>CM021100.1:327762373-328362373 GCA_007115665.2 Sequoiadendron giganteum
GAGTGTTCTTCTGATAAGGAATTGAAAGAAGTTGATGTGAATAATCAATGTCAAAGAAGTGAAATCTATCATCAACAAGTTTTTTCTAATGAGGAAGATGAGTTTGACCATCATGCCTGCAATATGGAGCAGGCTGAAGATTCAGTGTCTCTAAGGAGACCATCAGAAGATGAGATTTCTCGATTGACTGAAGAGATGGTTTCTCACATGAGAAGTACATTACAGGTAAGAAATAGAACTGTGGGTGGCGAGAAGGGCAAACTTGCTAGCCTTTTCATTAAGTAATAGAAAAATAAAAACAAGGGTGTTAAAAAAGATAGCAAAAATGATGTTGTCAAAGTCAAGGAGGTCAAGAATGACAAGATATGGGCGAAAAGGATTGAGATTCAAAAGACCAGTGAAGATATTACTCCCTTGTTCGTAAAGACCAAAGTAATTACCAAGTCTTTTGAATCTGCTCCAAAAGAAAAGAAAAAGAAACTTGAAGGAAAATAACAATTGGAGAAAAAAGAAACTAATGAAGGTATGATTCCTAACCTGCCTAAATACACACCCTTGGACATTTTTCAAGTATTGTGTTAAGTTAAATTTATTGTACCTTGGCTTGAGATGATGAGAATAAATGAGCATAAAGAAAAAACAATAGGCTTGATCATTGGGATTCCTAGTAGTAAAGTTGAACAAGTAAATCGTAAAGAAGCTAAGGAAAAGGAAGAAATAAAGGAGAAAGAAGTGGAAGGAATTGCAACACAAATTCTCCCTATGTATCTAGGGAATTATATCAATATGTGCCTTGAGAACATAAACCCCTTTTTCCTGAGTGTTTATATAAATGGGAAAACTCTGAGAAATTGTATGATAGACTCAGGGGCATCCAATAATGTTATGCCATTCAAGATTATGGAAGCAATGGGCTTAATAGTAGACACTAATCAAGGTAAATTCTATGCATTAGATTCAAGAGAAGTGCTAGTTATCGGGACTATTAAAGCATTACCTTATAAATTAACCCAATATCGTGATAAGGTTTTGGCCATGACTGTTCTAGTTGTAGAAATCCCTCCTCATTTTGGGATGCTCTTGTCTAGGAAATGGAGTGCATCAATGGGAGGTAATATGCAATGTGATTTTTCATTTGCTACTTTCTCAATTGATGGAAAATATGTCAAGATTAAAAGAGAGTCCAAGGTGCCTCATATGATTGAGCATGATCCGACCGAGAATTTGACATGTTTTACTAACTGTGGCATATATGAGTTTAGGGATGAAGAACCCCCTAGTGATTGTGATAAACCTGTTGCACCAATTGATACATAAGTTGAACATGTGTCAGAATCTAATGATTTGTGGACTATGTATTTTGATGGTGAAAATTCAAAGGAAGGATCTGGTGCAGGTGTGTTGCTAAGGTCTCCGAGTGGAAAGACATTTAGGTTTTTTTTCACTCTGTTATTTGAGTGCACCAACAATGTGGCCAAGTATGAAGCCTTGTTATTGAGGATGATATTTTTTTCAAAAACATGGGATCAAGAAGGTCAAAGTGATTGGAGATTCTGAACTTGTGATTTCCCAAGTCAGGTCCATATATGTGTTAAAGAATAAAAGTCTAAAACAGTATAGAAATGTTGTTTGGGATGAAATGGAGATCTTTGATGCTTTTGGTATAAATTGGATGGAGAGAAGCCACAATAAGGTGGCAGATTTGCTAGCAAATATTGTATTAAGACTAGATGACATGACTTATGCTGGGATTTCAAAGGTTGAAGTGCAAACCAGACCATCTGTTCCTGATAATATCAAGAACTGGAAAGTTTTTGATAGTGATAATGATATATTGAGATTTTTAAGGTGTGGATGACTATGAGAGTCAAGAAATTGACTTTGGAGATTTTGTTGACAAAATTGATGGTAAGGATACTGTGTTTGGGAATGAACTTATTCAATTAAAAACCAACAAAATTCCTAAAGGTTTAGTTTTTCTTGAAAGAGTGTTTGACAATCAGGATAGGACAAAGGCTAATTGTGTTGCTTCCCACCCTGATGACTTGGAGGAAATAAACCTTGGAACAGAAGCATCACCAAAAGAGGTGTATATTGGAAGGAAATTGTCACCAAAGGTGAGAAGGATGTTAATTGATTTGTTAAGAAAATTCAAACATGTGTTTGCTTGGTCTTATGATGATCTTAAGGCTTATAGGCGGGATTTGTTTCAACATGAAATTCCTTTAAGTAGTGATGCTAAGCCTTTTAGGCAAAAGGAAAGACCTATCAATCCTACCTTGGCCCCAAAAATGCAAGAAGAACTAATGAAGTTAAGGGATGCAAGGATTATCAAACCAATTAGACATTCATCCTGGGTATCAAATTTGGTGCCTGTGAGAATGAAAAATGGAGACATTAGGTTATGTGTGGATTTCGGAAATTTTAATGTGTCTTCATTGAAGGATAACTACCCATTGCCAAATATGGAAGCCATGTTACAGAGGGTGACAAGCTATGAGTTAATGTCTATGATGGATGGGTTTTCTAGCTATAACCAAGTCATGGTTAAGGAGTCTGAACAATTTAAGATAGCTTCCAAAACACCTTGGGGAACTTATGTATATGTGAGAATGCCTTTTGGTCTAACAAATGCAGGGGCTACTTTCCAGAGAGCCATGGATGTGGCATTCTCAGACTTTATTAACTTATTTTTGGTGATTTATCTAGATGATCTGACAACATATTCCAAGAAAGAAGATGACCATTGTGAACATTTAGAGAAAGTATTATGTAGAGCATTGGAATATGTTATATCCTTAAATCCAATTAAATGTGATTTTGGAGTAAAGGAAGGCAAGTTGTTGGGACATATTGTTTCTAAGGATGGGGTCAAAATTGATCTAGAGAGGGTAATTGCAATAGATAAGGTCCCACAACCCCGAAATGTCAAGGGAATACAACCTTTCTTTGGACAGATAAATTTCTTAAGGAGGTTCATAATAAATTTTGTTGAGATAGTTCACGCTATTTGTAAGATGCTTAAGAAAGGGGCCAAATTTGAATGGGAAGAAGAATCAGTACAAGCTTTCTTGGCCATTAAGCAAGCTATAAAGGAAGCTCCTATGTTAAGAACCCCTAATTTTTCCAAACCCTTACAGATTTTCTCATTTGCTTCTTTCCACACAATTGCAGCTGTGTTATTACAAAAGAATGTTGAGGGCTTTGAACATCCTATTGCCTTTTTCAGCAAGTCCTTGCAGGCTGCAGAACTTAAATATGACATAAATGAAAAACAAGCATATGCACTAGTAAAAGCAGTAAAAGATTTTAAGACATATCTAGTGGGAGCTACCGTAATTTCCTATGTACTCTGTGCTGCTGTGAAGGAAATTTTTATACAATAGGAAGTGTCAAGAAGAAAATGTAGATGGATCAACAAGATCCAAGAATTCAATATTGAAATCCAGATTACCAAGCTGGTGAGATGACAAGGACTGGCCAAGCTTATGGCCCAAAGTAATCTGGAAGTGAATCAGATCAATTTGCTTGAAGAAGATGACATATCACACATATGTGACATGGAACATTCTAATTGGTACAAGGGTGTGATCTACTATTTACAAAAAGTGAAATGTCTTGATAATTTGAATGAAAATGAAAAGAGGACATTGAAGTTACATGCGATCAAGTATGTTATCATAACAAGAAAGCTCTATTGGAGAAATGGGGAAGGTGTTATTGTAAAGTGTGTAGACCAAGATCAAGCAAAGGAACTCTTAGATGAAATGCATAGTGGGGTTTGTGAAGGATATTATATGGCTAAAACAACTGCACACAAAATAATGAGGGCTAGGTTTTTGTGGCCTACCATTTTTAAGGACACACACAAATTTGTGAAGACATGTGATGCTTGTTAGTGTTTCTCTAGTAAGTTGAAATTCTCTTGTAACTTACCTTTAAAACCAGTTGCAGCGCAATCTCCATTCCAACAATAGGGTATTGATTTTCTAGGAGAGGTAGCATGTAAATCAAGTGGAGGCCATTCATGGATATTGGTGGCCACTAATTACTTTACCAAGTGGGTGGAAGAAATTCCAACAAAGAAAGCAAATAGTAAGGTGGTAATTGATTTCTTAATGAGTAATAGAGTGACTAGATTCAGATGTCTAGAGAAAATTGTGTCTGATAATGCAATGTGTTTCAGGTCTGAAGAATATATGGAATTATGTGAGAAACATGGCATCCAAGTCACTTACTCATCACCTTACCACCCACAAGGAAATGGACAAGAAGAATCATGCAATAAAAGCTTAAGAAAGATTATCAAGAGAATCCTAGATCAAAATAAGAAGGCATGGGATTCTAAGTTAAGATTAGCAGTCTGGGCAGATAGGGTGACTATGAAAAAGGCAATAGGTTGTGCCCCATTCAATTTAGTCTATGGGATAAATGCAAGGTTGCCCCAGAATAACCTGGTGGAGATGTATAAATTTGTCCAGATGTATGATAATGAGATAGAAGATTAAATGCAGTTGAGAGTGGAAGCTCTCATAGAATTAGATGAGGCCAGGAGGGACGCTCAAATGAAAAATGCCAAATTGCAGATACAAGTAAAGAATTTGTATGACAAGAAGACAACTGCAAGGAGCTTCCAAAATGGAGATATGGTTTTGATGTGGAATGCCAGGTTGGAAGACAAAGGAAAACATGGTAAATTTGATGCAATTTGGTTAGGTCCATTCTTGGTGAATAATAAGTGGGGGGAAGATTCACATTCTCTCCAAGAAATAACAGGTGATATTCTTGAATTGCCAGTTCATGGAAAATTCTTGAAGTTATACTTCAGTTGAAGTATTATTTTCCATGAACAATAGCTTAGGTTTGTATATATGTTAGTTGTAGGTTTCCTTTTGTTGGGTTGTCTTATCCGGACAATCATTTTTGGTTGTCTCTACAACTGGTCTGCTCTACCTGAGATTCTATTATTCTTGCTTCATTCCAGTGGAATGAACATCCCCAACTGGAGCCACTGATGGAGCCTCAAATTTTTTCCTTTGAGTTCCATTATTATTTTCCCACATTATTGGTCTGTCATGCTATTTTGGAGAAACCTAGGGTTGGGATTTTAGTTTGGCTTTCATGAAATCCTAGTGTTCTCTCTTAAACCTTGGGTTGGATCTATTTCGCCATTGCCTTTTTGAGGGAGGTTTTAAAATGACTTATGTCCCATTGACTCATCTAGGTCGGGTAAATTTTAATAAATAGTGCTAAGTTTTTCACCTAACTTTATTATTTCCTAAGCCTAGGTCGGCCCGTGCCCCGTGTTTTAAGACCAACTTTAAGCCATCGTTTGTCATTGGCCTAGGCCATGTCCCCTTTCCCCTTTTAATAATTTTTTTATTTTGCAAGGAGTGTTTTTTAATGACCGTTGATCATCCAACAGTTGATCCTAACCATTCCCTACAATCTCACAATGACATCACCGCTGGGTTTCAACTGATTGTGATATCACGAGCAAGCGCCATGTGTCTCATCTATCAATATCGAAAAGGGATTAATAAAATGTTTAATATTTGTGTCGGGCTTTAATACATTATAACATGAGTTACTAAAATAGCTATGAGATGCACGTACTCGAGATCGATGGTGGTGTTATAATCTTGATGAAAATTTTCTTGATGGTTATGTTTGCTCCTATTGATGGATGTGAATGAACATGATTGTTGATGATGGGAATCAACGGTTGCCAGCCATTGCGTGATCCAAAGATGCAGGGTGTTTAGTGATTGCAATATCATGGGTAGGCACCATGTGTACTCCTTTGGTGCTGTGTTTTGTGGTGGACCCTCGGTGCTGAGATGGAGGCTACATAAGATTTTTTGAGGGTGGTTGTTCGATGATCTGAGAAAAATGAAAGATCGGCAGATAGAATTTAAATTCGCATCAAATGCAATTGGAGTCATTGGCACGGCATGCAAATGAGCTTTAGTGGCAAACGAGACGTCTACTAGTTCAATTCAATTGACATAAAGTATCTGCTTTCATTATATCTTCACCACAAAAGAATTCAAGTGTTTTCGGAGCAGTCCAGAGCCAGAGATAAAGTTTTTCAAGTGATCACAGTGAACTTTGGTTCTCTGCAAGCCGCAAAATCCCGTGAGTTATTTTCTATACTGCTGGGTTATTTTTACTGTGTTTTCATGAAAGGTTTTATTGTGTTGGTCAAGGGATTTGTTGATTATTGTCGTAGGGTTACTAGTTCATTTGAATTATTGGAAATTGCACAATCGTGTTGTAGTTTCATGTTCTGGGTAGCCCTAGTTTCTTCAAGGATTCAAATTTTAAGGAAACCCTAGTTGTTTGAGATGGCACCACCGAAACAACACTCTGGCCATGTTGATTATTTGCAGAGGAATTTATATGATGATTTTCTGGATCAACCCCCATTATCAACAAATGACACAAGGAGGGGTTTGGTTTTAATGAATGGAAAAACCCTAGGCAAGGGACTAGTGTGCATAAATTATAATATTGCAGATGTTAGGGTTCCAATGATGGGTTTGGAAATGTTTAGGTTGTGGTATGGAAAATGAAACTTACCCCACCCCTTCTCTAATGGCTAGAGATATGACATGGGGAAACTAGTAGTGTCGAATGTGTTTATTGATGTGGACCTACTCAGAGCAGTGGCAGCATGTTATGACCCAGTTACAAGGGTAATTAGGGATAATGATGGTGGGATTTTGCTAAGCATAAGTGCAAATGAAATTTAGTAGGTTTTTGATTTGAGTGACTCTAGCTCATTCTTGGGCCTAATTGATCTAGAGGAGATGAAGCGGGAATATGCAAGATCTAAGGCTCTTTTTAGATTAAAGTTGCTTCCTCCTCATCTGTCTAGGGCAGGAAGTTCAATGATCCATATCATCCCAAATGATCAGGAGCCTTTCAGGCTAAACTGTTTTTCTAATCACTTTTTGGTGACCTTTTACTCATTGTGCCAGATTTTGGGATTCAACCCAAATATAGTGATTACCAATGAATATATGTTCATGGGGGCTCAAATCCAGCATCCCAATTTCTCCATGGTGTATGACTATGCATCTTTTCTTGCAAAAAAGATACATGAGGGTTTGCTGAAGTTGTTTGTGGGGGTTGTTGGCACTCCTTAATTTTGGTACTCCTTGTTAATGCATATGTTCCTGTAAAAGAATGTCGACTTCTTCTTAGAGAAGTGGAGTTGAGGTAAGAGGTGAATGGAGAAAGATTATCAGTATAGGTGTGGAGTGCAGACCTTCTTACAACAGGGGAGGTGCCAGATTTGTGCGGTTTGATAATTGTTTTACCTCCAGACTCAGGGCTCGGTTGGTTGTAAATATACCAAGAGATCATGAAGATTTGCATGAATTCCTCTGACCAAAGGTGAGGAAGCCTGATTTAAAGGTCTACCACAATTGGGATGACATCATCTTGTACCCCGTAAGCACTGTCCTAAGGGTGTATGGTTTCCAGGGAGCCCCACATATTCTCCCATATAATGTACCATCAAGAATGGGGTTTTCCAAGGTCATGTGGCAACTAGGTTGCATTCATGAGGATAACCTGACAGGAAAAGGAAAAGGGAATTTGTTCCCTCATTATACTGTTGTTTCAGATTTTGTCTTTTCCAAGGGAGGATGGGTCCACTTTGAAAGGTTTTTTGATGATTATCATTTGAAGAGTGGATCTAGGAGGCAGCATGACCCTCAGGGATTCTTTGCCTTGTTCAGGCAACAAATTAAAGGTAGCAGATTTATACATGAATTCAATTTTCCTAAAGACCTAATCAAATATGAATTTGATTTGAATAGGCGGAAATTGAATAAAGAAAAATGGATTGCATATGAGAAGCTGTTGGCCATAGTGCATAAAATGGTTCCAAAATATGATCCATTAATGGAGTTTACTCCATTTCACAAGAGAATTTCTTTCTTGTTGGAAAATTTTAAATAGATCATGGGCACCTTGATGACCAATAAGGTAAATTTAGAAATGGACTTTGGAATTCAAAGACCAGAGGTGAGGCTTGAGGAAATGAGGCCAACTTATTAGCCCCCAGTTGATAGGCCTCTATACAAGAGAAAGAGGAATGACAGCAGTGATGTATATGAGGGGGATAAGAAGGGAAAAATAATAATGAGAGCATCATCACAACCAAGTCCAAGGATCAGAGCACCTGGAGGGATAAGGATTATGGATATAGATTCACCCCCAAGAGGTGATCCTGCAGTGCTACCATCAGAGCCAAGCCATAAGAGGCAAAGAGTTGAGGAAACACAAGAGGCTTTGATGGATGAGATAATTGTGACTGATCAAGACATGCAAGTTGGTATCCCTTCCCCTCCTAGATCAACAAAATTTGTGTTATCTGATATGGATATACAGGGGAAATGTGTACAAGATTCCAAAATGGAGGCCTGCAAGGCATTCTTGCATGATGATGCCTTTGTGAAGACTCTTATATTCTTGCTACTAATTTGGAGGATAAAAATGGAGAAATAGTAGGATAAGTGCAAGAGAAGGAGAGAATGAAGACCTGATAGGTCTGAGCAGGAGAATGATTATGAGGTCAAGGCTGAACTAATGGAGGAATTCGAAAACATCACTCTTGAGGAGGGAAGTAGACGTGTGACTTAGGCTAGTGTCCTAATTTAACCTGAGTGGTACATAGCTGATGTTGTAGCATTCCATGCCATCCTACAGTCCAAGCACCCTATATAAAATAGTGAAGAAGAGGTTAAGCAAGCTCTACAAGACTCTACCTTTAGTGAGGAGTATGAAACTTTGGCCATATGGGCATTGGCACCCATGGGCAGAAAATAAAATGTAACTGATATCAGTCCAAACCTAAGGGGAGGGCTAATTATGAAAAGAGCTTTTTAAACTTCAACAACATAAGCTAGAAGCCTAATAGTAAATGTGGCCAAATTGGCCCATAAGACAGCTGGAAGGGAAGAGGCTAAAAGGAAAAGCTTGATGGAGAAGGATAACATAATAATTGGAGAATATAGTAGGATGCAACAAAGGAATGTTGTGCTGGAATCTAAAATAGATAGGTTGAAATATGGGTCGGTGGGAGAATCCTCTAGTGCTCTTAGAATCATAGCATTACCTTCTATTTTAGGATTAGTCCCCCCTACTACTCCATTTATTTCTACTCCGGGATCTCCCATCCAGACACCTGTTCTCAGTCCTACACCGGGCCAGTTGAAGAAGAATTTGAGTATTTTGTGGATCCCACCAAGAAGAAAATGTTAAGTAAGATCACAAAATTGTAGGTTGCCTTAAAGGGAAGTGAGGATGGTGCGATTGCCAAACAAAATGAGGTGGTTGACACAGTTTTGAGGCATCTAAATGAGAAGGTTGATGGTAGATTACCATCTGTACATTCTTTATATTCTTTATTTTTGGATGGAATAAAAAACATCAATAGGGATCGAGAAATAGTTTTGCCTTTGGTTGAGAAGTGGATCCCTAGGGCCAACGATCTAGATATTATGTATAAGTCTTCTAGATTTGATGTCGACAATAGGTCCTAGTCATTGAGGCCTATGAATCTTTGTAAAATGATTGAAAGGATTCCAGGCTCTACCTGATGATTTGAGTAGAAGAATTAGGGAGCTGGTAAAGAGCTTTGATGACTTGAGTGATACATTTTAGTAGATATCATTGATGCACAAGGAAATATTAAAACATTACAATAGTGGCAGGATAGGGAAAAAGAAGCTATTAATGCACAAATCAAATTGATTTGTGATGATTCAGACTATGATTTGTTAGTAAGTAGCATGGATAAAATAACTAACACCAGCACATTCTTAGAGTCTTTTGAAAGAGAGGCCAATCAGGTTGCAGTAAAATACACACCTTACAATAGTAAGGTGAATGAGGTGGTGAATTTTGACTGGCCAACGGATGAAGAGTATCAGAAATGGGTGGACAAGTACTTAACTAAAGAGAGGTAAGACGGTATCTACTACCGGCAACTAACAACTCAATTGTTATGGTTATAACTAATTATGGTTTTGTCTCCATGGCGGTTTTTTGCTGCAGGTTTTGAGGTTTGGCCAATGCAATGGCTATTGCCTAATGAGTGGAATCAACAAGAAGATGCTCCAAAACTTGGCAATTGTAATCATATTTTTGAAGTTTCATAGAGCGGTCCAATTGACCGGTGAAATGTGTATTTTCTGGCCCGATGCTTGTTTGCTCCTTCATTCTCTATAAGAAGGATTTCAAGGCTAGAAATAGTAGTTAGCAAGTTAGATATTTTTAGGTGGAGTCTAGGCATATTTGTAGAGCAAATTGTAAAGCCTGATTAATTTAGTGTAAACGCAATTTAGGTTTTGGGTCATTCTGTAGTAAGGTTTTTGGTTTAGAAAGGTTTGATGCTTCATAACAGTACGAGAATTTGAGTCATAATGATACATTTTGAGCTCATGTCTCTCCTTTGTATAATCATATCACAATTTTGAATAATATAATCAAGGGTTATGGCATTCATCTCACTGTTGTGGTGTTTGTGATTCTCATTTTGGCTTTAATTTAAAGGAATTAATTAAAATGCTTGAATGGAGTTATAGATGGATATGTTTATAAAGGGATTCGGTAAGAAGTATTGAGTTAGGATATAGATTGGTGATGTTGTAATGAAATATTGTCTGAGATATTATATGTCATGTGTTTAAATCTGTCATGGAATCTTAAATATTTGTAAATCTGACTCCCCAATGGTATATGGCATAGGTCTAAATCGTATCTTTTTGTAAGGTTTTGTGTCTGCTTGTCTTTGCTTAGAGCTTGCTACGAAATTGGAAATAAAATGATTATCTTAAATAATGAAGTATTGTTGTAACCATCTCATGCTCCAAGTAGTTGATACTATTGATGAAAATCCAATTCAATTCAGTATTATCCTATTCTTTTGAGCTATCAAATGAGATTATCTATTAATTGTTAATGATTGTTTATAAGTTCGATGCTGAGATTATAAACACATTGAAGGGACCACCCTCCTAGGTTTTAGAGAGCCTGAAGTGTAGGAGGTTTATTGTTAAAATCCTCATCAGTTGGTCTAGGTCCTTCGAGCTTCCTTTGATTAGAATTGGAAATTCTATAGGTAGAATAGAAGATAAACCTGGTTACAGTAAAAACAACCAACACACAAAACTTTGATATATATATATATACATATGATAATTTGATGTTTTATTACTTGTGTTTATGTGTTGAATGTCAAATGGCAATGTGATTAATTAAATACTCTTTATAAGACTATTTCATGAATGTCTCCATGATTTAACATGTTTTATATGATCTAATTAAAACTTATTCTAGTTTCTCTTAGATGCTACATTTGTGGTTAAGTATGTTATGCTAAATTAAATGCATCTATGATCTAATTAAAGAACATTAAATGCATATAAGGAGCTAATCTAAAATAACATACAAAATGAACTTGAATAGCATGAAACCTAAAATAATTACTTAAAAATGAATTAAATAATCACTTTAGTATTAAAGACACACAAATAACTTCATTTCAAGACTGAAGCAATGTGAGAGCACACATAATATTTTCCAGTAACTCTAACACCACTACTTTACAATTCACACTATTCAAGAGGATTAGACATAATACCTATGCAGATGTATGACATTAATAGGTTCTTTGAGAGGTGGTCCATCCATTTCTATTAATGTGTATGCACCCAAGCCATAACATTCATTAATTATATAAGGTCCTAACTAATTAGGATTGAACTTTCCGTTTTCACTCGGGTCATAATTTATGTTACATTGATTCTCACATAACATGAAATCACCTTTATTGAATACATGAGGGATTGTATTTTCATTGTAGATATTTTTCCTTCTTTTAGAATAAGCCTGAAGGTGCTCAAGAGTGTTGATGTATTTTCTATCCAGCATTTCAAGCTGATGCAATCGTTGTTCTTTGTAATTGTTGTCATCAATAAGTCATTGAAGATGAATTATTAATGTAGGAACCTCTAACTCCAAGGGTATTATTGCCTCACTACTATAGTCAAGATTAAAAGGTAGTTCTTTTGGATGACCTAATACTCATGTGATAGGCCATAGTGTAGATTGTAATTGTGTTTTCCAATCCTTATTATGTTTGATAGTAGTTTTCTTTAAGATTTGTTCAAGATTTTTTATTAGTTGATTCATCTTGGCCATTAGATTGTGGGTAGTAGGGTGTTGAGAAGTGATTTTGTATGTTAAATGTTTCCAAGAACTTCTTCATTTCATTATTCTTAAATGGTGTACCATTATCATAAACTAACATGAAAGGAAGTCTAAAGCAAGAAATAATGTGTTACAATATGAAATGACATATTAAATCAGTTGTTGTTGATTCAAGGGGAATCACTTCTACCAACTTCATAAAGTAATTTGTTCAAGTGATTATGAATGTATGTACAGGGGAGGAAGGTGGTGATATCTTTCCAATGATGTCCAAACCCCAAAATTCAAAGGGCCAAATTGGAACTTGATCTTGAAATTCATAAGTAGGAGCATGAATAAGATTGATATGTTCTTGACATTTGTGGCATTTTTTTATGTATTCAAAGTAGTCTTCTTCCATATGTATCCAATAGTATCCAATGCGAATAAGTTTTTGAACTAATATTTTTCCTCCAAAATGAACACCATAAGCACTTGCATGAGCTTGTTCAAGTGTTGTGGGTATTTTAGATTTTTTAAGGCATCTAAGTAAGAGACCATTAAACAATCTCTGATACAACACATCAGTAGGAATTATATAGTTAGATGCGAGTTTAAGCGGGTGAACTCGGATGTTATTTTTTGTTTTCTTGAGAAAGGTACCATCTTTCAAATAGTTAAATATTGTGTTGTACCATTCGCTCGAGTCTTCCTTGGTTGTTGCTAATACTTCTTTTGATTTATCTTCGACTAATGATTTCATAACTATATGCACAATGAAGGTGAAGTATTTTGAAGGATCTTGAAAGGAGATCAGGGAAGCTACACTTGCCATTGCATTTGCATGTTGATTATCTTTTCAGGGGATGTTGTCAATGGTAAATGATTCAAACTTATCTAACAAAGTCATTATGAGATCCTTATATTTCAATAATTTTTCAATATTTTCTTGATATGGTCTATTTATTTTTTAATGACTAATTATGAATCACTAGAAATATCTTAATGTCTCTTATGCCCATGATTAAAGAAGCACGCAACCCAATGAGAAATGCTTCATACTCAATAGTGCTATTTGTATATATGAAGTTTGATAGATACGACAAGGGAATAGGTTTTCCCATGGGTGGTATTATTATAAATCTCGCAACAAAGGTAGTTCTACACTTAGATTCGTCAAAGTATAATTCCCATGTATTATCTTTAGTTGTCAACACATTATCGTTGAGGAAAGTCATTTCTAGGTAATGCTAAAGGAGAAGGAGCATCAACCAATTGGTCAGTCAAGGCTTGACCCTCAATTTATTTTTGTGAAATAGACTTATGGTCAAACTTAGTCAAAAACATCTTCCATTTAGCTAAGCATCTTGATAAGTCTATTTTTATGAAGAGATATCTTAAAAGGTCAAGTTTTTTCATCACTTGTATTTTAGCATTCAATAAGTAATGTCACAAATTACTAGTAGAAAATACAAGAGCCAAATTTGTTTTTCTATTATTATGTATCACTTCTCGTAATCAATCAAGGTTCAACTAATGTAATAAATAAGATGTTTTTTACCATTTTCATCTTTTTGAGCTAACAATGATGCAAACACATGAGCTGATGTTGTGGTATATAATATGAATGGTTTTTTTTTCATAGAGGGTTGCAAAATAGGTGGAGTGACAAGATATTCTTTCAAACTCTCAAATTCTTGTTTATAATCCTTATTCCAATTAAAATGCACATCTTTCTTGAGGAGATATGTAAACGGTAATGTGCCATCTGCTAAAGATGCTACAAAATGATGGATAGATTGAATTATTCCTTGTAAGGTGCATAATTCAGAGATGTTTTTAGGAGGTGGCATGTTAAATGTAGCATTAATTTTCTTCGTGTCCACCTTGAGGCCTCTATGAGATATGATAAAACCCAAAAAAAATCCATTATCTACAATAAAAACACTTTTTTAGATTCCATCTCATGTTGTATTTTCACATTCGTTCAATGATTTTCTAGAGGACATTTACATTGTCTTGTCTTTTTAAAGATTTGGCAAGCATATCATCAACATAATTTTCCAGAATCTTATTTATGTAATGATAAAATATTAATTTCATAGCTCGTTGATATGTTGGACCTGCATTCCTCAATCCAAAATGCACCATGACCCAGCAAAATTTTCCCCAAGCTGTTGCAAATGTTGTCTTATATTGATCTTGAGGGTTGATAAATATTTGGTTGTATCTAGAAATCCATCCATGAATGACAACAAAGCATGTCCCACAGTCAAGTCTACTATCATGTTGATATTAGGAAGGGGAAAATCATATTTTAAAGATGCTTTATTCAAATCATGAAAAATCCATACACATCCTAATACAATTATCTAGTTTTACAACTATGGCAATGTTTGAGATCCAAGGAGGATAATCTATAGGTCTTATAAAGCTGGATTTAAGGAGTTTTTTGATCTCGTCTTTTAGAAATAAGGCTATCTTATGATTCATTTTTTGAATCTTTTGTCTAACAGGCTTAGCATTTTCAACAATGACTATATTGTGTGTTACAATCTGAGGGTCGATTCCCAACATATCTGAATAAGTCCAAGTGAAAATTTTGGGAAATTCATGAAGTAAAGCTGCATGATCTTATTCATCATTGTCAAGGAACTTCCCTATCTTAATTACCTTGTCTTCATTGTTAATATCCATTTTAATTTCCACTATATCTCCTAAAGGAATCACATTTGTTTTAGAAATTTAGGGTTCTATTCTTCTTTTTCCATGTCCTCTTCACTACCTTCTTATTTTGTATTGGTACTAATCATAGCACATGTCAGCTGATTCTTTTTAGAAGGAGTGGATGGTTTATCATAAAATATTAGCATTTCTTTCAAGGCTTGATCATCTTCAAAAAACTCCAATGATTCTTTACAAGTTGTATCAATCAATTCCATATTCTTCAATGTGAGATTTGTTTTACGATTACACATGATGGTGTTTATGCTTAATGATGGTCTCTTGTTTCCTTGTATAATATTAGAAGGGAAATATCCCAAACCAGTTTTTATCTCTTGCATGTTAGGTTTTGAAGGAACACGAATGCCTTGTTTTGTCTTTCCACATCCTTTACCATTATAACCCAGTTGTTTCACAAGTTCATAACCTCTCCCATAATTTTGATCCATTTCTTTCAGGTTTGGTGGTTGTTGATATTCTATCTCATCAAGGATTGTTGTATAACTTGTGTCTTCTTCAAGAGTGGATGAGGTAGATGCTTGTGAATTTTCTTCCGATTTCTATGTTGACATTACCATTGATTGTTCTTGCTTCTCATATTCTTTATTTTTGATTATGTACTCTCCCATAAATGAAGGTGTGAATTCCAAATAACCCCAATCATTACCTAATAATTTTGACACTGTTTCAAACTCTTGTTTTTCTTCTTTCATAGGTTCTATGTTTGATGTTAGAATTAATGTGCTTAAAAGACTTGTCTTTCCTTTCTCAACTTGTAAACAACTCTGAGGCTTGGGATCTATTTCAACTTGGTATACCTTGTCATTATAGATATATTTCATGATACAATGGAGAGTCAAAGGCACCACATGCATCTCATGAATCCATGGTCTTCCTAAAAGGATATTGTATGAAAGGTCAAGAGGCATAACATGAATAGGCATTTTTAAGGTGGCCTTTTCGACTGTAATAGGTAAAGTAATCACATCAAGTGGTTTCTTTCCTACATTGTAAAATACAAAGATTGATAAGGATTTAGGCTCAATTTTTTATTTGTCCACACACAATCTATTTAAAAGCTTCACACTGCACACATTAAGGGTCGAGCCATTATCAACAAGGGTCCTTTTTATTCCTATTCTATTTAATTTGGCCATTATCATGAAGGCGTCTTGTCTCTTTCTCATCTCCGAAGGATGGAGCTAATTTTGGTGAAAGATAATGTCTTCATTAACTATATTCATTCCATGTATTAGAGATGTCACATCGTTTACATTTGTATTAGGAGGGATCACAACTTGTTGTAAGGTTTTTTGAAGCATAGTGTGATAGTTAGCTGAATTTTGAATTAGGTCCCAAAGGGATATCTTTGTAGGAGTATTCTTAAGTTGTTCAACAAGATCATACTCCTTTCCACTGTGCAGAGGAAAATGAGGAGCACTAATAAAGATGGGATTAGGCAAAGGTAAGGTTGTAAGAGTTGGTTGTTTTGGTTGTGGATTATTTCTAGTCTTATATGTATGAGCAATGGTATTATGACTCAGTTCTTGCAAAACATTATTCTTAGGTGGGTAAGGGATAATTTTTAGTTTGGTTTGATTTTGAGTTTTGTGTGAAGGTGGGTAAAGGATGAGTTTAGGTTGAATCACATTAACATCTATTATTTTTGGTTTGTCATAGAAAGACTTAGTGGATGAAATTTTTGAGCTGAAATATTCAAGGGATTCATCTAAAATATCAAAGTAATCATTACTAAAAGGCTTGAGGGTTAAGTTAACTTGGAAAGAGAGATTTGGCATAGTCAAACAACTATACTTTATCCAAGTGGCTTAGGTGTTGGGCCTTTTTTTTTGGCTTTTTGTTCTAATGTATGTCTAATGTAATCTAATCTAAATTAATTATGAACTAATGATAAAAAGGAAAAGTGGAAAAATCTAATTCTATCCACAATTGCAATGAATGTAAATTATGCTACTTCTAATGATTTGGATGTATCAGAAGGAATGCAAACTAAAACAGAAGGGTAATAACACCAAACAAAAATTCAAAAATAGGAAATTTAACTCTATAAAATGGATTTTAAGATTTGCATTGGGACTGATTTTCCCAAGGTGGTGAATGAGTCACAGTAGGGATTTTTTTCAAAAAAAATCAAAAAATTTAATTGATTTTTATGCTTTCTATGTTTTATGGTTTATATTCTAAGTGAAAACGTAGATTTTGAATGAATTTCAATCAAATGAGACACAAAAATTCAAGCTATATGATCTTTCACTAATGCAAAGATCAAAAACCCTAGAATGAAAATTAACCAATGCAAATCCTCATGCAATGCTAATGCAAGCCAAATCTAGGATGACAATGCACTCCAAATCAGAATTTTAATGTTCTAAAGGCAGGTTCACCAAAATGGAACCTCTTAAAAATGGGTGGGGAATAATAATTAAGTGTTCTCACACCAACTTTCAAGCTACTCCATTCAAGGATAATCCTAGAGATATCAATGGAAAAGAGATAGATATCTTGCAATAGGGTTGTCCTAGTGGATGAAAGTAGAATAATATGGGGTTCACCATCAAGTTTAGGATATGGGATTCACCATCAAGTTTAGGCTTGGAAAAGATAATGAAATGCAAGATGCAACTCTAAACCCTAGTTTAAGGAAATAACCTATTTAATGACCTAGAAATGCAAATAGAACGAAACATAAAATAAGTAAGATGTATGGTGTGCACATGGAAATATGGGAATGAATGATTGAAGCTCTAAAATACTAAAACAAATAAATTTTTGACCTACCGGGACTCATTCGCCAACATGGGTGAATTAGTCCAAGATCTAGATTTTTGCAAAAGAGCCTATTTCGGGAAAAAGGTTATCTAAATCTGCAAATAGATCTGGAAAACACCTACAGTGGGACTCATTTGCCACTCTTGGTGAATCAATCCCATTTCACTTTTTCGAGAATTTAAAGTGCTGGTTTGCATTTCAACACTTGTTCTTTCCCTCCAACATCAATTCCATATCCAAATTTGTGAAAATACTTGCAATATAGAATATAAACTTGATTTGCTAATGGAGGATTTTCCTTGGTCAAACCCATAGTTTGGTACTTAAAACTTAATGGAAATAATGAAATGTGCATGCAAATAGGAATAAAAACCCTAGCCTTAAGTGTGTCTAAGACTAGGTAATTTGAAACACAATGTAATCCTATTCTAATGTGCAAGAATATAATGCATGAATAGAAACATGAAGATACATGACTCACTTGGAGAGATCTCTAATCACCCCTAATGAGCCCTAATGATGATTGTACCTTCCTTAGGTTGAATGTAGAGTGATAATGGATGATGGAATCACTTAGGAAACAATTTCTTAGGCTTGGCTTGATGGCTAGTTGCATCGCCCCAACCTAGAATCCATCTTGATTCACCATAGAAAACCATGATCAACCCTTATCAATGCTAGATCTTGAATGAAAGTGATCTTGAATACCTACAAAAACTCTTTAATGTTGCTCCAAGACTTCAAATTTGCATGCTTTTGAAACTTGAATGCTCTTGCTTGAAGATTGTTAACACGTGTCTCTTGAATTTTCTCTTGAAAATGCTTGCTCAAATTGCTTAGATGATAAACATGAATTAGCAACTTGCTTATATAGGAATTAACACCTAATTGACTATTATTTGAGATCTTAAAGGTTGACATCCACCAAAAATTTGAATTAAAATGATGAATTTCTCACTCAAACTTGAAAAAGAGCCCAAATGGGACTCATTCACCCAAGGTGGTGAATGGGTCCCACATAGAGGAGCTCATTTTCCTAAGGTGGCGAATGAGTCACACCCGAGCTTTTTGAGGTGGGTTTTTAGGATTTTTGGTGTTCTAATTGATTTTATCAAATTTTTAGGTGAAATAAGCCTCAAGATCCGAAATAATGGGTCTTAGGGGCCTATAGATGATTATTTAAAGGATAATTGGTGCAAGGGTACCCACAATAGGTCTAAATTAGGCAAGGAATTATACTATCTCCAAGAAGGGAGTACAATTTCAGTTGTCACAATTTATATATTTTCCTATAATGGATATTAGGTCATCTTGTCCCACATACATCTCATGTGTTGTGTAATCTATATATTTTTTTATATATTTATGTTGTTAAATCAAAGGATCTTATCATTTTAATCATATGAAAATCATTCCAAAATTCATATGCATGTTTGGGATTTTTTTTTCTAAGGCCCATTTTTATGAGGGTTCATAGGAAAGAATTTGGAGACCACTAAACGCAAAGTTCACAATTATATAGCGATGTCACAACCGCAAATTAGATCCAAAACCATGAATTCAATATAGTGTAAGAAAAAAGGAATATTCTAAATTTGATGCACACACGTGATTTTCTCAAGCCTTTCTAGATTTTGAGCAATATAGATCTCATTATCTTTAGTGAAAATAATTATTCTTATTTATTGAGCTAACTTGTTCCAACCCATTTAATAAGTACCCCACATTCAACATTCAAATTTATTTGTATTTAAATATATTTGATTACCTAATGGACCTAAATAACTTATTTTATTTTAAAAAATAAATAGTTATTTAAAACGTTGCAAAACTTGATTTTTTTGTTTATTGAAATATTGTAGCTAACAAGAAAGAAGTAGAATAATTACATGAAATATTTTTTTTTAAAATGCATCTAAATTTTTTCAATGGTGATATCATGAAAGCTATGTTATACTCATATCAAATAAACCTATTTAAAACTATTTATTTTATAAAAATAAAGTTATTAAAAATAAATAAATATTTTTTAACTAAATAAAATAAAACAAAACAATTAACTAAATAAAATATTTATAAATAAACACTTACAAAATAATTATATGCATAGAAATACAATGTAGTTCACATATACTTGAAAAAAGTGTAATAATTCTTACAATAAATAAATTATTTTCATTCGAATTTAAAAACTTGTGCATGATTTTCATAATTCATTGCATTACTATCCATAAAAGACAAAGTAAATCTAAAATAAAATATTTTTTAAGTAAAATAATGTCTATAATTATTTTCTTATTTATTTCTATAACTATGTAGGTCCTCGTGTGTGTATGCAATAGCTTGGATATATACTAAAACATGATATCCACATAAATACTTTAAGATTAGATATTTATATGATAATATAATATTCTAAATTAATTTTTAAATATGTATATTCAATTTTTTGAAGCATCAATTTATGATAAATAATAGATTTAATGTAAATACCTTTTCACATTGATATCTTTGAATAACTTATAAATATTTTAAAAATGTCTACAATAATTTTATTTTTTTTCATATTCATAATTTTCAACTTAAAATAGATATTGCAAGACCAAATTATCTAGTCAAATTTAAGTGGGAGTATCAAAACATAGGGTCTTAGAATAGTAGGTTTGTTTTGTTGAAATTTTTTTGAATTGTTTACTAGTGAATTTCTAAACCACACAACACACAATAAAATAGTTTTATTCATACCTTTAGGTTTTTCTTCTTCATCTTTTGGAGGATTTTTGTTTGGATTCCAAACTTCCCTTATATTTTTCCAATAATCTAACAATAATAACAATACCAACAAACAAATAAGAAATTTCCATAATTATTTTAATTAAAACTAATAAACAAATATTTGTACAAGTACATAGAATATGAACATAAATAATCCTTTTGAAACTAAACTTTAATTTGTGTGAATATTTCAATCAAAAACATAAAATAAATAACTAACTATGTTGGAGGGAATTAACACTATTTTTTTCTACTAATTTCACACAAAAATACATTTTTTTATATCGATACAATAAATTTCTAAGTATAAATTGCATCTTAAGTAAATTCAAATATCAAAAATAAAACAAAGTAGTAGAAAGGAAAGATTCAATAATATACCTAGTTGAAGTGTTAATGGAGTGAGAAAAATCTTCTCTTCATGTTCTTTTCAAACAAGATATTGATTATTTTAAGATATGTTTTTTTTATTCATAAGTATTTATATTATATTAAATTTCAAAAAATAAGTATATTCTTCTTTATACTAGAAATGAGTTTTCTAACCCACTAGGACACCATGCTTTCTACGTAGCTGAAAACCCAAACCTCGTTTATACCTTTACATATAAACTGTCATTACATATCCATGCATGAAAAGGTCACGCATGGCCAATGTAGACCATACAACTATATACTATTTACATGTAGCTTCAAGATAGCGAGAATTAAAACAAACCTAACCTAGACCTTGCAAACATTACAAATTGGTTTTGTAAATACAAAAACCCACACCTTAACCATCTCCAATTTCTTGCACGTAATTTATGAATTCCCTTACCCACTCGAAATCTTGCACAAGAACCAAATGGAGCAATTTCTTCAAAAAAATTACACCTACAACTGCCCTCTCATCATGCCCAAACAAATCCACATGAATAATGTATAGAAGGAATGGGTAATATATTACTACTTCGCTAGGAATTTCCAACAATTCCAAATCATTCAAACAAGGCACACCAACCCCCAATGTTGTAGCAACAAGCACTTCTTCCAGCCCACCTAGTAGGTTGGGCTTGAACATCTTTTGAGCCATAAATTCCACTTTGGCTTTCTAAATGCCCACATCCAAGAGTGAAGCAATGAATCTGGAAGAGATATTAGTATCAACTCGATAATGCTCTCCATTCTCCAAGAATGCCCTACCCATAATTAGCTTCGCAACACCAATCGAGAGGAAATCATTTTCTACAAAAATGTGCTTGAGTCTATGCTTAGAAACTTCCGCAAGAAATGACATTTTAAACATATTACTCACCAACCATACAATATATGCCACCACAGGCACTTTGAAAACATATATAAAACAAGATTCGAACTCTCCACCATTATAAGCTAGAGCATATGTGATGTTTAAAGGAAATGAAAGAATCCAACCCAATCGAGTCTACTAATTGATCTCGGCCATGTGATTAACCTTATTCCATCCATTATTAGGAATGGCCTCAACCTTCACACATGTGAAATAATCCTTTGTAGATTACAACCACTTCCAAGTATTAATTATCTCATCACATAATGGTAGTTAATCTCATTTTCTAGATTATTTAATAATTACGATGCATCCAATCAAAAAATGTGATAATCTGAGGAGCATCACAAATTTGAAGAGAATTAGGAACTATTTAGAATAAATTTTCTGCAGTCATATGCCCACATCAATCCTGTTGGCACCTTCAAATTTTCAAATTTGAAGTGTCAATATTGAAAAGTTTACCTCTGCACACTCAGAAGTGCCCCTCAAAAATATGCTTAAGTGACCTACTTTGGAGGGTCATCATTCGGAGCCAGTTGATTTTCATGTCAAAATGATTGTTTCTCTCCATTCTCCCCATATTTATGTACTCCCTGATATGATTTCAAAGCCTTATGATCATATTTTCTATTTTTACAAGGTCAAAAGCAAATGCACAGTTTGCTCTATTTTCACACCTGTATTTTCAAACCTTTTCAAGGTGGTCAAGTTTGACTCTCAATATTTTTTGATGAATGATGATTCAAGGGAAGATCTCTTGCACACATACTCATTGTATCCAAATGAATTAGTGTATTCAGTGGAAATTCCTCAGATGATGATTTGATATTTTTTTCAAAATGACAACTTGGTGAGCTTTAATTGGTTTTAAACAGGAACAGTTGCAGAAAAGTCTGAGTGGACCAATTTTATGTTGAATATCTTTCACCTTGTGACTTTTTTTTCTAAGCCTATTGTTGCACTCCATTCTTGGGTCAAATTTCTACATTATTTCTTAGTTTTAGGGTCCTAGGATAAGTGTTAATAGGTTATTTAATCATTTTTTGATACTAACAAAGCCAAAAATGGTGTTACAGAAAGTGTCACTTTTTGCAAATCTAAGGAGAACCCATTTCTTTCTTTTACTTGAAAAATCTCCAGCTCCATTCTCGTCAAGATTGGAGATCATTTGATGCATTTTTTTTAATGCATATTTGTTATGGCAAAGGCGTTTCAAGGGCCAGTTTACAAAGGAGGTACTTGAAATCTCTCAACGATGCAAGTTTTGAAGAAATGTGTTTTCTAAAAATAAATTATAGAGTTCATGCACAGATTTTTGAGGCTTAGGTGTCGTGGTTTGCCCACAATAAATTTTCCCTATTCTCTAATGTTTTGATGTAATATATTTTAAATATTTTACATATTTTAAATATTATAAAAATTGAAAAGTGCAAGTGAATTGAAGGAAATTAGATTATACACCAATTTTTAACATTTTATAATGTTTCAACTTTGCAAAATTTTCTTCATGGTAGTCACTCCCACTAGCCCGTGGAAGCTTTTGCTCACGACAACAGAAAGTCATGGGAGAGCAAGGAAGGAAGTTGGAGGCTTTGGGTGGGGATTTAAAGATTCCAAAATTTATAAAAGCCATTGCAAACATTTATTGTAGACTTTGCATAACATTTTAAATGTTTTATTTTGCTTTCCCTGCAAACCCGAGATTGTGATTTTGATGACAACATTTTCTTCCACGCAAGCGAGGAGATTGTTGGGAGGATGTTAGGGACATATTTTTATACTGAGGATTGAAGTATTTATTTCTCCATGGAGGTTACTTTGAGGTGTTTTGGGTGGATTCAGACAAGAATGGTTGCAAATGAGGCTGTGAATCACGTTTTTGGTTTTCGAGTAAATTTTTGGGGGTTTATTTGAGCTCAAAATTGCTTCTCAATGGTTTGAAATCATCTCATGACAATTCTTGGTGCCTGGAAGGAGATTTTAAGCATGTTTGAGATGGTTTTTTTTTGTTGTCGGTAGCTGCGAAAACGCCCTCTCATTGAGACAAACGACCCTAGATTGCATTAGCAATAAAAAATCTATCAAATTCATTTGGAGAAATGTCATTGTTGGCCATAGGAGGATATGGAGTTTCACGTCTGCAAATAGTAATGATGCTACCATGGTTAAAATGGACTAGCACAAAAGGAATCAAGTATTCCTCACTTGCCCCTAAACGAAAGAGCCACGCCAGCATGAGCCCACAGGAGAGTGGGGATTGGAAGGGATGCATTTGCAATTAATATTTTTAATGTTTAAAATCTTTTATTTGGCTTGAATAGAAGAGCTCCCTGCTAGCCCAAGTAAGATTTTGATGCCATCAGCAAGTCTCACGAGGAAACGAGCATTGGTTGAATAGCTATGGTGGGCCCCTGAAATAATCAAAATACAAAGGTAAGTTTTTTAAAATTTATTGAATGAAATGATTAAGTGCTGTCATTTTTAAAAGTGCATG
This sequence comes from Sequoiadendron giganteum, assembly GCA_007115665.2. Taxonomy (NCBI): domain Eukaryota; kingdom Viridiplantae; phylum Streptophyta; class Pinopsida; order Cupressales; family Cupressaceae; genus Sequoiadendron; species Sequoiadendron giganteum. Next base: position 327,786,658 of record CM021100.1, read on the forward strand.
GGCAAATGATTTTACTAGCCCAATATAAAATTCCTCAAAGCCTTCACTGTTTGAGGGTAAAGATTTTTAAATGAAGGGAAATGTTAAAAGCAGGTGGGCAAATATTTTAAATCGGGTAAAACAAAGTTGAAAATATTTTACGTTGGGAAATATTTTAAAATGTGTAAATTGCAAAAGTAAATACGTATAGGAAATAATTATGTAAAGTGAATAAAATATTCACTGAATGAAATGCTTTGTTTGCTGGGAAGAGCTTTTCACAAGAGCACCATTTTCATGCAATAGGGTGAAAACTAAAAGAGGAGGTAAAATATTTTGCAATACAAGAATATTTTTCACCTGTAAAATAAAGGTAAATGATAATTATTCAAGATGGGGAATATTTTTCTGTTGAAGGGCAACAAATGCAAGAGGTGTGAATTAGAATACAGATTAGGGTTTTTTCTTAAGGCGGTGGGCAGTTATCCATCAAGGAACCTAAATGTGCCAAGTGTCTTCTTTTGATGAAAATATAGGGTTTTCTTTCTCCTTAAGTGCAATTTTCTAATTCATTGTGAGGGGTTAGTTGTTTTGTAATTATTCATGAAAAAAATTGTAATGTGAATACAAAACATTTTTAGATTTTGTTTTTGGTTGAAGTCTGTCAATACATTTGTATTTCTGATAGTAATACTGGCAAATTAATATAGAATGGTGGAGATTCATAACCATTTTCTCTCCTATATTCTTGTTTTATGAGTCATGAATAAATATAATCAATGATTGTTTTGTTCATCTCTAATGGTTTCCAGTGGGTGTGTGGTTTTTTTCTTTCCCATTAATTCAAGGAATTAATATAAATGCTTGAATGAAGTTGTAGATTTATGTGAATTAAGTGTTAGGATTCTGATAAGAATTTGTGGTTGAGAATAAAATATTGATGTTGTACTATAATGCAGTAATGTCAAAGCTTAGATGATGATGTGTGTTGAAATGTTATCAAGTTGTATAGGTGTTGAGGTTGACTTCGTTCTAAGGATAAGGCATTGATCAAAGTGTGATATTCATGTTATATTTAGCTGATTAATTGAATAGAAAATCATGAATTTAAATCATTTTACTTATCAATATTTGTTTGTTTGTGTGTTGATTTTAATGCTCTACATCTCTCATGTTTGAGTTAGACACTGCCATGAAGGTCAGCCAAACCTTTAGGGTGTTGTGTCTCTTAATAAATTAGAGGAGAAACATCTATTGACAATGTATTTGATACTTAGGCATACAAGTATCTATAAATATGCTATTGGGATTACCTTCCTGGTTTAACAGAGCCAGAAGTATAGAAGGTTTCAATCTCTTGGATTGAATCTTGTTTGTTGGCCAAATCAAAACTCCAAGTCTAAATATGAGAGAGTGGCTACTCTTTAGGACTCATTGAATCTATTGATTTGGGCACTAAAAGAATGGTGACTTCACTAGGGTGTAACTGGAGAAAAATCTGATAGAAAATCCCCTTGTCTTAAGAGTCAAAAGAATGAATTACTAGTTCAGAAGTTGAAGAAGTTTCAGATCTGCAAATTGATTTGTAGCAGCCACAAATTCCAAATATTGTGAAGTGACTTTGCTGGAAGAACACAAAGAATCTATTTTCATTGATGAAGATGTCCTTGCTTCAATGGTTTTCCTCTTGTTGAAGAGGTGGCGACTCTGCTCTACAATTTATGCACAGGAAGGGATGTTTGTTATTGCGACTTGAAATTTCTCTATTCAAAGTTGCAGCAACTGGACATGTGAAGGTACATGGTTCTCTACATATTTTCATTTGTTGAACCTATCATATTGAATACAATTGTTGTTCCATTTAAATAATTTGTCTCAATACTCACAAATTTGCTAGTATGGATGGTTAGAATAAATTTGTATATCCTAGGGATTTCTATCCTTTTGCATTATCATATTATTCAAGCCCAGGTTACCATCATATTAGCAATTATCCTAGTGATCTTTCATATTGTTATGGTTATAATTATGCATAATTAAGTTAAACCCATATTTGCATACATGTATGGATTACCAAAGGGAAATAACCATGCCATTATATACCTTAATGCATATTGTCAAGAAGCTTCAGGAGCAATAATCCTCAAACAATTGACACCACAAAGTATAGGAACCCAAGTGTGAACAAGCTTAGGTTTAGCCGAGAATGGAAGGTTGTGTTTGAGAAGAAAATTAAAGATAAAAAAAGGCACCTGGTGGTGATACAAGACTAGTTAAGAGATAATCATACTAGGTCTACTAGCCAAATTTTTTTACCTTTTGTCAATTATTTTGATCCATTGTATGACCAACTAGACTTGTCATGGATTTATTACAAGGTTAAAAGTATGTCATGTAGAGTCTATAATAAAATACCTAGATTTGATGGATACAATGTATGTGAAGGAGATGCACATGTCCAAAGTCTTTATAGCTTCATGGTTAAACATTCATTTGGAGATCAGGATATGTGGATGAGATTTTTTGGCAGATCTCTTGAAGCTAGAACTAGGGACTGGTACTTAAGTTTTCCTAAGAATTCCTTTCCTTGCTGGGATGAACTAATGGATGCTTATAGAAAATAATTTGTAAAAGAACCTTTTGACCTTCTCACAAGGTTAAAGCATCTTAAGAAACAAGATGAAGAATCAAGCATTGCTTTCAGTCGCAGGTTTTTTGTTGCTCTTTCACTAATCCTTGAAAATTTCAGACCTAGTACTTCAAATTGCATTCATATGTACTTTGAAGCTTTTGAGGAGGGATCTAGGGCACTGTTAAAGGATTTTAGAATATTCAGTATGGAAATGGCTTACACATGTTTAGATAATATGGAAAAAATGAGGAATGAATATGTGCAAGGTTTATTGTCTTTAATTGTGGATAAACATGTTGATAAAATCATCAGCTATGTAAAATCAAATGATATGATATTTTCAGTTTCAAATATAGACAAATTCATGCTTGAGAAGGAAGAAGTTAAGAATGATGCAATGTATACCATTAATGATCATAATAGTGAAAATATTTGTGTCTATCCTCAAGAGGATGAGCAACTCAATGATGAGACCCAGTCCAATGTTGAAATGCAAAAATATGTGGATTGTTGTTATGACACCCAGTCCATTGAGTTTCCAGATTTTGATGATGGTGATATCATAGTATATCCTAATATACAACATGGTAATGCATGTAGTTCTGGTGGAATTCAAGAAGAGGAAGTGGTTGAGAGAATGGATCAGAATAATGGTCTATTAAGCAGTGAACAAATTTAAAATCTGTTGACCACTGAATATCATAAATATACATATGGGAATAAACCTCAGTTGTTGTGTATGTCCCATATTGATTTTGATAGTGATCTTCGCTATGCAAGATATGAAGCATGTGTATCTTCTCTTCCTTCCAATTAAGAACTATTTGGTCATTATGATGGGCTGATGCAAGAAGTTGGGTCCACAAAAAGCTCAAAAAGTGGAAGTGTTTTTGTTGTTTTTCATAATTTGTCACACTTGGACTGAAACTTTGAGGCACTTACACAATGAATTTTAAAAAAAATAAATAATATGAAATTTTGAATTTTGAATCTAGTTTCTAAATATGTAAATTATTCAAATACCCAAATTGTAGAAATTAAATTTTGATAGGGATCTATAAAAACCACTTTTTAAAAGTCCCTGTTTTTTTACCATACCATGCACGTGTACAGACACCACTTTTTGACCCAAATAAAAGTATTTTACTAATTCCTTTTGAGGAAAGAGAGCTAACAACATTAAGATTGATGAGGAATTTTTTTTGTAATTTTTTGTTGAATATTTTTTTTTTTATTAAATTTTTATTGGCCTTAATTGTTGTTTTTAAAAATCAACGTGTACGGACAACATAATTTGACCTAAACTAAACATTTTTTGAAACTTTTTTTTTTCATTCTGTAAAGAATTGTCTAAAGATTGATGTCATATAATTTTTTTAACAAGAAACTTCACCAAAAAAAGGTTATTAAAAAACAAAAAAAGTCTGATATTTCATGTTTAAGGACTAGTTTGCTTTGAAATTAATTTAAAAATATCAAATATATCCCAATATTAATAAAAATTATATATTTGGAAACTAGAAATCGTGTTCTGTAATGGGTTTTAATTTTATAGATTGATTCAGAAAAAAAGTCCATCAACCATATTGTCAAAGATGGACATTCTTCTTCAATCTGCCTTAGTTTTTTAGTTGCAGGTCAAAGGCTAAGGCTCGGATTGCCAAGCCTTTCCCGAGCCTAAAACCAAGGCTGCAAGTGGGTTGGAGATTCAAGTTTTTAATAACGCGTATGCGTTACAAAACGCATATGCACTCTTTATTTGTTTGATTATTTTAAAAAAAAAATGCTTTTTAGAAACGCGTACGTGTTTCTAAAAAGAAAAACGCATACGCGTTTCTAAAAAGCTTTTTTAAAAAAATAAATTATTTGTATGCACTCAAAAACACGTATGCGTTTTATAACGCGCACGCGTTTTATAACGCATACGCATTTTTTTAGGCTCGGGTACCCAATGCATAACGCATACGCGTTTTTTAATAACGCGTACGCATTTTTTAATAACGCGTACGCATTTTTTAATAACGCGTACGCGTTTTTTAATAACGCGTACGTGTTTTTTAATAACGCATACGTGTTTTCTGCAAGATTTTTTTTTTGGCCAAAACTTCCCCTCTTCGTGGACCCAACTTCTTGCACTTACCTTGATGATGATGTGGATAAAGATAAGTAGCCATTTGATTTTAACGATGCATTGTATGATGAATGTGAAAGTGTGCAAGTTGATGCAAGTTCATAAACTTGTTTTGATGAGTTAGCAACAATAGATAACCATGAGGCTTGTGTATCTGATAAGCCAAGCTTTGAGAATTTTAGTGCAGATTTGGACAAGTGTTTGATCCAGGACTTGGATGAGCCTGGTTATGAGTCATTTCATGTGGATGAGGAGGTTGTTTTCAAAGAGAAATTAGATTATCTTTGTAAACCAAAATTGCTCACTTTTGAACAAGATTTGGATGCTAAAGATGTTGATATGTTATGTTCAAAGGATATCAAAATGAGAAAGGTTGAGGATAGGCTAGAGATTCTTGATGATTCTCTATACCAACATGTTGGGGAATAGAAACAGTGTGTGCCAATGTATGAGTGTATCTCTCTACATAAACTCAGAGATAGTTTTCATGATGTACATAATCTTTTGATTAGTTCTTATAATTGTTTCACCTTTGACATACAAACTAATAATCAGATTGAACCTGATGGTACTAGCCATGTCGCAAAATATGAGTTGCTATTTTTAGCTAGATAAATTTTTAATAAAGTGTGGCAATGTGCAAAAAATTGAAGAAGGTTGTTTTCAGCCTGACAATGTTTTAAATGATAAATATTATAAGTTGTTGCCACATGATAATAAGTATTTTAAGGGTATGCCTAATTTTCAAATGTTGGTATTTGTAAATTTGTTGATAATGTTGTATATAATGGGTTGTTGGGAGATGCCAGCATGTTTTATCAGGAATATTGCAGTAGTATTTTCAGATTGTTTTCAGTGAAGTGTGGTGAGAAATTTGTCTATAACCAAAGCAGTAGGGGCCAAAGATCTTTTGACTCTGTCACCCAAAGTTTTTGGCACTTGGTCTACTTTTCCAGAGGATTTGAATTCTTGCTATGCCCAGAAGGGGAATACATCCCCAATCGAAGCCACTGTTGGCACCTTCAAATTTTCAAATTTGAAGTGCCCATATTGAAGAATTTACCTTTGCACACTCAGAAGTGCCCCTAAAAAATCAGCCTAAGTGACCGACTTTGGAGGCTCACCATTTGAAGCTAGTTGATTTTCATGTCAAAAGGATTGTTTCTCTCCATTTTCCCACATTCATGTAATCCCTGGTCCAATTTCAAAGCCTCATAATCATATTTTCTATTTTTACCAGGCCAAAAGCAAATGTAGTTTGCTTTGTTTTCACACCTGCATTTTATGTTCTTTTCGAGTTGGTCAAGTTTAACCCTCAATATCTTGTGATGAATGATGACTCAAGTAAATACCTCTTGTACACATACTCAGCATACCCAAATGACCTAGTGTGTTCAGTGGCAGTTGCTGAGAAGATGATTTGATATTTTTTTAAATGGCAACATGGTGAGCTTTAATTGGTTTTAAATAGAAATAGTTACATAAAAGTCTGAGTGGGCCACTTTGATGTTGAATATCTTTCACCGTGTGAATTTTTTTCCAAGATGGTTATTGCACTCCATTATTGGGTCAAATTTCTACATTCCTACTTCATGTCAAGGTCTCAAGATAAGTGTTAATGGGTTATTTAATCATTTTCTGATCGCGACAGAGCCAAAAATGGTGTCCCATAAAGTGTCACATTTTAAAAATATAAGGACAACCCATTTCTTTTTTTGGATTGGAACATCTCCAACTCCTTTCTCGTCAAAATTGGAGATCATCTGATGCATTATTTTAATGCATGTCTGTTATGACAAAGGCGTTCTAAGGGCCAGTTTACAAAGGAGGTACCTAAAATCTCTCAGCAATGAAAGTTTTGAGGAAATGGATTTTTCAAAATAAATTATAGAGTTCATGTGCAAATTTTCATGGCTTCAGTTGTCTTGGTTTGCGCACAATAAATTTTTCCTACTTGGGTCATAGCCGAAATTAAATTTTCCCTATTCTCTAATGTTTTGATGTAATATATTTAAAATATTTTACATATTTTAAATATTATAAAAATTGAAAAGTGCACGTGAATTGAAGGAAATTAGGGCATACATCAATTTTTAGCATTTTATAATGTTTCAACTTTGCAAACTTTTCTTCATGGCAATCACTCCCGCTAGCCCATGGAAGCTTTTGCTCACGAAAACAGAAAGTCACGGGAGAGCGGGGAAGGAAGTTGGAGGCTTTGGGTGGGGATTTAAATATTCCAAAATTTAAAAACTCCATTGCAAACATTTATTGTAGCCTTTGCATAACATTTTAAATGTTTTGTTTTGCTTTCCCTGCCAACTCGTGATTGTGATTTTGATGACAACATTTTCTTCCAGGAAAGTGAGGATATTTTTGGGAGGATGTTTGTGACAGATTTTGATACTGAGGATTGAAGTATTTATTTCTCCATGGAGGTTACTTTGAGGTGTTTTTGGTGGATTTAGACAAGAATGGTTGCAAATGAAGCTGTAAATCACGTTTTTGGTTTTCTGGTAAATTTTTGGGGGTTTATTTGAGCTCAAAATTGCTGCTCAATGGTTTGAAATCATCTCCTGACCATTCCTAGTGCCTGGAAGGAGATTTTAAGCATAAGATGATTTTTTGTTGTTGACAGCTACAAAAATGTGCTCTCATTGAGAAAAACGACCCCAGATTGCATTAATAGTAAAAATGTATCAAATTCATTTGGAGAAATGTCATTGTTGGCCATAGGAGGATATGGAGTTTCACGTCTGCAAATATTAATGATGTCACCATGGTTAAAGTGGAGTAGCAAAGCAAGAATTAAGTATTCCCTACTTGCCCATGAACAAAATAGTCGATGTCAGCATGAGCCCACCGGAGAGCGGGGATTGGAAGGGAGACATTTTCAATTAATATTTTTAATGTTTCAAATCTTTTATTTGGCTCGAATAGAAGAGCTCCTTGCCAACCCTAGTAAGATTTTGATGCCATTGGCAAGTCTCACGAGGAAACATGCATTGGTTGAATAGCTTTGGTGGGCCCGTGAAATAATCAAGATACACAGGTAATTTTTTTAATAGTTGTCGAATAAAATGCTTAAATGGTGTCATTTTTAAAAGTGCATCAGCAAATGATTTTACTAGCCCATTATAAAATTCCCAAAAGCCTTCACTGTTTGAGGGTAAAGATTTTTAAATGAAGGGAAATGGTAAAAGAAGGAGGGAAAATATTTTAATTGATCGGGTAAAACAGAGTTGAAAAACTTTTACATTGGGAAATATTTTAAAATGTGTAAAGTGCAAAAGTAAATAGGCACGGGAAATAATTTTGTAAAGTGAACAAAATATTCACTGAATGAAATGCTCTCTATGCTCGGAAGATCTTTTTACAGAAAGCACCATTTTCACGTAGCCGGGTGAAAACTTTAAGAGGAGTTAAAATATTTTGCAATAAAAGAATATTTTTCACCTACAAAATAAAGGGAAATTATGATTATTCATGATGGGGAATATTTGTTTGTTGAAGGGTAGTAAATGGAAGAGGCATAAATTAGAATACAGACTAGGGATTTTTCTTTAGGCAGTGGGTAGTTATCCATCAAGGAACCTAAATGCGCCAAGTGTCTCCTTCTGATGAGCATTTAGGGTCTTTCTCCTTAAGAGAAAATTTTTGATTCATTGTGAGGGGTTAGCTCTTTTGTAATTATTCATGAAAAATACTATAATGTGAATACAAAACATTTCAAGTTTTTGTTTTAGGTTGGAGTCTGCCAATACATTTGTATTTCTGATAGAAATACTGGAAAATTAATACAGAATGGTGGAGATTCATAACCATTTTCTCTCTTATGTTCTTGTTTTATGAGTTATGAATAAATATAACCAATGAATATTTTGTTCATCTCCAATGGTTTCCAGTGGGTGTGTCATTTTGTTCTTGTGCATTAATTCAAGGAATTAATATAAATGCTTGAATGAAGTTGTAGATTCATGTGAATTAAGTGCTAGGATTCTAATAAGATGTTGTGGTTGAGAATAAAATGTTGATGTATTGCAATGCAGTAATGTCAAACCTTAGATGGTGTTGTGTGTTGAAATGTTATTAGGTTGTATAGGTGTGGAGGTTGACTCTATTCTAAGGATAAGGCACTGATCAAAGTGTGATATTCATGTTACATTTAGTTGATTAATTCAAAAGAAAATCACGAATCTAAATCATTTTACTTATTAATCTCAGTTTGTTTGTGTGTGGATTTTAATGCTCTACATCTATTATGTTTGAGTCAGACACTTCCATGAAGGTCACCCAAACCTTTAGGGTGTTGTGTCTCTTAATCAATTAGAGGAGAAACATCTATTTACAATGTATTTGATAGTTAGGCACACAAGTATCTATAAATATACTAGTGTGATTACCCTTCTTGGTTTAATAGAGCCAGAAGTGTAGAAGATTTCAATCTCTTTGACCGAATCTTGTTTGTTGGCCAAATCAAATCTCTGAGCCTGAATAGGAGAGAGTTTCTACTCTTTAGGACTCATTGCATCTGTTGGTTTCTAAAGTAACAAACCCATTGAAAAAAAATTATAAACTTGAGCTTCCAAGTTCGAATCTAATATCCTCTTGCAATTATGAAATAAAAATCAATCAAAATTCAATCCACATGGTATTCAAACTAGCGATGTGGAAAGCCTGAAAGACCACCAAACGAGCTTCCAATTTTTTTAAAATTACCCATAAACATTTTTCCATGAATGACTACCTATATTTGAAATAAACTAGGACCAAATTTATACTTGAGAGGAGTTGGTATCCTCACATTATTTTAATATGTTACCATCAACAACATTATTTGCTAGATCATCAGCTTCCTTATTCGCTTCCCTATATGTGTGGTTTATCATAAAGCTTTTCAGACCCTCTAAACGCTGGATTGCCACTTCTAAAATACCCTTAAGTTTCTAATTTTGAAGATGGCTAGACCTTAGGGCATTTATTACCACTAGTAAATTTCCCTCTATTACCACCTTGTCTTGCTTGAGCTCATGACATAGATTGAGACCAATAAAAATTTCCTAAATTTCTACAACATTATTGGTGCCAATTGAAAATGGAGCCACCAGCTTACCAATCACTTTACCATTCTAGTCGCTTATAATACACCCAATTCTAGATGAAGTTTAATTGCACTAGGGTGCCCCATGAAAGTTTAATTTATACCATTCAAGCCAGGTGCTTGACATTCAACATTGTTTCTTGTAACTTGAGATTTTTTTCCTTGTTCCCCCATGAAGGGAGGTACCTTTAAACCATACCATAACTTCCTCATTAAGGCGTCCCATTTTGTGAAATTTACATTCTTCAAATTTTGATCATTTTCTCTACAGCTCATCACTTCCATGATAGCCACCTCCAACTTGTTCAACAACGAGGAGGCAGAAAAATCTTTATCTTGAAAAAATATTTTGTTCATCTCTTTCTAGATCTCCCATATCGACAAGAATGGATTGACCACTGCAAACTAGAGAACAATGCATATTTCTTTAGCATAGGCCATAATTGAAATAGAACTAGGATATCTCTTTGTAGGGCACTTTTCCAAGAAATCTTGGCACACAACCATTTCCAACATTCCCGAGTGAAGGGGCAATTCACTATAAGATGGTTTCCTATTTCCTCTTCCATTTTGTAAAGAACACACCTAGATGGGCCATGATAAGCCATTTTTTTAAATATGTCCACAATCAATATTATATTTTGAAATACTATCCATGCAAAGGATTTAGCCTTGGGTAGGTAACATTTTCTTTGGAAACATAGCTTAACTAGAATTTGAGATGAAACTTCTAAATTTTTTGATAGGATTCTAAAGCCATCCTTAGTATTATAATCTCCATATTTGACACCATGCCACCTTAGATTATCTTTTCCTTCCCTGATGAACACACTTCACTCTAATACAACATCTTCATACACTTCTACTAATTCATTGAATATACCTAATACTCTCACATCCCTTTATTGCCACTAAGTGAGCCTGACTATTATGGATTTTTGAAGGTAATCTTTCACATGACAACCCAAAATATTCTTTGTTTCCTCCCTCACTTGATCCAATTGTTGCAAGTATGAGTAGTTGGTGTTTCCATTGATGTCAACAAGCTTGGAGGATATTTTCTGAGGCTTATGTTTTTGTTTTCATTAATTTCAACTGGTGATGCTTTGATTAGTTGCATTATGGTGTCATTAGTAAGTGTTAGTAGTTTCAACCTCAAATTTTTCTTTGTTAAGATTATATTTGTGGATGATGTTGGTTTGGTGATAATGAGGAAGTATTGAAGATGATGAGTATGTTTCTTTGGTTCTTTTTTTCCAAGTGCTTTTGAGAAAACTTTAATAAAAGAGGAAACAATGTGTTGTAAAAGTGGTCTTGTGTATAGAGTGTTGTTCTAGTTTGGATCCACATTTCTTCATGGTTGAAGATATTATTATGTGGTTTAGATATGTTGGTCAGAGGTATTCAGAGGTTCTACAGTCAAAGTTTTTTGGTTTAGATCATCTTACAAAGAGAGTTGTGTTCACAATTGTGTGAACTGTATATTGCATTGGTGTTTGGGAGAAATGGTTTTTCTCTACATTTCTTCATATTTTGTTTTTCGGTCTTGCAATTCTTAAAGTGTGTTGATAATAATCGTATCTACCTATAGTCAAAGTTGTTTGTGGTTTGGTTCTTTGGAAGTGATTTCTTGAGTAACAGAGAATGGAAGGTTCTTTGAGTGTAATGGGTGTGTACATTCTCCAGGTGAAAGTTTTTGTGAAGGAATTTGTTAGATTTCAAGATGTTTGAGGAATATTCCAGATTGTGTTCAAGAATGGTATTTGGTCTGCAATTTGTCTTTGGATTTAAGGAAGCATGTATTTAAAATTTAATGGTGTTAACAAAGGTTCGTTTGAACTTGGGTGTTTACACTAATTATGGAATTTTTTTTTTGTATTTTTGAAGCATGGTGTGGCATGTATTAATAGATTTAGGTTTGAGTTAAGATGTGGTTTGGTCCAATTTTATTCCTTTCCATTGTGGGAATGCTTAGTGCCCACCTAATTTTAATTTGCATGGTTGAGGTGCATAGCCAACCTTGGATAATGTTTTCAAGGTTGAAGAAGGAATAAATATAGTTTGAGTTGATGAAGAATAGTGTAGAGAAGTGTGTGATGTGAATTCAGGAGTTTTGAAGTGTGAATTCGAGAAGTGCAGTGCAAAATTCAGTGAGTTAGACTACTAGAAGAAGTGCGAACAAGGTGTCAACAATCTCAAAGAAGACTATGAATGTGTTGGTGATGCTATGGAAGAATTTTCTATTGCATTGAGATGGATTTCTCATTGTAACATTTTTTTAATTTTTTTTTGTAATCTGGCAGGGATCCTTTCTTTCTTCTATGTAGTGAGCCCTCCAACAATGAGCCTTTTTGTATTTGATGTTGCAAGTACTTTATAATGTGAGCGGATCCTCATTGTGGGTTTTCCTTTCTTGGGTTTTCCATGTAAATATGTTGTTCTATTGTGCAAGGTGTTAATGTGTTTTAGTTTCTTTTATTTTATTTTCATGCTAAATAATTCTAATATATTAAGAGTTAATTATGTTATTATGGATATAAATAATTATGATGGTTTTGGATGTTTAATGTACAACTAATTCACCTCCCCCCTTCTTAGTTATCTTGTGTGCATTCAATAATTGGTATTAGAACAAGGTTCCTTGGAAGAAAGCTTAACTGCTTAAGGTATATATAGGATGGCACACAAGATCAATGCTCCTTTGTTTGATGGAACAAAATATGGCTTCTAGAAGGTAAGGCTTTAAGGTTTCTTGGTATCTCTTGGATTTGTAGTTTCGAAGTCTCTTGAGACTTGATATACTATGCCTACTAGTGATCCAAGTATTGATAATGAGATCAAAGCCTATTAGAATAATGGTAAAGAAATATATTCTCTTTCAAATGGTCTTTCTAACACTAAACTTGGGAAATTTACAAATTTAAAATTCGATAAAGCTATCTAGGAAAATTTGGAAATTATATATGTAGGAGATATTAAGGTCAAGAAATCTAAGATGTAGAATTTAAAGATCACATTTGAGAACTTGAGGATGTATGAAGATGAAAACATTACAAGTTGCATGTAGAAGGTGGATGAAGTGGTCAAATCCATCAAAGGTCTTGGTTGAAATATTGAAGAAGAGGAAGTGGGAAAGAAGGTACTAAGAACTCTGCCTAAGATCTTATACTCAACAATTTTATGCTATTGAGGAAGTTAAATATTTAAGAAAATATTCTAGAGATCAGTCATATGGTGTTATATCTTCTTTTTAAATGAGGTACTAGTAATGAAAAATTTGAGACTACTTTTAAGGCTAGCAAATTAGAAAAGATTGAAGAATCATATCATGAGGAACTTGATGATGTTGAAGAAAAATTGTGATGAAAATAAAAGAGGTATTGGTAAATATAGAGGAAAGTTTCCTTTCAAATGTTTCAGTTGTGGTAAGATTGGTCATTATGCTTCAAGATGTCCAAATAGAGCTTTAAATGACAAAAAATTAGAAAATAAAGGTAAAGCAACTAAGAAAAGTTATTATGTTAGAAAAGATGCTAGTATATCTGGTGATGAATCTGATTATGTGGATGGTGAGGATAGCGAATTCTTTTTCATGGCTATTCAAGATGGAAATAAATCGGCTAACTTGGAGAGATGTCTTAACGAAAGTGCTTCAGAAGCAAGTAATAACACTGAAGGAACTATGGTGACTACTTTTCATGTTAAAAAGGAGAAAAAATATTAGGGTATTTGTAGGATCATCATGGGAAAAACAAGCCCTTAAGTGGTGATGAAAATTCAAAAAATCAAAGTTAGGAAACTTGACATAAAAAAATTGAATAAGTTATCTATATTATTTAAAAAATATGTAAGAATAGAATCTATGGAAAATTGAATGTAGTTTCTAAACTACTAGGTGTTGTTTTTTTTTTTTTAAATCTATTTGGTGAAAATTTGAAATTTCAATGGAGTAGTACTTAAATTTCAGCGAAAAAATAAGAAGTAGGTGTCTATCTGACCACCCTAACCACAATAAAATGATAATATTTTTTTATAAGATTTTAGATATAATTAGAGGACTCATGTCCCGATGTGATACATATTTTTTCATAATTTTTTTCCAAGTAAATAATTAATTATGAATTTTTATTAAAACTCTTAAAAAATATAAAAAACTCGTATGTTTGACCACCTTAACTTGGTCAAAACATCATGAAATTAATTTTTTGTTTAATCCTATAGTATGTGAATCATATAATGTGACACATGTTTCAAATTCAAAAAATGTGATACTGTTTGAAAGCTATAGATGTTTTTCAATTAGCCTATCAATCAAGACTTTAGTCATAATTCAAATAGAAAATGAATAATAATTATTTATTAAATTCAAAGAAAAGCATAATTTATATTGGTGGAAAGATGAGAATATCCTTTAAAAACCCTTTTGTTTCATCAATTTTGGGTAAAAAGAGTTGTCAACCACATGGGCCATCATATCATTTACATATTGCCACTTTTTGGCCCATCATGATCCTGCACATACCCATTAGATTATTGATAGTAGATGCTCAAAACATATGACTGATGACAAAATTAATTTTGTTAAACTTGAGAAATATGGAGGAGGTCTAGTAAATTTTGGTGATGATACATGTTCTAAGATATCTTGAAAAGACTCAATTAGTTTTTATGGAAAGCATAATACAAATGATGTTCTTTATGTTAATGGTTTGAGACATAACCTATTGAGTGTTGGAAAAAATTGTAGAAAATGATATAATCTTATGTTTCAGGATGATGGATGTGAGATTAGGAAAGGCTTTGGAACTGTGGCCACTTTTAGAAGAAGGATAGATGGAAATATGTATCAACTTAAAGGTTTTGATGGTTACTTCTTTATGAATCAGATTAATGAAAGTTGTTTATGGAATAGAAGGATGTGTCAAATTAATTATGATAACTTAATCAATATCAATTTAGTTCAATCTATGAGAGATATGTCAAAGATCATAGAGCCAATCAATGTTTTCTATAGGGAATGTCAAATTGTGAAGTGAGAAAGAAAATTTTCAAAGTCAACGAACAATCTACTACTAGACTGTTGGAGTTGGTGCATACAAACCTTTGTGGTCCTACCAAACTAAGAGGTTGTCAAGGTGATAGGTATTTCATGCTATTGATTTATGATTATTGTATAATGACATGGGTTACTTTTCTCAAAGAGCAATAAGAAGCTCTAGATAAGTTTAAATCATTCAAAGTCATGGTTGAGAATGAAATGGATATGAAAATCAAATGTTTGAGATCTGATAGAGGTGGATAATTCACCTCTAATGAGTAATAGTTTTTATGAGAATCAAGGGTTAAAAAGGTATTTATCTAGCCCTAGGAATCCTCAACAAAAGGGAGTGGTTGAAAGAAAGAATAGGATTGTTTAGGAATCTAGAAGAACAATGATGAAAGAGGAAGATCTATCAGAAGTCTACTGGAGAGAAGAAATTCATAGTGCTATCTGCATTCTTAATATATTTAAAGAAATAGAAAATAGTTAAAAGACTCCCTATGAGCTATAGTATGGAAGGATTCATAGTGTCAAATATTTTAGAGTGTTTGGAAGAAAGTGTTACATTAAAAGAGATGAAAAAAACTTAGGAAAGTTTGATACAAGATCTGTTGAAGGTTTAGATATTCTACAAGAAGAAAATCTTAGTGGTGTTACAAAAATACGCTAAAGAATATTATTGAAAGTGCAAGTGTCAAAGTAGATGAATACTTATAGAATAATTTTGTGGTGATAGAAGGATATGAATTGGAGGAGTCCTCTTGCAGAGAAAATGACAAAGATGAAGGTAAGGAAAAGTAAATTTAGATTGAAGAGGAAGAAGATTCAAAAAAGATCCCTAAGACTCCTATGTATATGAAAACAAATCATTTTGAAGATCGGATCATTTGTGACCAAAGAAAACATGTCTTGACAAGAATAAAAGATTATATGACTAAAGAATAGGTAAATCTATATTTAATTTCTAAATTTGAACCCAAAACGATGATTGAAGCACGTAAGGATGAATATTGAATCAAGGCTATGGAAGAATAAATAATGTAGACTGAGAAGAATTGGACATGGGAAACTATCCCAATACTAGAAAACAAGAATTCTATTGGAACTAAGTGGTTGTTCTAAAACAAACTAAATGAGAATGGAGAACTAGTAAGAAACAAGGCAAGGCTTGTGTGTAAGGGTTAGTCACAAGTAGAGGGAATAGAATTTGAGGAGACATTTGATTTGGTGGTAAGAATGGAAGATATTAGGATGTCTTTTTATTTTGCAATAGATAAAGATTTCTAGGTTTATTAGATGGATATGAAGTCTAATGTTTTGAATGGTTAGTTGGAAGAAGAGGTATACATCGAACAACCTGAAGGATTTCAATTATTAGACAAACCAGATATGGTCTACAGATTGAAGAAGAAACTATATGGATTGAAGCAAGCTCCAAAAGCTTGGCATGTAAGGTTGATAAGTGCTTGATAAAAAAAGGTTTCAATAAAGGTATTGTACATAATAATCTTTATTTAAAATTTGAAAACATTAAATCTTGATTGTGGTTGTGTATGTTGATGATATAATATTTTGAGGAAATGAAACTATGTGCAAAGTATTTATAAATTAGATGTAGAAAGAATTTGAGATGTCTATATTTATGGAGATGAATTTCTTCCTTGAGTTACAAAACAATTAGAAAGAGAAAGGTATATTTGTTTCACAATCAGATTATGTTAAAGAAATGTTGAAGAAGTTTGGGATGGAAGATTCTAAACTGCTATGTACCCTTATGTTTACTGGTTGCAAGCTAAGTAAGAATGAGGCATCTCCTAAGGATGATTAGAGATAATATAGATCAATGATTTTAGGACCTTTATATCTAGTTGCTACTAGATTGAATATCATGCATGCAATGTGTCTTGTGGTTATATTTCAAGAAGATCTTGGAGAGTCACATGCCGAAATGGTGGAGAGGATATTTAAATACTTGAAGCCTGGCACTCTGAAACATGATTTGTGGTGTTCAAAGGATACTAATTGGCCAGGTTGTGTGGATGACAAGAAAATTACAACTGGTGGTGCTTTTTTTCTTGGATGCATATTGGTTTGTTGGTTAAGAAAGAAGAAATATATACTATATTTATCTACTATAGAGGGGAAATATGTTGTAGCAACATCTAGATGCACACAAGTGTTGTGGATGAGGTAAACCTTGAAGGATATCAAGGTGGTATATGATGAACCAATTTCTATCTTTTGGATAATATAAGTTCTATTAAAATTTCAAGGAATTTGGTGATGCACTCAAGGAAAAAACATATTTTAATCCGAATATCACTTTTTGAGAGGGAAGGTTGTAGAAAAATAAGTGAAGCTTCAATATGTGCCTACAAACGATCAGGTTGTTGATATATTTAGTAAGGCTCTCTATAAGGATACTTTTGAGTATCTCGAAGAGAAGTTAGGGGTTATTACCCCTCCTTCTTTGAACTATATGCATAAGGATATCCATCAATCTAGTGGATTTCAAGATTCATTCTTTGTTTTCGGTTGATGTTGGAGGCTACCTCTCGAGGGAGTAGTTAGTTATGGGGAGTTAATTTTGTTATAGGTTGTTGTATTCCTTTGTTAGCTGGGTCAAAGGATCTGTGTAGTGATTGCAAGTTGGTAAAGTTTTTTGTGTGCTCCTAAGGGGGATTATGCAAAGAAGTAGAGATAAATTATGTATTTTTAATGTCAAAGGGAGAAAGAGATGCATATGTGTTTCCCTATACCATTGATGTTAAATGGGGAGAGAAATTAGTGTGAAAAAAGATAAAATGCAAAAGGGGGAGAGAATAATGTGAAAAAAAATTGAGAGAGAAAGTGAAAAGCAGAAAGAGAAAGAGTTGATATGGATTAGTATGTTGGTGATCAAAGACTTTTGTTGTTGTTGGTGGTTTTTCACATCATGTGATGCAATTAATGAAGAAGGGGGATATTTTTTCTAGTATGAGTAGTTGGTGTTGTCATTGATTTCAAGAAGCTTGGAAGAGAGATTTGCAAGCTTATTTTTTTTTTTGTCATTAATGTCAACTAGTGATGCTTTGATTAGTTGCAAAATGTTGTCATTAGTAAGTGTTGTTGGTGTCAACCTTTGGTGTTTTTTTGATAAACTTGTATTTTTTGATGATTTTGGTTTGGTGATGATGAGGAAGTGTTGAGATGAATAGTATGTGTCTCTAGTGCTTAGTTCTGAAGTTATTTTGAGAAAATTTGAATAAAAGAGGAAACAATGTGTTTTAGAGGTGTTCTGGTGTACAAAGTGGTCTTCTAGTTTGTCTATACATTTCTTCATGGTAGAATATCTACTTATGTGGTTTATATATGTTGTTTAGAGGTATTTATAAGTTCTATATTCAAAATTTCTTGGTTTGGATCATCGTACAAAGAGATTTGTGTTCACTAGTGTGTGAAGTATATATTGTGGTGGTGTCTAGGAGAAATGGTTTTACTCCACATTTCTTTATAGTTTTTTTTTCGTTTTGTGATTCTGAAAGTGTGACGATAATGATCATATCTACCTATATTCAAATTTTTTTGTGGTTTTGTGCTTTTTTAGTTTATTTCTTGAGTAACAAAGTATGGCAAGTTGTTTGAGTGTATTGGGTGTGTACATGCTTCAAGTGAAAGTTGTTGTGAAGTAATTTTTTGGATTTAAGGATGTTCAAGGAATATTCTAGATTACATTCAAGTGTGGTGTGTGTTCCACAAGTTGTCTTTTTATTTAAGGAAGTGTGTATTTAAATTTAGTAGTGTTAACATAGGTTCAACTGACCTTAGGTGTTTACACTAATTGTGGATTTGCTTCAGTGATTGTTGAAGGGTTGTGTGGCATGTATGAATGGATTTAGGTCCAATTTAAGATGTGTTGTGGTCTACTTTCATTCCTTTCTATGGTGATAATACTTGGTTCCAACCTAATTTCAATTTTCATGGTTGAGGTGAATAACCAGCCATGGAGAATGTTTTCAAGGTTGAAGAAGGTATAAAAAAGGGTTGACTTGATGAAGAATAGAATGGAGAATTATGTGATGTGAATTATAGAGTTGTGAAGTGTGGATTTGAGAAGTGTAGTGCAAACTTCAATGAGGTAGACTATTAGAAGCAGTGTACAGAAGTTGTCTATAATATTTAGGAACGATGTGAATATGTTGGTGATGCTGTGGTGGAATTTTCTATTGCATTGGGATGCATTTCTCACTATAACATTCTTCTTTCTTATTTTCTTTAACCTGGCAATGAGACTTTGGTAATGAGCCCTTCTTTCTTTTGGGTAGTGATCCCTCCGCTAGTGAGCCTTTTTGTATTGAGTGTTACAATTAATTTATATTATGAGCTAATCCTCACTATAGTTTTTCCCTTCTAGGGTTTTCAATGTAAATTTGGTGTTCTATTGTGCATGGTGTTGTTGTGTTTTGGTTTCTATTATTTTATTTTCATGCTAATGTTGGGATTTTCGTTGCATCAAAAGATCAACCTGTCAATGCCTGATACAAGCGTCAGTTAAGATCCATAGGAGGTGGTTAAACCATGTCGTGAACCTAAAGGGAGATGTAACCGGTTAATCCAAAAATCCCCCCCTCAGCGTCACCCGAGGGGTTCGAACCCGTGGTTGGCTCTGATACCAATTGTTGGCATTGTTGTTGGACCAAAAGATTGACCTGTCAAATCCCGATACAAGTGTCAGTTAAGATCCACAAGAGGCGGTTAAACCATGTCACGAACCCGAAGGGAGATGCTAGCGGTTAGTCCAACAATAAGAGTTAATTAAGTTTCAATGTGGATCTAAATGATAATGAGGGTTTTGGATGTTTAATGTATAACTAATTCACCAACCCTCTTAGTTGTCTTGTGTGAATTCAACACCAATTCCATTCTCCACTCCAACCTAGGGTATGTACCCTAAGAATATTCCCAAAAGAGGGCAGATCTACCATCTTCTATGTCCCATGTGAAATGATCTAATATTAGGTCCATGCTACTTTTTAGAAAATCCCATATTCTTGACCCTATTAGAAGAGTTCTTGACTTGAAAATGTTTATATCCCTTTCATCTAAATGCTTTTCTTTCATAATCTTTACCCACTTTGATTCTTGGTTTGTATATAACTTCCAAACATGCTCTACTCCTAGAGATTTTTTCCAAAGAGGTAGGTTTTTCAAACCTAAACAATACACACTGTTTACCTTGCAGACTTTGTCCCATTTAGTGAGAGGATTTTTTTTTTTATCACCATTCCACTACCAAAAGAACTTTCTCATTTTTTTATTAATTTTTGAGATTACATCAACCAACAGGGGTAAACATGATATCATATATATATATATATATATATATATATATATATATATATATATATATATATATATATATATATATATATATATATATATATATATATATATATATATATATATAGGTAGGGTAGTTATCATAACTTTTAACATAATTATTCGACAACCCCAAGACAACCATCTTCCTATCTTTCAAGCTAACTTATCTCCCACCTTTGACACCAATGAATCCCAAAGTTTTCCTGACTGTTACCCTTTCACCAAAGGAAGGCCTAGATATTTGCATCGAAGGTTTCCTTTTCTTAAGTTTAGACCTCTTATAATTTGAGCTTCATTTCTTAAACTTATGAAGAAGAAAAACACTTCTCATTTTTCCTTACTTACCTCAGGCTATCGTATAATCATCCAAGATCCTCTTGAAATTTCCAACTTTTTTTAATTGAGCTTCCCCAAAAAAAATTGTGTTATCAGCAAATTTTTGATTTGTTATTGCAAGGAGTTCCTTAGTAACTTGAATTCCTACCACTTTACCCTCCTTTGAGGCTTTGCTCAGAGACCTTCCTAGTATCATTTCCATTATTGTGAATAAGAATGGAGATAATGGATCACCTTGCCTTAAACCCCTTGAAGCCCCAAAGAAGTCTTCTAAGTAACCATTGATGAGAATTGGAAATATTAGGTTGTCAACATAGTTGAAAACCCAATCTAGCCATATGTTATTGAACCCAAATGTTGTCATTACTTTGAATAGGAATCACTAGTCAACCCTATCATCAAAATTTTTTATGTGTAATTTTATCAGCATATTCTATTTCTTTAGTTTTTGTGTGGAATGAATAGACTCTTGAGCTATAATAACCCCATCTAATATTGATCTCGTAGGCACAAAACCATTTTTTTCTTTTGATATTATATCCTATACAATATTCTTTAATTTGTGTGTTATAACCTTTCCCATTATATTGTATGTTATGTTGCAAAGTGCTATTCTCCTAAATTTATTGAGAGAGTTTGGTTTTTCAATTTTTGTGATAAAAAATATATGTATGTGTTGTTACTCTCTTTTAACACTTTACTTGAGCTCCTAGAATATTAAATTTCCTCCAACACTTCACCACCAATAATATCCGAACACTTTTGAAAGATCATAGCCTAAAGTCTATCTAGACTAGGGGCCTTATGCAGATGGAGTTGAAACAAAGCCTCTCTGATTTCTACCTCTATGAATAGAAATCCTATTAGCATCTCATATTGAGCATCTAAGAATAACTTTGGAATGTTTGCCACTATTTTTATGTTCTTTCCACCTAGACCCACTTCAATTATTTAGAAATTTTTAGAAAATACCTACTATTTCAGATAAATTATGTCTTCCATATTTTCTAAATTTTGTCCCTCTAAAGATATGATACTTTAAATTCTATTAGCTTCCCTCCTGGCTATAGTTGCATTGTGAAAGTACTTTGTATTTTTGTCACCCTCACTAATCCATAAATCCTATGAATTTTTCCTCCAATAATTTTATTCCTTAGCTAAGATGTCCTCCATCTTGTTTAACACATCTTTTTCCAATGCATATCTTGTTCCATCCATGCCATTGACTATCACTTCCTCATTTAACTCTACAAAATTTCCTCAGTCTTATTTTTCTCCTCAAAGGTATTTTGAAACCACTCCTATTCCATTTTTTAGTTGTTATTTTACCAATTTCAGTTTTGTTACCATATTAAAAAAATTTTAACCCCCTAGGTTTGGTTCTCTCCACCACCCCTCATAAAATTGTCATCTCTACAACCACACCTTTCCAAATTTAAAGGGGCATCTTATAAGTTTTTTTCACCATGAATGTACAAATGGATTGGGTAGTGATCATAGTGAGATATAGGTACAACATTAGTATCTAGTGTTAAAGTAAAGGATCCTAGATCACCCCTAAATAGATACCTATCCATTTTTTCTTCTATGCTACAAAAGCCATTTCTTCTATTTATCCATGTGAAAAGACCATTCTATTAAACAATCTGGATAACTAAGAGGGGAGTGAATCAGTTATCTTAAATCAATTTTATTTTCTTTATTTAATCCAGAGTAGACTTATACCAATAAAAAAAAAATCAAATAGATAAGAACATAAATGCACATATCAACACAAAGCACAATTCAAACACCAAAATTTATGTGGAAACCCAAGAAGGGAAAAACACAGAGAATGCTAATTCTCAATTATAAAGCATCGATTAAGGTGACACTAGTTAAAGTATTTCTTACAAATGCTCATTGCCAAGTTGCTCACTACAGGGTGGCTCATTGGTAGTGGGCTCACTGCCCAAATATAAAACAACAAATTACAAAATAGTCTCACTAAAAAAAATGAACTGGTAAAGTTGCATCTACTTATGCATGAATTCAGTTTCGGTTAAGAGCACAATTTATGTCTGCAACAAATTTGATTAAGAATCTCTTGCACACCTTCCTTCCACAACTTTCGCACAAATTTTTGCCAAAAGAGATTACTTCTTCCTTCACACTCTTCTATCTATTCGCACACATCATAGGGTGATCCCACAATAATGGGTTACACTTTTTGGCCAAACTTGACATTGAAATCAACATTTTTCACTAGATCTTCACTTCCGTACGCCTATAGAAGCTAAACCATTAAGAATTTGAAGATGAAGAAAACTAGTGATTTGTGATATTTTGTGTTGAGAATCTAATTATATATTTTTTTTAAATTAAAAAATAAATTGTGAATTATTTTATGTAGTTTTTATTAACTTATTTTTTCTACTAAACATCGTTTTCAAAAACTGATGCTTACTTTCGACTACATAACTTTTTTTATAGACAACATACAATTCTAATTTTTTAAATACATTGTTTTCACACCATTATCTAGGGGATGGATATTTTTTCATAATTTTTTGTTGCATATATATTTATTAATTAATTTTCTAATTCACAATAATTATAATTTGGATATATTATACTTTCAGCTACATAACTTTTTTTGTATTCATATAAATTAACTTATTCTTTTTTTGTTGGAATAAGTACATCAATAGCTAGTGTACATGGATTTTTAAGAATTTTTTTTCTCTCTTTTCCTATTTTTCCATATGTGTGAAATAAAGACCTCGATGTTCGTTGAAAAACCTACATTCACAAGAAATAAAAAATAAATATAATAATAGAATTAAATATATTTAAAATTATAATTTTTGGGAAGCTTATAATAAGGAATACATGTTTACAAAAAAATAATTTTAAATAGATTAATTTGATCCCCTAAAAGGTAAATCAAAAGTGGTTTTTTATCAACATTTTGATAGGTGTAGAGGAGACTCCATTATAGGTATGGTTTAAATCTAGCGGCTTTCTATCCAAGGGGGTTTGATATAAGTGGGTTTGATCAAACCCTCTTCAATTAAAACCCTAAAAATGGAACCTTTTTAAGGCTTAAATCATTATATTTTCTAAAAATATGTGATTTCAGCAAAAATCAAGATATCCCAAAAAGTGTAACCCATTATTGTGGCAGCACCCCATACTACTTCCATCTATGTCTTCAATCAAAAAGATGTTCTTTATATATATGCATGTATGCCTGTATAACCAAATTAAGTCGGCCACATAATATCTTCATAGTCTTATAATTCAGCCAAACACAATTTTTATTTAGATCACCACAAAACATGTCGGGATGAAGAACAAGCTTGAAATATTCAATAAGGTCTTGCATGCTAACACTAGACCCAAAAGATAGGTCGCACATAACAATCATCTTACCACGTTACCAAGGGACCAAAAATATGTCATACATAAGAATGTATACTTTGGATTACATGAGGCATATTCCAGAGCCGATGGGAATGCCACAACCAAGACCAAATCTCGATCAACATTCATTTAATGGGAATGCTAGAACCAAGATGAAATCTTGGTCAACATTAATTTCAGTACCAACTAGAGAAACACAATCTTCCATACAAAAACTTTTAAAATGTTGCATGAAGTTCAAGATAGCAAGGTTACCCAGAGTAATCTATAAGTGCCACATCCATCATCAAAGCATTAGTCTTCATTATACTACAGGGTATGTGTAGGATCATGATGGGCCAAAAAGTAGCTATATGTAAGTGATATGATGGCCCATGTGGCTGATGACTTCTTTTTTACCCAAAATTGATGAAAGAAAAAGGGTTTTTAAAGGAGATTCTCAGCTTTCCACCAATATAAATTATGCTTTAATTTGAATTTAATAAATAATTATTAATCATTTTCTATTTGAATTACGACTAAAGTCTTGATTGATAGGCTTATTGAAAAACATCTATAGCTTTCAAATGGTATCAAATTTTTTGAATCTGAAACACGTGTCACATTCTATGCTTTTCATTCTATTTTTAAAAAAATGAATTTCATGAAGTTATGACCAAGTTAAGGTGGTGGACATACGAGGTTTTATATTTTTTTAAATTTCTAATAAAAAATCATAATTAACTATTTACTTGGAAAAAATTGCAAACAAATATGCATCACATTGGGACATGAGTCCTCTAATTATATCTAAAATCTTATTAAGAAAATATTATCATTTTATTGTAGTTAGGGTGGTTAGATAGACACCTAATTTTTATTTTTTCCCTGACATTTCAGTACTACTCCATTCAAATTTCAGATTTTCACCAAATAGATTTTAAAAATAAAAATAAACCTAGTAGTTTAGAAACTATATTCAATTTCCTACAGCTTCTATTCTTACATATTTTTGAAATAATATAGATAACTTATTCAAATTTTTACATCAAGTTACCTAACTTTGATTTTCTGAGTTTTCATTGCCACTTAAGGGCCTATTTTTTCCATGATGATCCTGCACATAACCTGCATTAGCTAAATACAATAGATGTCCCAAAAATGAATACTTCCATATCTTGATCAAGGATAATCTCCACAAAATGCAACATCATAACACACAATAGGGTAGATCAAGTCTATGCATCATCCAAAGCACAACCTTCTAGATCCAAGGTTTTTACATCAATGACAACAATGCTAAATCATCTCAACAACTTCTCAAAATAATGCCACTTTGGCATTGATAGAAAAACATCAAAAAACTCAAAAACACAAAACTCCAAAAACTCCAACTCCAAAGCTACAAACTCCAAAACTCCCCCTTCGTTCAATAATTCAATTCCTTTTTTTTTTCTTTTTGTTTTTCTTTTCATTTTTCTCCCACTTTTTGCCATCAAAGGCAAAGGGAAAAAAAGTTAGCATTCAAACACTCAAGTAAAAATAACAATTTTCAAATGAAAAATCTTCTTGTACCTTTCTCTTATAGTTGGAGGAATCCTCTTCCAAGCTAGCACTACAAAATCCATTCTAGTACACATGTCCAAAAAATTTAATAGTGTAAATGAGGATGACTAGTCCAGAGATAAGCACTATCGTTCATAATCTTCTCCATCAAAAAGTATCCCAAAGAGATGATGCAACTGGACCTTAAAAATTTATTTGACCAACTAGAAAGTTCTAACTAACTCTTCCCCTTGTCTTTGAACATTCAACAACTCTACTTGCAACTCGCCAACTCTTATTCTTTGTTTTCTATCTTTATCTTTGAAGAAATCAAAACTCTTTCCAATACTATTCATCTTAGATTAAATGGATTCAATTCTGCTTCTAAAATTATCAACAGTTGCAGGCCATTGGAGACAATAATTGTAGATGTCAGACATCTCATTAATGCATTCTCTTATCTCACCAATATGTTCGAATAACTTATTTTTAGCTTTGACACATATTCTCTCAACCATAGCTTTGAACTTATGTCCTTCAGGTCCTTGCAGCAACATTCTTTCTTCAGCAACTTCGACTAGATTATCCGGTAATGAGTCAAAAACATCTGAAATAGAAAAACCCTTCTTGAGAAGATACTCAACCAAAGCATCATTGATTTTAATCCCATCTATCAAAGGACAGGTACTCCACATTTCACCAACCTTCTTCATATCACCTTCATCTAACATCGACTGAATATTATCTGTATCAAAAGATTTAGATCCAGGTAGAGATTCTTCTTCCTTATCCTTCTCTTCCGAGATAGTGATGACATAGATTCTATGTTAACTTTCCTCGTTTTAGGCTCTGGAGGAGAATCACCAATAACAACTTCCAATTCCTTCTTATCGGAGGAGGAACCCTCCTC
This sequence comes from Sequoiadendron giganteum, assembly GCA_007115665.2. NCBI lineage: Eukaryota > Viridiplantae > Streptophyta > Pinopsida > Cupressales > Cupressaceae > Sequoiadendron > Sequoiadendron giganteum. The sequence goes on from CM021100.1 coordinate 327,813,078, forward strand.
AAAGTGACTACTAAGAATAGCACCAAACACTATCACACTAGAGCATAGATCCTTTTGCAAGGATGAGAAATAGACTTTGCATGCACTTGACTTATCCTCCATACATTCCAAATACACATAAAATTTATTTTTGATAGGGATGCCAAACTTCCACTTAACATTCTCATTTTTTTATAACGATCTCAGAAAGTAAAATACCAAACATGTGAGCAGAGACCCAAACTGGAAAGGATAACTCTGAACCAAAGACATTCTGACATTCTCAATTATGTTTTCCATTACCAGGCTATACAAACCAAACTACCTATTTTCCTTCACCATCATGTGTGGAAGATATACATCAATAGCCAAAGTAGAAACTTCACGATTTTTGAAATAGATTTTATAAGTGATGTCATAAGCAACATACCTTACTATAGGATCAAAAATGATGTTTATCAATAGAGCTTGAGGGTCTTTGTCAATTCCGGTAAGTTCCTCCACGTCTCTTTATATCACCATTTTATTCCTAGGGAGGTCACCAATACTACACAAACCAATAATAGCTTTTATGGCTTCCTTAGTGATCGGATAGGGTTTGTCCAAAACAATGTTGCCATGTTGAATCAACTCAACAAAATCAAGATTGATTCCTTGTCTACAAACTAGGGAAATTCTCCTCATAAGTCCATAGACAGAGCACTTACGTTCTACAATTTGTTGAACTTCAACCCTAGTTCCATTTCTTTCATCTTTTGATGATCAAACTCATCCAACTCTACTCCCCTCAGCCTTAGTGGAATACCGCCACATGATTCACTACCAATGGATTCCATCATTGTTCTTTCCTTCTTCAAACTTTTAACATACTACAAAACTTCTTCTTCTCTTTTTAAAACTATAAGAAATGATTTTGAAAACTCCACCTTTTATCCCTAATTACTCATAATGATTTCACCACCAAAATCACACATTGATGATGCTAGCAATTATACTTCACTTTTCAATCAGTCGGATCAAGCTTCATCATAAATCATCAATTGGTTCAAACTTAATCATATTAAAAATCACATCAATATTCCTTCAGAGAGGGGGAACCGACAAGATATGTATTGCAAAAATCCCCTTCACTCAAGGTAGATTGGCTTAGTTACTGGTAGGGCATGTACCGGGATCTGGTACCATGGAAGTGTTCTCCACACTTGTTTCCTTTTCCCTCCAAACCATTACTGTCTTCTTCTTAGATTCATTTGACTCTGCAACTTTCATTTTGTTCTCATACTTTTTCAGAGCAACATATCTGCATGTGTTAGCATAATGTCTAGGTTGACTGCACTTGTAACATTTTGGTCCTGACTTTATTGAGTGAACCCTAGGTCTGCACTGATTAGCTTTGTGAATATAACCTAGAATAAATATCAATAACCATGAAAGATATTGTTTATTCCATTCCTTCTTGCCAAATGAGATAATTCATTTCTCCATTAACTTGCTTTGTGACCAAACTTGTGGCAATTAAAGCATTGAGTATTATGTTTCATTTTGCTTCTACATTCTACAGCCTTGTGTCCAAACTTCTTGCATAGAAAACAATGACCATTGAATGATAAGTACCTTTGAGCATTTGGTTGCCTAACTAGAGGTCTTTTTGTTGGTGCATTAGAGTTCTAGACCTTTCTTGTTACAACTGATCTTGTTTCAGCTTCAACTACTTTGTCTTCACCCTTAGTGTTCTAATTCCAGCTTTCACCAGTGAATCCAAATCCTCCTTTATCCTTATGACATTTTTTTAGGGACAAAAGCTGATCCAAAATCATGCTACTTTCACATATTCTTGCTTCTTTCTTCAGCCTTCTTAATTCTCGATCTAACTTCTCATTTTCTTATGATTTTTATTTGATGGTATCTTTAAACTTTTCTTTAGTTTTCTTGCATTCATCCAATTTCTTCTTCAAATCCACAACACTCTCCTTTTACTCCTTTAATTCTTGGTTGAACTCCTTGTGTCTTGCTTTGAATTTTTGGATTTTTTCCCTTAGCTTTAAGATACAATCATTTTCCTCCTTGAGGTTTTATTTCTATTCTTCATTCTCAAATTATGTACTTTCCATATCACTCAATATTGACTTCAATTCTTCCTCAAAGTAATAATATCCTACCATTTTTTCAAACTACCAAGATCTCCCTCTTGAGTGGTTAAGCTCTATCTACAAGGGAGCAAGCTCTAATACCAATTGTTGAACAATCTAGATAACTAAGAGCGGGGGTGAATTATTTATCTTAAATCAATTTTATTTTCTTTTTTTAATCCAGAGTAGACTTATACCAATCAGAAACTAATCAAACAGATAAGAACATAAATGCACATATCAACACTAAGCACAATGAACACCATAATTTATGTGGAAACCTAAGAAGGGAAAAACCACGAAGAATGTTAATTCTCAATTATAAAACACTGATTAAGGTGACACGAGTTAAGGTGATTTTAACAAAGGCTCACTACCAAGTTTCTCACTACAAGGTGGCTCACTTTCGGTGGGCTCACTGCCCAAATATAAAACAAAAAATTAAAAAATAGTCTCACTGACAAAAGTGAACTAATAAAGTTACATCTACATATGCATGAATTCAATTCCGATTAAGAGCACAATTTATGTCCACAATAGATCTAGTTAAGAATATTTTATACACCTTCCACAACTTTCACACAAATTTCTACCAAAAGATATTACTTCTTCCTTCACACTCTTCTATCGATTCACACACATCATACTACTTCCATCTATGTCTTCAATCAAAAAGATGTTCTCTATGTATATGCATATATGCCTGTAGAACCAAATTAAGTCAGCCACATAATATCTTCATAGTCTTCTAAGTTTTCTAAACATAATTTAAATTTAGATCACAACAAAACATGTCAGCATGAAGAACAAGCTTGAAATATTCAATAAGATCTTCCACGCTAACACCAAGCCCAAAAGATAGGTCGCACATAACGATCTTCTTACCATGTTACCAAGGGATGAAAAATAGGTCATACATAAGATAGTATACTTTGGATTACATGAGTTATATTTCAGAGCGGATGGGAATTCCACAACCAAGACCAAATCTTGATCAAAATTCATTTGATGGGAATGCCACAACCAAGACCAAATCTCGATCAACATTAATTTCAGTACCAATCAGAGAAACACAATCTGTCATATAAAAACTTTCAACATGCTACATGAATTTTTGGATAGCAAGGTTACCTGGAGTAAGCTTTAAGTACAACAACCATCATCAAAGGATTAGTCTTCATTATTTTGCATCGGCTGAATTCAATAGATATCCCAAAAAGGAATACTATCATATTCAGATCAAGGATAATCTCCGCACAATGCAACATCATAGCATACAATAGGGTAGATAAAGTCTAGACATCATCTAGAGAACAACCTTTTGAATCCAAGGCTTTGACATCAATGAAAACAATGCTAAATCATCTCAATAAATTCTCAACACATTCCCCCTGTGAATCTCCTTGAGCGATTTTCTATCTAAAAAAGGTTTCAAAATCTAATCAAGGCTAAAGTTTCCCATTCACCCCCACTTTTTATCTAAGGATCTTTGGATTGCATTAAAATCGCCCCTCCACAATACAAAACTTTGGTGTAAAATTACTATAATTTTATTTTATTACTCTCCATACCTCTCTTTTCTCAATGCAAGAAGATGGACCATAAACATTAAAAATTGGAAAACATAAATTAGAGGATAAATGCCTAACAAACATTAAAAAATAGAAAACATAAATCAGAGGATAAACGCCTAACCTTACATGCAAGCTAGTGTTTGCATGATTCCACCTTCTCAATCGCTAATTTTTGAGGCCACCAAACATTTAGTAGCCCCCCCGAAGAACCTTCCATATTGACCACCTCCAATTTCCAAAGATTCAATTTTTTTCCTATATTGTTCAACCTCATATTTTTATAGTTTTGATTCTTGAATCAAAAAACATCTGCTTGTGACACCTCCAATTGGCGCCAAAACAGGCATTCCTTGTTAGGGTGTTTAATCCCCTAACATTCTAAGATATTAGTCTCATTGTTCCTCACGAAGGGATTAACCATTCCCTATCTTGAGAATTTAATTTATCTTCTTATTCCCTACTAATTCCCTATCTAATTTTCAATTTCCTTGATTTGGGATCCTTCCTTTCCTCTTACTTCCTCCACAATTCCAGGTGATTTCCTTATTGCCTTCGTTTAAGAGATACCCAACTTCTCTTCCTCCTCATAGGGTGATGACAATATTTTCTACATTTTATTCATTGTAAGAGTGAGCTCCCCTACCTCCTTTTCCATCACACCTAACACCACTTACTTCTGGAATATCTTCCCACTCCTTTTGCAAGCCTTCTAAATCATAATTTTCATCCAACACCCATCCCTTAGCTCCCTTAGCTAGCACCACAAGCTCATTGCCTACTTCAATTAATGAATTTATGTCTTCTTCTTTGAAGGTGTTTCTAATCAGGTCAAGTACTTCCAAAAGCTTCACATCCAAATCTGCCCTTTGGTTAATGTCCTCCTCCTCCTACTAGTTGACCTCTTCTCCAATTTTCAAACCCTTTAATTCTTGAGCTTGATCTTCTAGATTCATTTGATTTGGGTGCAACTCAACTACTACTTCCTTAGGAAAAACATTGTTTTCCCTGTTAGGGTTTTTCCATACTACACCAACCCTATTAGACAACACTTTGTATATTTGACTTTTTAAACCAAAAATCCTTATTCTCGTACCATTAGGATATAGATCATTTAATACTAATCTGTGTCTCCATTCGCCCCAATTATTTGATTATTTCAAGCTCTCTCCAATATGAGTTACTATGTTTGTTTTCAACACAAATCCTGACATAAGAGTCTATATCATTTGAATTTAACCTTTCTTCCATACAGATATATTTCCCCAATTGGCTCTTAATTTTCTCTAGAGTTTTAGGGTCCCAAAATTTCAATTGAAGATTTGGGAGTTTAAACCAATCCTAATGTCTTTCCATATTGTGATGATATGGGTCAAAATTTTCTTCCCATCTTCTAATGTACAAGCCACAACCATCCATTATCCAAACCCCACCCTCGATTTATTCTTTTATCTTTTGTGAAAAAAAAGTAGTTTGAAGTATCTATTTGCCAATGGTTTAAGTTGCATATTCTCCCCCAAAAATCCTTGCCACCATTTGACCAGGCTGTCCTAGTTTAAATCCCTTTTGTACCATTTAACTAATAGTCCATACCTCTCCAAGCACTGGATTATTGGGTGCATTATGCTACCACGAATCACCATGGTCTTTTTGTTTTCTCTTTTGGTATATTCCTCCTCACTCACAGAGCATCTTTTCCTCCACTTACTCTCTGAATGCTAGCCACACATACTAATCCTTTCTTGCAAGGAGTTTCCATCCATCCTTCTTGCATTACCTATGGGTTGAGTGTTCATTGTAGTTGTGAATGTGGAGGCCAATCTTGGATTTGCATATCCCTTCTTACCATGCCAGTCGTTGGTTCTTCCCCTCCAAAAACCCTTACTATGATTCCACTGTGTGTTCATGTGATCCCTAGGGGGATACAATTGCTTTGATTCATACCAAGGCTTCCCCTTCCATGCATATCATTTTCCTATTGCACCTTTATTTTGCATTTCCCTATTCACATGTTGACTCCACAACTGGCTGCCACACCATTCTTCATTAGCCACGTGCTTCTTGATATTCTCCATTGGAATTGCTTGCTCTGCCTCTGTGGCCAAAGAACCTACACCTGCTCTCATTCCTTCGCCTGCTCTCACGTCGTTTGCTCCACTTGCAATAATATTCTTTAATAATTATTATAGAATATGTTTATTTATATTTTTAATATATTATCTTTGTTTGTATTTGAAAATATTTTGATAGAATTAATATGTAAATACTGTTTAAATTAATATTTTTTAAGACATTTTATAATTTATCATCATAATATGTGATTCGTATTATTCATTTAAAAAATTATTAGATGATTGTATTCAAAAATTAAATAAGAAATTAATAAATCATAAAAGTTTTATTCTCATCATTTCTACTCTTTCATATACATTTTATATATTTTAATTACAATTTGTTAGATTCCTTCTATTTAATAATGTGAATGCACAATCACATATAAAAGAGATAATGTTAAATAATTATATTTCTATTTAACTAATTTATGATAGTCTCTATAATTACAAAGATGATAATCCTAAAACTAGGAAAAGGATCTATCCAAATTAGTTATCAAATTATTTTAAAAATGAAATTTAAATAAAAGTAGTTATAAACCAAATCACTAACACATTCAACATAAATAATATAGATCATATCATTATTGTCTACAAAAGAGATTAATAAATTATATAAATATTTATTATATATTAAGTAAATGAAAGATCAAATACCAAACATAATAAAATTATTATCTAAAATAAAAATATTAAAAATGAACCAAAAAAATATATTGTTGTACCATGGTTATTCAACATTTCAATTAGAAAAACACATCACATGATAAAATTTATTTCAATTCTCCTTCTTGAGAATGTCAAGTTCTCTTTGCCCTCTATTTTCTCCAAAATCCCACCGAGAAAGACTACCTCCTTGCTTTGTTCCCCCTATATTCTTGCAATTGATGCCATTAAATATCCATTTTAGTATACTTTTTATAATAATATTCTTCAAGACATCTTTTTTCATAGTAATTATAAGGCCATAAAATCCCACTTTACTAATCATAGTGTTAGATTGTTTAGAGGTCTGCCAAGTTTAATCAACCACATAAATTTAGTCTTCCGCCAAATCTGGCTAAGTGCCAAATATGTTGCTAAATGGCGTTGAGGGAGAGAGGCCGAGGCTGACTGCAGGTACAAGAAGGCATGCAGAAAAGTTTGAATTTTTTAATGATAAAATTTTTTCAGCCCGGAAAGGCCGAGGAGTTTTTAAAAATTTTAATACTAATTTTTAATTTTTAAATTACAAAAGCTTTAAAAAAAAAGGGTCGAACCCCTATGAAAAAGTGGGTGGGCTTTTAATAAGCTCATTCTCTTAAAAATAATGGACAAGATTGAATAATGGTACGGGGCTGACAGGGTGCAGGTACCTGTCAGCACCTTTGAATAGCTTTTCAGATTTTTAATTTTATTTTTTAAGGAATTTCTAATAAAAGATATATATTATTTATTGTGAATTTCTTTTTTATAATAATTTTTTTTTTAAAAGCTGTAAAAATAATGATTTTTTTTTTTCTTGAATAAAAGTAATAATCTTTTTTTTGAAAAATGTGTTGTATTTTGTGCAAGGATCATACGGTTTCATTTGTTAAAAAATTATGCTCTAAAAATGACTTTCTTGAAATTTGACAAATTATATATGGAAATAGGGGTTTTTGGGCCTTCTCAACATGGTGGCAGAGTTCATTTTGCCTAAAAGTGCTTGGATTTTTAGAAGCTTTCGAGATCTTCATAGATTTCGCATCCGATATTCGATTTGGATGAAACAAAAGTTGATTTTGACTTTTTTGACTCCTCTGAACTCAACAGTGAGCTCAGAATGTCTTTAGAATGTTCCAAAATACCTGCCATAAAATGCAATAGAAAGGAAGCCCTCCCAAAAACTGAGATCTCTATTAAGCGCTTCTAATTCTCCAGGTCATCATAAGATGCAAGAGAAGAGCATACTTTGCCTTCAAGAATGGATTAAAGAAACTACTAACTCACAACTCACAACTAGCTCTAATACCATGTTAGATTTGGTTGTCAATTCCGCCAAGATCAAAATGATTGAAGAAAAGAAATAAAAAGATATCTAGAGATGAATAAACTCAACACTCCCTTAGCACTAAACTGGCAGTATATATTACAAGCCAAGGGGAGGGGTGAGTGCTACTTATATAGAAAAATAATGGAAGATAATTCCAAGAGAGGTAATAACTCCCAAGTGCCCATACTAGGTGGGAGTTTTACCTACTTGGTAAATGTCATATTACATGGTTATGCCTACTCAGGTAAAGAAAAGAAATGGTTATGAGAAGTGACTCATAAATCCAAAAGTAGGTGTGAGACTCAACTACCCAAAAGTGGGTGTGAATGACACATGTGAATGATGGATTTATGCCACATGTCCTCATCCTAACTATTCTAATATAACCTAAGCAAGCTTAATAATGTGTGTAGGAAAAATAAATATTCCCTAAGGAAAATAAAAAACCTACACTATCATTTTGGCCCTTATTCAAGGGGTACGTAGAAAATTGTGCTAGATAAGTTTCATGAAAGGGTAAGCCACAAGACCTTTAGATGGTTGTCATTTTCTAGGAGGGCTATGTTATTAAAGTTTGTTGTTCAAGATCTCTCTATTTATAGGTGCATGACACAAGTTGCTTCTTTAATTTTCATAAAGGAGTTAGATTCTATTTTGACAATTCTTATGGGATAGTAGTTTAGCTTTCTCGAAGTGGAGTTTTGTCAAGTGGGAGGATGTGTTTAGATTGAAACAAATGGGGGCTTAGGCATGTGACATGTGGTTCATTCTAGTCAAGATTTAGCTGTCAAGTTGTATTGGAGATGGTACACTAATTAGGATCAAGCTTTGTGTAGGATCCTTTCCTCTAAATATGTGAGGGGTGCTACTTAGGAGAATATTCGGATATTTGTAGGGTCATCATGGAAAAAACAAGCTCTTAAGTGGTGATAAAATTCATAAAAATCAAAGTTAGGCAACTTGACGTAAAAATTTGAATAAGTTATCTATATTATTTTAAAAATATTTAAGAATAGAATCTGTAGCAAATTGAATGTAATTTCTAAACTATTAGGTTTTTTTTTTTTTAAATCTATTTGGTGAAATTTTGAAATTTCAATGCAGTAGTACTTAAATTTCAAGGAAAAAATAAGAATTAGGTGTCTTTTTGACCACCCCAACCATAATAAAATGATAATATTTTTTTTATAATATATTAAATATAAGTAGAGGACTCATGTCTCGATGTGATGCATTTTTTTTGTGATTTTTTTCCAAGTAAATAATTAATTATGATTTTTTTATTACAACTTTTAAAAAATATAAAAACTCATATTTCTAACCACATTAACTTTTTTTTTTTTTTTTAATCCTATAGTATGCAAAGCATAGAATGTGACACATATTTCGGATTCAAAAAATATTATACTCTTTGAAAGCTATAGATGTTTTTCAGTCAGTCTATCAATCAAGACTTTAGTTATAATTGAAATAGAAAATGAATAATTATTATTTATTAAATTCAAAGTAAAGCATAATTTATATGGGTGGAAAGTTGAGAATATCCTTTAAAAACCCTTTTCGTTTCATCAATTTTTGGTAAAAAAAAAGTTGTCAGCCACGTGGGCCATCATATCACTTACATATCACCACTTTTTGGCCCATCATGATCTTGCACATACCCATTCCTAGATTCTCCTTTACTAGTACGTGATTTATGATTTTGGATACTCTTGAAGAAGGTCTTTCCTTAGTCAAGTAAAGTTTTTTCTAGATTTGTAACTGAGTTTCTAAGGTTCCTTTTTGGGTTGACTCTTTGGAGGGGCATCCCTCAATTATGTCTAGGTATCCTCCCCTTCAAGGTCTTTGTATTATTTTCCTACATGTTGGTTGGACTCATGTCGTTGACTTCAAGGAGACTAAGAGAGTGGGGTGGGTTGAGGTTTTTCAATGGAAGAATCCTTGAGCATGGCTACATGGTGGTTTGAGGGAAGGTCGAGTGGAGTTAGCTCAAATTTTAGCTGGTATAGATTGAAACTCTTTGAGGTAGGATGATGCTTTGGATTGGACTCTAAATCCTAAGGGGATGTTCTCTATAACTAATGGGGATCGAGAGCTAGATAGGAGTAAATATGACAAGGAGGATGCCCCATAGTGGAAGCAGGCGTGGAATAATTTTGCATGACTTAAATGAAACTTCTTCCTATCGTTGGTTGCTAAGAATAGATGTCTAACTTGGGATACTTTGCAAAAGAGAGGATTTCACAAGCCTTCTATTTGTGTTATATGTGGTAATAGTGAGGAATCTTCTTCTCACTTTTTATTCTAGTGCACCTTTTCTAAAACTTGTTGGCACATTTTGTGGGACTTTTGGAAATAAAATTTTGTGCATGCTTCGTCTGTTGTGAAGTTTTGGAGATCTATGTGAAGGCCACATGCAAATTCACTTTGTCTCTATGTAGCTTGGAGTATTGGTCCCTCATGCATCCTTTGGAAGCTCTAGTTAGAAAGGAACCAAGGGATATTTCAAGTGACAATTTTGGACATTCTTCAAGTTTGATAGAGAATTCTTGGCATGATTCAAGAAATTATCTAGGGTAAGTGTGTTATGGGCTCTTCTTTGGAGTCAGATGAGAGGATTTTGTTGTAGATATTGGGCTTAGTTGGAGATGGTCCATAGAAATATTTTAATAAAGGAGGAAGGCTTGCTAGATGAAAAATATAGCGTGTTGTTAGATGGACACTACCTCCTAATTGCATCCTAAAGATAAATAGTGATGGCTCCTCCAAGGGTTATCCTAGTTGTGATGTCTAGTTGGCGTTATCTAGAGATAGTTTAGCGATTGTCTATTTCCATTTTTCCATCTTTCAAGTTTACCAAACTAATAATCTCATTGAGGCTCGTGAAATCCTTTTTACATTGGAAAAAAGGTGTGCTCTTGGGTGGGGCAAGTTCATTAGTGAGATTGATTCTCACATTCTTGTTGATATGTTAAATAAGAGAATTTTGGATAAGGTAAATTACCAATTAGACTCTATAGTTTATTAGATTCTCCAGCATATTTTTTCCTTGGACTGGATTTCATTTGTCCACATCTCAAGGGAGTAGAACAATACTACAAATTTCTTGGCTAAACAGGCCTTTGAGTGAAAGGGTTATTAAAATGTTTGGAGTTGAGAGTATCATCTTTTAGAGATTGTTCCCAAAAGTTGTGGACTATTATACATGAGGAATTCCATAAGTCTCAAGAGTGTTTGTAGTTGTTTGTATTCCTTTCTTCTCATTTTGTTGTTCCCCTTCTCGCAGGTGTGCCAATTGGGTCCCTGATGGTTGCTTTTGGCACTTGGCTATAGTATTAGAGTTTGATTAAATAATTTTTTATCATTTTAAAAAAAATATATCACAAAGAAAACTAGTGAAGTAACATTAAAATTGAAAAATCAATAGTGCCTAATAACTCAAATTGAAAAATTTCATATTATAACTTTTTTTTTCTTGATTCAAAGTATTATTAGGATTCCAATAATTTACATGTAGAAGTAGAGATAGAGGATTTAGGAAGACAAGATAAATAATAGTAACCACATGATAACTTCTAAAACATTGAAGATTTTCTTCAAACACATCAAGTGGCAATCCACTATTATAGATTAATAGTTGAATAAACCATCGACGAATGATATACAACATGATCCAAGAGAATAATTTTAGTGTAGGAAATTGTATACCTTTACAATTTCACACTTTTTTTTGGTCCCTTAATTAATTGGACTTAATTAATCTTCTATTTTTCCAAATTATGCTTTCCAAAGCCTTATTTCTCTAGTTTTTTTAAAGTAAAACCAATATGTAATTAATGCAATTAATATTTTAATGATTCAAATTCTATCATCAAGAGCATTCAAGAGAAAATTTATTAATCATTTATTTAATTAATCAAGATCATATCATCAATGTTCAATATTTTATGTTTTCATAAAATCTTTTGAAGGCTAATATGTATTGTAGATCCTCAAAGCATCCAAGCATTCAAGTATCCAATAAATGAAGCAAAGTCAGATCATGTTCCTTGGAGTAATGTGTTTGAATTCAGTCCTCTAAGGAAATCCATTGAAGGATTGGTTAGTTCTAGCAAGGAAGTGTTCATTCATCATTTCCTTTTCCATTGACATTATCTTCCTATCAAGGTTTATTTACCAAAAAACAAGTTTGACAAAGGAAAACCCCCATGAAAAAACCAAAATTTTCCTCTTTGTATGTGTAGATTACAGGTTGAAGAATGATTGGAGGTCTTGAAGAGAAATTTTACATTCTTGCATTTGTTGCATTCATTGTTGTCAAGCCATGAAAACTCAAATTCAATTTTTTTTTTTTTCAACTTTTCGATAATGAAACCTATGCAAAATAGAAGCTAAGATCCTACCTTAGAGGACTGCAAAAATAATTTTCAAGACCCCTAACTAAGACCCGTTTTCCCTAGGGAAAATTTAACCTTCAATAGATCTCAAAAAATACTTTTGGTGACTCGTACATGTGTCCTAATCCTTCTCAAATCTGCCCGCAAATTGTGGTTTCAATTTTTGTACTTTTGAGAATTTGAATTTCATGTTATAGGTATTATAGTTCATCTAGTTTAAGTATTGCATATCATTTCAATTTAATTATAGACCTTACACATTTTCCTAAGGAACTAAGATCTAGGTCTGATTGATTCACCTTGAGGTTGATAGTCATTCTCAACTCCTCATGATCTCTTTCCTAATGAGATTCCCCTATGCAAATACACCTATTGTGGATACTTAAAGTCCTATTTAGTGTCCATCATTCACACCATTTCAACAATAAAATAAAATTTCTAAAAAATAAAAATTATTTAAGATTTAACTTATTCAATAGTAGAATAATTAGAGTTCTGAATAATCATGACATAGTTATGTATCCCTTTAAAAATCTAGAGATACACATGAAGAATATGTACTTTTATTTTTAACTTAGTACTTATCTTCAAATGATATCTAAGGATAAGGAAGTATTTTTTAGTTTTAAGGAATTATTTTTACCAAACCATGTAATTTTATATATTAATTCAATAGATAATGCAAGAGAACATAAACATGTAATGTAACATAAAAATTAATTTGAGGATGACTTGTCAATGGGTGTGAGTGATAATATTTTAAAATTGAGAGACATCGAAATTTATATTTTATGTCTAATCATGTGGAGAGAGAAGTGGAAGTATGGGGAAAAGGGAAAGCCACAAGTTGTGCACATGAGGGTAGATACAAAACATTTTTTTGATAGATTTCACTTTACATAAGAGGGATAGTATAGGGGTATGAGGAGTCCGTGTTAGTTATTTATAGGTAGTTTGAAATGTAATACTTTCCATTTTCTATGTTGGGATTTAAAATTATCTTTCAACTTTCAAGTTTGAAGAATGATTTCATTCCACCATGGCTAATATAACTCGTAATTCTATTTAGCATTTATATAGATCCAAAGCATGAAAAAATAAATTAGTTGAAGATGAATTGAATTTGAACTTGATATTAAAACTATTAGGCCACCTCAATCTTTCAAAAAATTAATATGAAAATGTGAGGACAAAAAACTAGAGATTTTGGGAGGAACAACGTATTGAAATTCAAGCGTTGGTTGCTTATTAGAAAGGGATATGTTGAATTAATTTTTGAGATATTTCCAAAGTTTCAATCTAGAATTAGTTAAGTCCCATAAGTCTAAAAGAACCTATAACACCCAATGGTACAATGAAAAAATGAAAGATAAATCTTACACCATGACTAAGGGATTGATTATACTAAGTCAACAATTTCATGGTGATTTTCCAAGCCTTATAAATAGATTTTAAAGGAGAAAATCCACATGTCTTAAGGAAATGAGCAAGAAGGAGATTCTCATTCAATTTTACCTATAAATAAGGGTTTCAAATATAATAAAATTTAATCTGTAATTGAAAAAAAAATTCCAAGGAAAATCCCTCTCCAACACCCCCACACTCCACCTAATTGTAAGGTAGGTAATATGAATGTAAGGATCAACAATACCCAAACACCCATTATATTTTTGTTGAATATAATGCAAAAAATAAGTGGATGGAAAATATTTCATATATGTCTATTTTTTTCTAACAAATCTTTTGATCAACTAATTCAAATGGTTGTAACATTTGTAGAGCCTTACCAACAAGAATATATACAAATCACTTGCTAGAATAATTTTTTTGGACGTAAAGATGTGGCTAACCATGGATACGAATTATTTTATCCAATTCATAAATGTCATTTTCTTTTGATCATAAATTGATTTAACATATTATTAAGTGATACTCCAATAGTAAGGGGATACCAAGGTATCTAATGGTGAAATGATTAATTACCTACCATTTACTTAAAATAGTATGAAGATGTGGGTTTGGGCATTTCATAATCAAATTAGTTTTATGAATTATTATCTCAGAATCCTATATATTGAAAAAATGACTATATTCATTATGTGTTTTAATTCATTAGCTAAAAATTAATGAACACTATTTCTTCATTAGAAAAGTGGCAGTCAAGGGATTTGACATTACCTAATAAAAAAATACTATGGATGAATTTAGTGGATAATGTACATTTGAACAAATAGACAAGATAATTATCCATGAAGACATAAATTAATGGAGTAAGGGGAGACATTATTATAATTATATAAATAGGGATTTCTTAATAAAAATTATAGCATTATCATCCATAAATAACATTCCATCTAATCATTGGTCTTGGGCATAAATCCTAAAAACTTTAACATATGTGATCATAGGATTTACAAAATTCAATATTGATGATTAGAGCATTTTAGTTAGTTTCTTGGGCACATCTAGTGGTCTCCCAAGAGAAAAATAAATTATTCATGAAATATTGGTCTCCTAGGGAATTTGTCTATTCGAGATACATGGCCTATTAGGAAATTTACTACATATCGGATACTTACACTTTTGTAGGAGGTATAAATTATTGTGATAGGCCACCACTCATTCATAATATCTTAAAATTTATTTTTTTCGAAGGTCTTGATTAATCCCTATTTAATAATAGAACTAGGAAAGATTTTTTTTTTATAAGAAGACATGATATAAATATTATTATAAATGGGACTAAAGATATTTATAAAATTTAACATGATGGCTATTTGTTTTAGGTGTCTTCTCTAGATCCATATAATCAAATTTTACATCAATCTCTTCCATGGAAATATATTTTTTTAGGTAGATGATTATAGTTGAGGTTGGTATTTTGGGATGGATTTGGAAACACTCTATTCAATAATGGGAAGAAAGGATTCTCTAACTAATTAATCAATATTTTTCTTTTATAATCTTAATAAAAGGTTTTCATAATTATAGAAAGGTTAATCTAGCCAAAAAATTACAGAGAAAAAGTCTATTACTTTTTATTCTAATACTAAAAAGGTGAAGGAAAAATTCCAACCTTGTATTTGAATCTTTGATCCATTAAAGGAAAGCATGTAAGTGATATTCTTTTCCTATATATATAACCTATTTCTAAAGAAAAAAAAATAGTATGAACAACCAAAAATTAGGTGTGTATGATATGCAATTTAGAAGCTAGAAGAGAAAAACTATTCTCTAGATATCCTTTAAGAGAATTTTAAATCCTACGGTATTTAGAAAGGCTCCAACTATACTAATGATTAAATAAAATACAATGGGAATTTTTTCTTTCCCAGTTGCTAATCCATATATCACATTGGACTTAGATTCAACATTCCACATGGCTAAGAGGCTATTAAGGCATATAATAGTTTAAGTGGAAAACATTCAATTTGTAAGGTATGTTCACTAGTGAAGATAGTGAAAAAAATAATGGAAAGTGTCTTAAAATTTTAAAGCTGATGAAAGAGAATAGATAAAAGTTCAAATGAACAATACCAATAGTGGAGGAGACCATTATAAAATTAAGAGATATATAAAAATTGTTTATAGTTCTAATATTCTTCAAGCATTATTTACATTATTTATTTCATAAAATATAATTTCACTTTTGGGTATGTGCAAGATTATGATGGGCCAAAAAGTGGCGATATTTAAGTGATATGATGGCCCATGTGGCTAACAACTTTTTTTTTACCCAAAATTGATGAAACGAAAAGAGTTTTTAAAAGAAAATATTAGCTTTCCACCAATATAAATTATGTTTTACCTTTTTTTTTTTTAGACTGCAGGAATTGGGTAGCATGACCCCCTATAAACTATAGTGTGTCTGATAAACTTTTTAACATGACCGGCGGTGTTGGCGTGACACACCCTCCGGTACCACGGTGGTGGGGGAGACTAGACCTCGTGACCAACCTCCTGCAATAGAAAAGATTTAGTCAATTGAGCTAGGGCCCCAACCCCAAATTATGTTTTACTTTGAATTTAATAAATTATTATTATTTATTTTCTATTTGAATTATGACTAAAGTCTTGATTGATAGGTTGATTGAAAAAAATCTATAGCTTTCAAATGGTATCACATTTTTTGAATCCAAAACATGTGTCACATTATATGCTTCACATAATATAGGATTAAAAAAAAAAGAATTACTTGAAGTTTTGACCAAGTTAAGGTGGTCAGACATACAAATTTTTATATTTTTTGAAAGTTGTAATAAAAAAATCATAATTAATTATTTACTTGGAAAAAATTTACAAAAATATATGCATCACATCGAGACATGAGTCCCCAACTTATATCTAAAATCTAATAAAAAAATATTATCATTTTATTGTGGTTAGGGTGGTCAGACAGACACCTACTTCTTATTTTTCCCAAAATTTAAGTACTACAACATTGAAATTTCAAATTTTAACCAAATAGAATTTAAAAAAAAAAAAAACCTAGTAGTTTAGAAACTACATTCAATTTTCTATTGATTCCATTCTTACATATTTTTTAAATAATATAGATAACTTATTCAAATTTTTATGTCAAGTTGCCTAACTCTGATTTTCTGAATTTTATTGCCACTCAAGGGCCTATTTTTTCCATGATGATCTTGCACATACCCATTTGAAGGTTAATTTTATCGAAGAGGTGGTCATGAACACCTGGAGAATTTCCAAGGTATGTGCATGATCATGATGGGCCAAAAAGTGGCAATATGTAAGTGATATGATGGCCCATGTGGCTGACGACTTTCTTTTACCCAAAATTGATGAAATAAAAAGGGCTTTTAAAGGAGATTCTCATATTTCCACCAATATAAATTATGCTTAACTTTGAATTTAATAAATAATTATTATTAATTTTCTATTTGAATTACGACTAAAGTCCTGATTAATAGGTTGATTGAAAAACATCTATAGCTTTCAAACGATATCACATTTTTTGAATCTGAAACATGTGTCACATTCTATGCCTCACATACTATAGGATTAAAAAAATAAAAAATAAAAATCATGAAGTTTTGACCAAGTTAAGGTGGTCAGACATACGAGTTTTTATATTTTTTAATGTTGTAATAGAAAAATCATAATTAATTATTTACTTGGAAAAAAATTACAAAAAAATATGCATCACATAGAGAGATGAGTCCTCTACTTATATCTATAATTTTATAAAAAAATATTATCATTTTATTGTGGTTAGGGTGGTCAGACAGACACCTACTTCTTATTTTTTCCCTAAAATTAAGTACTTCTGCATTGAAATTTCAAATTTTCACCAAATAATTTTATTTATTTTTTAAATAAACCTAGTAGTTTAGAAACTACATTAAATTTTCTATAGATTATATTGTTACATATGTTTGAAATAATATAGATAATTTATTCAAATTTTTACATCAAGTTGTCTAACTCTGATTTTCTGAATTTTCATGGCCACTTAAGGGCCTATTTTTTCCACGATGATCTTGCACATACCCTCGAATGAATTTCGAAACATAAAATTCTAGTTGGGTTAAGTGTTAAGGTTATCCAACCAACCATTAATGTTATGGTTTACCATTTTGAAATAACCCCTTATAATCCACTCTTCTTTGGGGAGGTAAACATAAAACCATTCCAATTGTAAATTTCCCTTTGAAGGAGAATTAGGGGAAAAAATAAAACATAACCCAAAAAATGTTCCCTAAATTAGAATTTTAATGATAATTCAATAGTTATTGGGATCAAAACTTAATACTGCATCGCATTAGTGTGCCAAGAAGAAAAACACAAAATAACACTTGCACCACTATTAGAGTGATTGGTTTCAAAAGAATATAGACTCTTGGAAAATTGAAGTGAGGATAGCCATTATAATACCACCAACACTATTAGAGTTATTGGTGTGAAACAAGATCAAAGATTTCCAAATTGAATCAATATTAGCATTCAATAAAAATATATTTAGTTTCATAGTTTCTTGGAGCATAATAACATAAAATGGTATTTACTAATAAGTCTTTGACATAAAAAGAAATTGGTAAGGATTTTTAGACCTTGACCATTTTCAAACATGAAACTTTTATTGAGAAGAATAAAGAATAGTTTACTCTACTATCAAAAATGTAGTGAATAATTAATGGAATGTACATATTTTATGGATACTATCTTAGCAAGATCACTCATAGGAGGAGGATAACATAAATTCTAAAAGGTACTAGTTAGTTACAATGTAGAGACTAGTTTAGGAATTAATAATCAAAGGAGGATTTTTTCACCTTATAGACACCCAAATCCTAACATATATGATGAAACATATTTTAAATATTTTAGACCAAGGCTGAATAATTAATGGAATGTACATATTTTATGGATACTATCTTAGCAAGATCACTCATAGGAGGAGGATAACATAAATTCTAAAAGGGACTAGTTAGTTACAATGTAGAGACTAGTTTAGGAATTAATAATCAAAGGAGGATTTTTTCACCTTATAGACACCCAAATCCTAACATATATGATGAAACATATTTTAAATATTTTAGACCAAGGCTAAAGAATAATGGTTGGAAAAGGAAATATAAGATGGAAGGAGGGAGTTAGAGGTTTATAGGGAATTATTATAACTTGGTGGTGTATAGTTTGAAGAAGATTACAATATTTTAGCTTATCATTAGCAAAGAAATAATTTGTAGTACAATAACTATATGGATGGGTGTGATAGAAGTGGGAAGTGGATAAGTTAGTCTTGAATGAGTTCACCATCATGATATTAATACAATATAAATTTGTCTTTTTAAGTTAATTAATCAATCATTCAAATTTGAATCCAATTCTCAATAATTTAATTGTAGATAGAATATGTGGGTTATTCATGTCAATGAAAACTCTAGGATAGACACACAAGATAGCCCATTTATTAGAGTTTTTTTTTGCATCAAATGGAATTACTTATTTTAGATGATATATTTTGTAAAAATAGGTAGAGAGATAGTGTAAAGAATGTAAATTTAACCCATATATTGGTTTATTATATCCCTTCTAGATGAATATCAAGGTATTAAGATTGGAATAATAGGTTTATCCAAATATGATCCATGATACATATTCTAATGAAACTCAAGAATGGCTTGGGTTAAGAAATGCACATAAACAATACCCCTACCTTCCCCTTATAAATGATTCTATAGAATAGACATTATTTTCTAAATTATTATAATTTTCTTTGAAAATATTCTATTGAAAGGGTTGATAACTTTGAGAAAGGAAACGATTATATTTTTCATTTTAATCAAAGATAAATTCTATAATTTCGTCTAGGAGATTGTAATGCACTACTTCACCTTATATATAGTTAAATATTTTAGGGGATATACAAATTTGTGTGTTCACGATCGAAGTGTCCTAATGTTTTATTGAAGGTATTTAGGGTCTCATAGGTAGGGAATAATAGATAATTTTATTGTGTTTTAAATTAATGGCTAAGTTAACCCACGCTTAAGGAGAATTTAATTATAAATGTATTGATCCCTTGGATTTTCCACCTTCTAAGTTTCCATGCTCATTGGCATCCTTTTTATGATTAATGTCCTAATTTTAAGTCCCAGTAGGTTCCAAGATCTATTGACTAAGCCATTTCTATGATTTATGAAGGATCCATCAATGTAATATGCAAGATACATGTGGCTGGGGTTTGAATCATTTTATTCTTCATAGTTAGGATTTTTCTATAAGATAATTATGTTATGTTAACACAAAAATTATTTACAGTAACCTAATTTGAATAAAAATAAAATTTAAAATTATTTTTTAATGAATAATATATAAGGTATTTGAAATTTATTTAAAAATATTAAATACAAAATTTATGTTCATTGGTTCTATTTTTAAATAACTAAATGATATATTAATTTTTGTGATGTCAAAGGATATAAATAATAATGTAAGTTAAGTAAAAATTAAAATTTTTAAGTTTATAATTTAAGTATTTTTAGTTTTTAAATTAAATCTTAATTGAATAAACTATATTTTAAATTTTAACATTTTTAATATATATTCATTAGGAGTGTTGTATGCACTATGAGATCAGTTTCTTTGACTGTTTTTTTGTAACAACACACTTTCTTTCAGCACTTGTAAATGTAGTTGCCTCTATAACCAAATAATTTCTTAGAACTCACTCTTTCCAAGATGCTATTATAATACACACTCATGGATTGCTATAGACCTACAATATTAATTTCCATAAGTGATGACCCTCCTCTAATACACCTTAAAATAATTAGGTGTTATTTACATATATTTATAAGCTAATTATTATTGTAAGACACATATACCAACCAACCACATTATATAAACTTATTTTAATTAAAACAACAATGAAAATGTTTCCAATTAAATAAATTTAGAAGAATTTTAGTTGTCTTTCATCCTTAGTGAACTTAATAAGTTAAAAATTGTATTTATTTAATTTTTACTCAAAAACCATCAAATAAATGGTATTGGATGATGACCCAAACAATAAGATTCTTTTCATCATGCATTTTAAAATTATATATCATATTAATGAGGCGTAGATATTATAACACTTAAAAATAAAATTATAGATTTATAGTTTTCCATGAGCTCTTTGTATATCATTTTTATCCTTAACCTTTTTATATACTCTATTAATCTAAAATAGTTAACCTTTAGAAAATAGTTTATAAAAATTGAATAGAAAACAATAGATTATCACATATCTCTCTTTATTCAACGTTTGAAAAGAGTTTAAAATTTTAGAGCATGCTTACCTTTACATTTTACCATGATCTTCTGTCTTTTTCCATCACAATACTTTAGGACTTTATCCTTACAATTTTTCTTTGCTGCATTTGTGTGATTCTTCTTCACTATTCCTTCAGTGGGGCTCTCTGTTTTATCTATAATATTTCAAGAGAGTTCCAAAGAATTAAGACCTTGTAACATAGTATTGAAAAGTAAATATAATCATAACATACATTAAATTTAGACTTTGATCAAATAATGATGATTCCAAATGTATTTTTTACAATACTACTATGTATTATCTCAAACCTCTTATATAAGATAAAAGAAATCTATAAAGTTAAGTATAAGCATTGATTCAAAGATAAGGAGGTGGTAGATCTTTGTAATTTGGTACAACCCATTAGAACTATCTATTTTTCATATGATGTGCCTCCTTATAATTAAAATTATGAAAAAAATTAACATTAGAATACACAAATAAAAATTATAAAATTAAGTACAAGAAACAATCCTAATAACTATGGAGAAGCACAAGCTTTGTTATTGGGATTGGAATTGGCAATACAAATGAGATTATCAAAGCTCCATGTATTGAAGGGGATTCTTTAATAATCATTAATGCACTTAGGAACATGAAGGTTCAAAATTTGAATTTAAAATATACATGCTAAATAAAGCATGGTCACTACTGGATAAGCTTGAATCGTCAGTAATATCGAATACTTACAAAGACGGGAAAAAAGTAGCATATTTCTTAGCTGGTTTGGGAAGTGATAAAATTGAGCTAAGGGCACTTAACAATTTAAGTGATTTAAATGCTTTCCCTCAATTACTTGATTTAACATTGCAAGATGTTAAGGGCATATAGATAAAACTCAAATTTATCTTTGCTAAAGGAAAATGGATGACCCTTAATTTTAATGAATGCATACATATTGAAATGTCATTTTAATTACCATGTGCTATTAATGCTTCATCATGAAAGTGCACAACTCTCATCCGTCAATACTAAAATATGTGGTAATACAGGTTATCGTGGCAATGAAGTACAACACTCACACATTTGAGACATGAAAGTCTGTCAAGACATATCTAATAACAAATTTTCAAAGAGATATGGCGAGGACGACATGCCTGGATTCAATCTCCAATTTTGAATGAAAAGGACACTACCAAATTAGATGATAGTTTTGCACTATTTCCTTACAAAGCTAGCCAAAGTTGGGCTGCTACAATTTTCGAGGTTGTCTTTATAATGATTACATAAAAGTATTTAACTTGTGCAGATGTTGTAATCGGTACAATGCTGGCAATTTATCCATATTCTAACTAGAAAATTAGCACCCGTTTCAAAATTTGAGACTCTCCAAGCGTGTTATCCTTGCAAGGTTTCATTATCAAAAATTTCTTTTGTAAAAAGCATGTTAAGCTCGGCTTTAAATCACCATCATCTTGTTTTATTTTCATTGTTCATTATCCCAATGATATTGCAAATTACAGTGGTGTATGTAGACACATACAAATGTCCTAGACCTATAGACCAAATTTTCTACATCTTATTATATTTCTTCTCACATACTTAATTATGTCATATTGTCCAAATTCGGCTATTAATTAAATAATTCTTAATTATTTAATTAATTCACATCTTTTATTCTTCATGATTATTTAGAAAGATTATATTTATTTATTTAAATACGTCATTAATATCTTATGTCCTCTTATAATTAAATAAGTTCTTTAATTTATTTAATTATTGACCACCTTATCTTTTCATCATAATTAAATAATTATCTTTAATTATTTAATTGTCTTATTTGACTTTTCCACTAAATTTAAATAAAATCATTTATTTAAATTGTCTCACTTTCTAATTTCTCTCCAAGTAAATAATTATTTACTCTCACATGGTCCCACCTTTTTGAATTAAATTAATTTTAATTCAAAATAATAACTTTCCTTCTAAAATAAAGTAATTAAAAATTAATTATTTGATTCTCCCACTTTTTCCTCTTTTTAAATAAATATTTATTTATTTAAATGGATTCCATATCTTGATTTTTGAATTAAAAAATCAATATTTAATTCAAATTGATGATTTTTCCTCCTTACCACAATCTTTCGTAATTAGGTAATATGTTTATTATCTAATTAGCCATTGGTCATTTAAATGGAAAAAGATTTGATTATCTCTCCAATTCAATGCTTTTTTTTGTATTGATTTGATCTTCTATTTCCTCTTTGTCTCAACTAACCTCCACCATTGATTAAATTATTTTTAATTTAATCTTGACCATTCACCTTTTCTAATTGAACCCTAACCCTATTTTCTATTTTTCACACTCGATATTGTCTATTGATTCTTGGGAAATTTCTCATCATTAATCTCATCCGTCCATCCAAAATTGCATTTTCTATAAAATGCCAATTTTGTCCTCATTTTGCAATCTCTTAATTTTATTTCTCAACATCTAAAATCTACACTTCTTCTTCTTCTATCTCTTGCCTTCATCTTGGTCATTTTCTAGCTATTGTGCATGTAGAATTTACTTTTTACTTGCATAACCATTTAAGAATCCTTCAAAATTTTCTTAGGACTAGTCAAATAGTAGATTGCTCATCAAAATCTAAGGGGAACATCATATTTTAGAAAACTAGAAGGTACAATGAAAGTCAGCCATGGAGGATGAAGGACTTGGTGAGATTATTTCATTCATTCCTTTATTTATTCCTTTGCATTTCATTGTTTATTGTGGATTTATGTATTTGCATGTGAGTTGCTAACATATATCTTGCAGGAAAATCCATAGTTAGATTGGTGAAACTGACTTTTTAAAACACATTTTTGCAGGTTTTTGTATGGTTTTTTTTGTCATTTTGTAGGTATAGGTGTACACAACGATGTATTTGATAGTTCCTACAACGTAGTCGCTCTGCTCCACTGCATATGCCATCTAAAGTGACACAACTGCTCTGTCGTGACATAGTTGATTGTCCGAATGATGCAATTGAATTATCAAGCCACTTTTGACAAACAATGAACCACAACCGACATATCATTCCGCATCCACCTGATAGAACAACACATTCATAGTAGAGAGCCGCATTTTCTCTGTTGCACTGCAACCGATTGGTAAAAATCTATTTTTGTTTTTTCTTTTTCAGATTTCTTATGTCTTTCTACTGCTAGATTAAGGATTTTGAGTTATTAATCTGTGGGTGAAAGTGTGTGACAAGCTGGAGTTTAATTTAATCTCATTGTTTGTTTTATTGCAATTTCACTCATGGGTAAAATGAACAATCACACTACTGCATTGGTTTAAAAAGAAAAATCATGCCTTCTCATTCAGTTTAAAATGAACCTTTGACTAGCTCACACTACAAATGGTTAAAATGAATCCCTATTTGGTAACACTACAAACGGTTAAAATGGATATGTTTCTAATGTGTCTTATGGTCTAGTAACAACCTTAGTAGTGTATATACAATTCTCTTGTGCCTTATACGATCTGGAGAATCAAAAACACTAATGAGCTAGTTACTTTATCACACTTTCATACTTTCATTTTGGGTTTAAAAAGAACAACCATGTGAGGGTGAGTGGAACATATTGATGTGCTCTCTCTTTGTTTTTCAACAAAGATTGATCGAACAACAGATATGTTTTCTCACTTTTGTTTACCTTAGAAACTAGGTCTGCTTTGGTGGGAAAAAGTACTCACCCCAAAGCGACTGAAACCAACAATGAAGATTTTTAGCCGAGCCACTCCTGATTGGTATATACATGTGAATCCTAAGGGAAATCCTAGGATTATGAATGCAAATATGTCATACGCACCACCTAGTACTCCCCAAAACCCTATTGAGCTTAACCTCTTTAGGCTAGAGTGCCTCCTAAATAGATATTAATTTTGTGCCCCATGTATGACCACTCGAACGGGTGCTCGAACTAAAAAATTTGTATAGAGGCCATAAACCTTTCTATTCTTTGGCACAACAATGGTCATTGCCAAGGCACCCACACTTGCATAGCTTTTAGTAGAGATGGTCAACCTACCATGGGAGATTCATGGGGGATGGGAGCTTGGTTGCCCTGAGAAGTGAGTGCACTATAAGGGGGAGCCTATGGGGACAAGCTTCTACATTCATCCGTTAAGAATATGCAGTTGGAGTAAAATCCATGTGGGATCCAAAAGAATACTGTCCTTTCAACCATAAGGATTTGTAAATGTTTTCTATGTGGTATTTTTTCAATTTCTTCCAACATCATGTGTTTTCCAAGCATATTCAGACAACATGAACAAATGAACATTATCCTCAATATCTGAAACAACATTGCAAAATAGACACTTTCTTTCCAATCTGCCAATTGTTTTTTCCACAAAATCCAACTTTGTGACGCATCTACCATCTTGTACCGCAACTGCAGAATTGTGAGTTGCAAATTGTCTATTACACTGCATTTGCAACCTTAAACACCATAATTGCCTATCATTCACTGCATTTTATTTACAAAACTCCACAATCAACCTATTGCACTACATTTGCAATTTGAAACACCGCATTTTCCATTCTACACAACATATGCCAAAATCCTACAACACATCTATCAAACTACAACACATTTGCTAGACTTTGAGATGCAACTGACTGCTCTACAACACATTCTCCTTCCTAAAATGTATTTTCTAGACTTTGAGACACAACCGATTTCTCTGCAACACATTTTCCTTCCTGCAACGCAATTGATTTTTGTAACAATGCATTTTCTTGTCAACTCAAAAAATTATTACTATTAGAAACCAAGAATCAACATTTGCAAATAGATTAAATCCTAACATCTTTTTCCAGTAGTCTCTGTCCAAAACCAACACTTGTTCAAGTCATTTTTAGTTTTCCTTTAAGTTATAATCCACCATCATCTTCAGCATAGGCAAAGTCTTAAGTCCTAGATTTTGCACACCTTGGGATAGGAAAACTTTCCTTACTTTTTCAAACCATTGTCTCAAAAAGTAAATTGTCATTGGACCAAGTCAAATAAATCAATCCTTAGTCATTGTCCTCTTGTGATCTATTTCCAACTCATAAGTCTAGTGTGGAAATCTCACCTTGTCATCTTGTCACCTTTTCCTTCAAACTGGTCCTTTGACAATCCAAATTGAGACATTGGCCAAACTTTGAATGGTAAGAAAACCTTTCCAAAAAATTATTTGACATAAGACAATTATTTTAGTCTTCATATTCACTTTTCATTTGACATTCCTTTTAGTCCTCATTATCACTTTGCATTATCACCATCCACCACCATGGTTTCAAGTCAGTATGACATGCTTGCTAGTCGAATTGAATGCCAATTTATCAGTAATGGTCAAACCCAACTAGCCATGGACTTCAAAACACTATACCTCCATTCTAAATGAAAATTTCCCACAACCCATAGTAAACCACCCACATACCCTTCCTACCAACAATTCATAAGTCCTAGTCCTTCATACATCTACCCTCCATATCAAGAGTCTCTTAACACCATTGGTCATACCACCCTAACCTTGATAGGGGAAACCAACCATCGATCAATCCATTCCAAGCCTCCACATCATATCTTAGTCCTTCATCGCATCCTATTCCTTCATACACATCCTATCTTAATCCTTTACCCATGTCCTATCCTAGTCTTTCATCTCATCCTAGTGCTTCATACAACAATCCATTCCAAGGTGCTCCATCCCAACATACATTTAGTCATGAAAACACATCTGGTCATTGTCTCAAAAGTCACATCCCATTTAATAAACTTAAAGAAACATGTCAAAAGAAAAACCCAAAGCATGACATCATAACATCATCATCATGTCAAGATCAAAGTAGTCCATTCAATGACCCCATCTTACATCCATTCAAGAATTCCTCCTAGAAAATCATGACATACCAAAGACACCTATCCTTGTTCAAAAGTCCATCCAAAACCATGTCATTCAAGACGAACCTATCCTTGGTCAAGACCCTATTTTCGATCATGTCATTCCAACTAAGCCCATCTTTGATCAAGACACTACTTTTGAAGAAGTCCAAAATGATCCACTCCTTGACCTTTATGCCCTTCATGATGAAACACTTGAAGATGACCCTCTCCAAGCTTCCAAAATTGACACTACCAAAAATGAGACACTTGCCTCCATGGGACACATAGATGATCTTCCTATAGAACAAAATGCTACTATCCTAGACATATTTGAAAATGATCAAGCTATAACTGAATTCAATAGGCTCTATGACAATGACCATGAAGATGGTTTTGACATTGACTAGGAAGCCCCAACAGAATCACCTGAATCTGAAATGTCACAAAATCAAACCAAAGATCAACAATCTATCCAACATAAAAGTGAAGCTATGAAATCCTATCAATTAGGATCATCTATCTTTTTTCAGAACAGGCTTTCTTACAGAAGAGAAGATTTTGAGAATTAATTTCCACAATAAGGATGGGTTAGCATCTTGCTTCCAAAATGACAAGTACTCGATCAAAAAAAGAATCTGTCAAAACATGCATTATCAAGGAAAAGGACTAGGCCTACAAGAACAAGGAATTATTGAACCTATACAAGCTTAGGCAAATTACAAACAAAATGTTCTTGGCTACTCCTCATTCAACACATCAAATGATGCTAGTAATCTCTCCTCGATACTGGGGGCAACTTTATCTAATACAAACATCAAAATGGGTGTCATGAGTAGTCCTTGTCATAAGATCATTGCCAATACCCCTTCCCTCCACACCCCAAATCATTATTCCATCATGAATAAACCTTCCATTTGGAACCAACAAAAGTCTTACAAATCCATAATCCAAAATCAAATGTAAAAGGCCATAGAATCAATCAAAAATACAAGTGGACAAATGAAGCTAAAGTGGATCCCAAAGAAAAATGGATCACATCAAGAAAAGAATGAATCAAGCAAAGAAAATATGTCAAATACAAATGAAAATGTGGAGCCACAACACAAGAGGACTTCCACATACAATACATTTCCACCTCCATCAAAATGGTCATCAACACAGATATAAAAGTGTTGGTTCCAAACACCATCCTAACCCGACACGTAAAGTTTGGAGAATAAAAACGGCTACATCCAAACATCCAAACAATCCTCTGACATCTACCATTATCCATCATAATCCTACATCTTGCCTAAAGTCCAAACATCCCATGTCACAAATCCATCTCATCTTGGCAGCAACTCTCTGTCATAAGGACTCTCATGGCACTCTATCGTGATGTGCATATTTTGATAAGGTCAACTCTACTATCAACAAGGATCACAATGACATCAATCAACTATATGCAAGAACTATCATCCTGACAAGGCAACTACTTTAGAAAGGTCATTATTGGCATGCCATGGAACCAGTCTCTACATCGGAACTATCAAAGGATTCAACACAATTAGTGGTCATCTAAAGCATCAAGGCTACCCAATAAAATGAACAAAAAAAAATTGTCACCTCGATGAAAACCTAGCAAACAGGCGTAATAGTGACACCAAAAAAAAAAAAAAATGACAAAAATAGTAAAGAGAAATTTTTCATCCAATAGTGAAAACCATTTTTATGGCACTTTGGACAAGTACCATGATGAAAACTTGGCAAACATGCGTCATGTGTAGAATAAATCATCTATGTGGACCATTACACTTGGGGGAAAGTCATCTCATCTCCCATGCCCTTCACATGACATTTCCTATGACATTCCCATCTTGCCATCTAAACCCTATTACTTTCTGTCCATTTTCCCATCGACTTTCATCTTGATAAGGACTAAAATACAAACACAAGTCATTCTTTGGGAAAAATCTTGACAGGTCTATCCTTTGGTCATACCTTATTCATTGAATATCATGTCATTACCTTAATAGCCTCCTTTTCACTATGCGACATCATCATTGGAGACCATATGATAATTCTCCTAGTCCAAGCCATCCATGTCTCCTATCTTTTACCAAAGCCATCCATTGTCTTTTTATACCTATCACCCATCTTGGTTTCCCTTTCTAATGGTCTAAAGATCCCTTGTCATCCCATGTCTAGTCCTCACCAAGTCATTCCAAATGCAACAATATGGAAGCCTAACATATTATCCAAAACATTCCTTGGCTTTGTCCCTGGCCCTGCTGCAAAATTTTATCCTCTTCTCATATCATTGTCATCCTCACGTTGTTTTGGGATGTGTCCTTCCCATGACAAACAATGTTGTCCTTGTCATCGTCACCTGTCAATTGTTATTCAACTTGATTAGCGAAAAAATCATGGTTGTCTGAGGATTCATGTGTGTCGGCATCATTCACATGCATTGGTCACCATTTTCATAAAACATCAAAAATTCATAAAAATCATAAAAAGTCTTGAGAAAATTTATAAAATTATAAAAAGTTCTGAAAAAAAATCATAAAAATTAGAAAAAGTCTTGAAAAAATACAAAAACATTGTAAAACATCAAAATCCCAAAAAATAAAAACATTTCAAAAACACATAAACATCTGTATAACATTCAAAAATCCCAAAATAAAGTCAAAGTCGGTCATGTCAATCAGTCTATGTCATTGTCGAACTACATCATCTCTGCGCATTTAATACGTAGGCAAGGTCATCATTTGATGTACCCCCAAGACCACATTAGGTCAGTCCTTTAGGGTTTCTCACGTCAGTCAAATAGGCCAGACATTTTTATCAAACATATAAACAATCATCAAAACATCAGGCAAGTCACATATCAACAAGACAGTAAGTCAACAAAGTCGCTTAGTCAAATCAAACAAATTGTCAAAACAGTCAAATCATCAAACCGGTCACACTTATGTCTTATACAAGATGTGTCCTTCTTGAAACCAAACATTTTCATTTAGTCAAACTATCGTCATTCGCCTTATACATGATGTGTCTTTCCTGAAACAAGGCCTTGTCAATTGCATAACCATCAAACAAATCAAATTTTGGCAAATACTCTTATTGCCTATTGACATTGTGACTTATTTTGTCTAATCTTTCTTTTGGCTTTATCTTTGACTCACGTTACTAGTTCTTCAAGGATGTCCCATGAAGGATTTAGAGGAGCAATGAGGTCTCATGACTCTTTTCTTTGACTGTTATTTGTGGATTGTCTTGGCAAAAAGACTGGGGCAACTTTGCCCTTAGTATGAGTTAGGACATTCCTTGTCTGCGACTGTCTGTTTTGCAAGTGGATGACCTTGCACAACTTGGTCTATGTCATACCATGGTGTTTGCTGTCCATTTGTGCTATATTTACTTCCCAATGATGATTTGAGCAACACTTATTAGTACTTTGGCAAACGTTCAAGGATTCTAACATGCATTTCTTTTTTTCACATTAACTTTCATTTCCTTCCCCATATTAACATCCATGTTTTCTGACCTAACATTTCTTCTATTCCTTCATTTTCTAGTCTTCTCATCCATTTCGAGAGCACACTCATGTTCTTGGAACCTGACTGTCCTCTCGAAGGGGCATACTACTACCTCCTCGTCATTCTTCCTCATCCTTTTCTTCATTGGGGCATATTTTTGACTTATTTTCTTTGTCACAATGTGACAGGCTGCATTATGACAAAGAGGGGCAAAATGTAGACACATAAAAATTTCCTAGACCTATAGAACACATTTTCTACATTTTATTATATTTCTTCTCACATACTTAATTATGTCATATTGTCCAAATTCGGCTATTAATTAAATAATTCTTAATTATTTAATTAATTCACATCTTTTATTATTCATGATTATTTAAATAAATTATATTTATTTATTTAAATACATCATTAATATCTTATGTCCTCTTATAATTAAATAAGTTCTTTAATTTATTTAATTATTGACCACATTATCTTTTCATCATAATTAAATAAATATCTTTAATTATTTAATTGTCTTATTTGACTTTTCCTCTAAATTTAAATAAATCATTTATTTAAATTGTCCCACTTTCTAATCTCTCTCCAAGTAAATAATTATTTACTCTCACATGGTCCAACTATTTTGAATTAAATTAATTTTAATTCAAAATAATAACTTTCCCTTTTAAATTAAGTAATTTGAAATTAATTATTTGATTCTCCCACTTTTTCCTCTTTTTAAATAAATCTTTATTTATTTAAATGGATTCCATATCTTGATTTTGGAAATAAAAAATCAATATTTAATTCAAAATGATGATTTTTCCTGCTTATCACTATCTTTTGTAATTAGGTAATATGTTTATTATCTATTTAGCCATTGGTCATTAAAATGGAAAAAGATTTGATTTTCTTTCCAACTCAATATTTTTTTGTATTGATCTGATCTTCTATTTCCTCTTTGTCTCAACTAACCTCCACCATTGATTAAATTATTTTTAATTTAATCTCGACCATTCATCTTCTCTAATTGAACCCTAACCCTACTTGCTAATTGTCACACTCAATCTTGTCTATTGATTCTAGGGAAATTTCTCATCTTTAATCTCATCTGTCCATCCAAAATTGCATTTTCTACAAAATGCCAATTTTGTCCTCATTTTATAATCTCAATCTCCTCCTCCTCCTCCTCCTCCTCCTCCTCCTCACACTCAATCTTGTCTATTGATTCTAGGGAAATTTCTCATCTTTAATCTCATCTGTCCATCCAAAATTGCATTTTCTACAAAATGCCAATTTTGTCCTCATTTTATAATCTCAATCTCCTCCTCCTCCTCCTCCTCCTCCTCCTCCTCCTCACACTCAATCTTGTCTATTGATTCTAGGGAAATTTCTCATCTTTAATGAACAAATAAGGGAGAGGCATCATAAATTACTCATATTAATATATAATTGATTGACATCATTAGACATTATTACAAAAAAAAATATCTTCATCTTGCATTAAAGCTATTGTGCACGTTTGCACCACCATCTGTGTCACTACATATTTTATCTTGCATTCCTTATAACTTGTACAACTAATAATAAATAATCAAAATCAAGGAAATTAATATTTCATTGAGTAGTAATGAGTTGTTCAATGTGCTTATTATTACTACTAATTTCTATGACTAAATATCTCTATAGGTTTGTTGGATTATGTAGTTCACTCCAATAGATGATAAAACCATGGCACATTGGATAAATAATTTTGAATCTTCACAAAAAAAATAAAAATCCAAACATAGTTCAAATTCAATTTTCATATATTAAATACAACAATTATCATTCAATGTCCACCTTTAATGAGCAAGTAGAGCTAGGAACTCCTAAATAACTCATTTGGTTTATAATTAAACTATATATATGGTATAACTGCATAATTTAATGTTTTTTAGTTACCATTGAGTTTAGATATTTTGTAATATAGGGTTTCCCTTTATATGTTTTTTTTTTTTATCATTTCCCTTTAATTCTACATAATGTTCCCCCGGATATCCTTGTTCTGACCTTTAGTTTTAGATCTTATATCATTATATCATTTTTCTAAATTTTGTATTATCTTGATTCCTCTTTTGACTATGATAGTTTTCCTTCAACATTCTTACTTTTTAAATCCTTTATTGTGTGGCTTTCATTGGTGTATCCTTTTCATGTTAAGTAATCAAACTTGAACCTTGGCTCATATTATCATTTATATTAGTGGTCTCCATATTATTTTTAAATTTCTTGTGTATTTTTTCTTGATCTTGGAGGAGATAATTTTATTTTATTTAAATAATAGAACTCCATTTTTTAGGAATGCACTAATTTAAAATGAATTTTATTTTGCATCTTTCTAAATGAGCTTTATATATATTTCCCTTCTATTATGAAGTATTTTAATTAATTTATTCATGAAATACATCATGTTTATATTCCTTACACAACATACATGATATTGACTTACCCCTATATTTTTTATTCATTTATCTTGATATCTTTATTCTGTGCATGATATCATTACATGCAAGTTTTAAGATGACACTAGTATTTATATACATAATCTAGCATTGTAAATAATTTATTTAATGAATCATAATTTCATGATATATCTAATGGGAATCCTTGATTTTTTTTCAATTATAAAAAAAAACGATATTATTTCTCATGAGATGTTATTATGCTTCTCAATAATGGTAATGCTCAAGTAATTCATGATAATTCTATGAATGATAAAAATTTTAGTGTCACCAAAGTAGTTTATAATCCTTTTATTACACAAATGATTAGGGACTCAAAATTTTGAAATAATTTATTCAAGCTATAAACTCATATAATAAAATATCATACTTACATGTTAAGCCTATATATATATATATTATGAGCACATAGAAAATATTATTTTATAATGAATACCTTTAAATTGATGAGTATTTAGTAAGGTTTTATGTGTATCATTATTCTCTTAATTCATTCATTACTCTTAGATATATTTACATTGAGTATATTATTTTTTTATTCGACATTTATTACGTAGTATTATATTTGAACCCTTAATTGTCATTGCCTAAAATGTCTTTTGGATCCATATAATATTAAGATAACTATAGATTTCTTAAATGAGAATAATGAATATATTATGTAACATTGTATACCTTCTAATAATTCTTCTTTTCTTGATAGCCATACTATGGATGATTAGACTAAAATCGAGACATTTCAAGTGATTTATTTCCCTTTTGCAATCAATTTTTCCCACTTTTATAATTTGTAACTATTTTTTCTCATTTCCTATAATAGATATAGTCAAAGCGACAATGAGTTGAATTAAGTGCCGTACCCAGGAGGTTGCGAGCCCCCAAGGGAGGCCAGCGACATCCATAAGGGGCGCAACTCCATTCATCAACGTATTTTCTTTAACAACATTTTAACCTTGAAAGAAAGTAAATAAAACTCAACAGATCCTTATTACATAGATCGGTGGAAGAATATTTGTCCCCTACTCAGTCATGCCAAGCTTTTCGGGCCTATTATGTGTTGGGCCTGCGACGTCTCTCCCTCTCCTATAGTGCCCCTCTCCCTATTGCTGGCCCTCATTGCTGGTGAACATGATAAAATGATTATGGGGAGGAGATTTTATGTAGAAAAGCACAAAGAATATTAGTTGAAGTATGCGGTGTGCCCTCTCTTACTCACCTTATTATCTTACATCCACTCTTTGGTTTAAACCCTCTTCAATCACCTTCTGAGAGCAAAGATCAACAGGAGAAAGGGAAAAGAGCGGTGGTAGAATAAGGAGACAAGCATGCTAGGGTTGGAGATATGGGTTCTTTGTTAGGGTTCCCATCTACTAGTTTTAAAAACTAATTACATTTCTAGCCACATTTGATAAAATCAAACCGGAATATGATTTACACGTAAGATAAATTGTATTAAAAACGGTCGACATGGGGTGAAGGAAAGCAAGCGACCTTTGGCATCCAGATTTTTGATTCAAAACATTGAGCTTGGAATCATGAATTGAGGCGGGTTATGTTAGGAGGCAAGAAAATTAATTCCATGTTTAGAGTGCATTAAATGGTATTGTGAGTGGGCATCTTAAAAAGGAGGTATGGAGAGGAGTCGATGGTGGGTAGGGTGATGTTGAGCAAGGGATCCACGTCAGGAGCATCCGAGTCATCTGATTTTTTTTTGCACACATCCCTTCATAGTCATGTTCGCACCCTCCATTTTTTTTTGGGGCAATTTGTGCATGTTTTTGAATGTTTTTAGACCATTTTCAAAATCCACAAAAAAGAGCCAAAATGTCTCATCGACCAATAGTGGGTCACTAAGTCATGTATTATTGGTACGCTAATGTGGCATCACATGATTGTTCAGTTTGTGTACTTATGAATTAAAGTGTTTTGCAGTTGGATATTAAGTGTAAATTTATTGACTCTTTTATTACCCAAAACTAGGTCCTAGGTTGTCACATACTATACCCACCATATGTCCTATGCCCACAATCGACTCCTCTCCCTTATTTCGTTTGAGGTTCACATTAAACATTTTTGGTGATGAGTGCTGAGTTAAATAGCAATAATATTTATGTTTGAAGGATCAATCTACCTAAACTATTATTAATTGATTAGTACTAATATTATTGTAGTAACGGAAAAACTAGCCTTTTTCTTGCTTGATCTGATAATTGACATTAAAACTAAACTAATGGTGTCTTGGAGTGGTGTTGTAATGTCTTGCACACATTCACATCATTTTACAACCTTTATTTAACTAAAACATGTCTTAATTGGGTCATTTGCAAAGGTGTTGTGAAGTGTTCTAACACATTCTTTTAGGTCTTATTTGCTTAATTTAACCTTATGGACACCTTCCTAAATAAAATAAGCATAATTTGTACCCTATTTAAGTGTTGTAAAGTTTTTCAAAGAACTTTCACATTTATCTAGGTAGCCTTAATTCATTGTAGTTAAGTGGAGTTATTAACCCCCTTTTTAGGCTTGAATTTTGACACCTCCTCAGTATCTTTATCGACAATTATAAATTAAATATCAAATTATTTCATTGGGAAAAATTTGGTCCTAGTAAGTTGAGCTAGGACTCATTTTCCTTTAATGGCGAATGGGTCCTCGCTCAATAGGATCCCCCTTTCTTAGTTGATCTAGGGTTTTTGGCCTTCTTTCAACTCCCCGAAGCTTGGTCCTAAAAACTTAGCTAGGACCCATTTTCGTTTGGTGGCGAATGAGTCCTCCCTTAATGAGACTCTAATTTTTGAATTTCATTCTGGTGGGAATTTAATTATCTTTCTTTCTAGATCTTGTGTCAGCCTTGGTTTTTTTAATTTCGAGGTTAATCTCCTAATATAGTATAAATAAGGGGTGAATTCACATTGTTTCTCCTAGCACTATCAAGAGCTAACACAATCTAGCAATTAAACCTAAGCAATCCTAAGCATCCAATCATTCAAGTGATCAAGCATTAGAGAATTTACAAGGCATTTCAAGGCATATTTTAAGTCTTTATTGAAGCAATTCAAAGCCATATCATCATGTCAAGGGTTTAATGAATTCATGTTGTTGAGCTAAGAAGTGAATGTTGCATTGAAGATTCATTTTCAAGAATAATCCTACATACAAGATCTTCATTCTTCATGGCCATTCCATGATTGTTTGCAGATTTGATTCACAAGACAAAATCCAAGGTGATATCATTTACATTATTGCACTTCCATGATTCATTTCATTTATTTCATCACTTGGTTTAATTACCTACAAGAGGTTTGACTAAGGAAAACCCCTATTCACTAACAATCAACAAATTGGTTTACAAGTTGAAGATCAAGTTGAGGAAGATTTAGAGAAAAGTTGTCAAAGTTACAAAAGTTGTCATTCAAAGTGCAAGATCACAAAAAAGAGCTCTATAGAACCAACGATAGGCTTCAAGAACTTGATAACATGGATTTCAAGATCGCAAACATCAAGGTATAGGATCCTGAAATCAGTTTTATGAAACCCTAAAATGACCCACTTGCCCTTGAAGGCGAATGAGTCCTCCATTGCTCAAAAACAAAACATTTTGGCCAAGTACATAGCTTTTTATGCTCTAAAAACATTCCTCGTAGTTTTTTATTAGAGGTTAAAAATGGGTTTTGAAGGGGCCCAAAACCCTTTACAAAAAAGGACAGCTGACACAAAAGATAACTACAAAAAGCATGTAGTAGCCAAAAAATAACACACCATTAACACATTTGTAGAGAAGGGGGATTCGCTACTCATGAGTTCTCTTCAATTAGAGAGCCTCACGAGGTGAACTACCCTAAACTACCTCAAAGGATAATGGTGAGAGTTCGAGAATCAGAAATAGCAGGTCAAGAAGATTCTCTAGGAAAACTGACAAGCTCTCGACCAAAAGATGTTAGTGCAAAATGCAGATGACAACATGGCACGTTGGTGTCCCTGAGGTGCACTGGCGTCTAGTACAAACTAGAAAGCAGGTTTATCTTAGAAACCAACTATGTGACTACTTGCAATTTGATTACTGAGAACTTCTAGAAAGTGATAAAGAAACAAAGTGTAGTTGAACTGGAATGGAAATGATAAAGACAAGGAGATAAAGGGAAATAAAACACTTATGAACGTGCGAGTGATGAAGCCTCCAGCTTGTGAATGTCTCAAATACTTGCACACAAGAGAGAGAAAATTTTGGAGTTGTATGGGGGTTTGCCTTAATCAAACCCCCATTTTAGTGAACTCACATCTCCACAGATAGCCAGATAGATAGAGAGAAACGTAGGAAATGAAGTAAAGTACACAAAATCACTACAAAACAGTGTTATGCTACGCAACCAAATAATAGAGGAGAGGAATGAAAGCTTACCACCTCTACCCAAAGCACTCAAGGATAGTGGGGGAGAAAATGGGAGGGACTCAAGCCTCTACTGCAATGGTTTTTTGTTCCACACATGCTCTACCAAAGTGATGGAGTGTTGATGTTGCTTGTGTGAAGTCTAAAGTGTTTGTGAAGAAGCTGCTTGGAGCTTGTGAAGAGATTGTAGAGGAGCTGATGAAGAGCTAAGAGAGGCCTCAGGGAGAGCTAGAAAGGATGGAGAGGTCCAAATATGGTGACAAGTTGAAAATGGATGAAGGAAGAGAGAATATGGAGGAAGATGAAGAAACAACCATATTCGGGTCAGTTGGTTGAAGAGGGCATTACAAGTCGACTCCTAATGGGAATTGTAATGCCTCAGCAAGCTCCAGACATGGGAATCTGTTAGGGACGTAAGTGCGCTATGCAGACGTCTACATGTCGCACGGGCATCCTAGAAAAAAATGTCCCCACCAACACAAATTAGGCACCAAGTGTGATACGAGCAACAAGATTATGTGGAATTAAGCCTCTGCATTTGGTTTTCTAAGGTGATGAAAGGGAAAAGGGGAATTTTCCTAAGGGGTACAAATTTTCTCCTATATAGCATCATAAGCCAAAAAGAGGAACAAAACACTACATGTTGTTAAGGATATCAGTAGCCTCCATGTCTCCCATCATAGCCTTATGAACATTATCCATGACTTCAGATGAACCCATACTAGGAGTCCCAACCTACACCTTAGTCTTGTTCCTCATTTTATCCCCGAGCCTACCCACATTTACCTCACTAATAAAAACATTAGGCACCCCACTAGCCTTCCCCACAAAAACCTCTTCCTCCAAGAAGCCTACGACTAGCACCAGTATCCTCTCCAGGAGCAATTACCTTGCATTTCATTGCCATTTCAAAAGGAGTTGAAAAGGCAATAGACTCAAGCTTCTCAGTAGATTTAGTCCCCTCCCCACCCTTGTCCAATTTAGAATACATTTTCTCCATTTGGTCCTCAAGGGTGAGAATTATTTCCTCAAGGTTCTACTTCATCTTCAACATTTCATTAGCCACAATCTTCAAAGAGTCAAACAATTCATTAATATGATTTTGTACTTAAGACTCACTAGCTTTACTCATCGCACCCAAAAATATAATATTGGTAATGTTAAGCTCATGAAACATCCATTTAAACAAATTAAACAAAGAAATTGAGCCCTCCTTGGCCAACCCTAGAACATCAGGAGTATCCTCATGGTCAAAATTAAAATCACCCTTACCCTCAACATCATCCTCCTGAGAGGAGCTTACCTTGTCATAGCTAACACTAACCTCCTTACCCTTACAACTAGAAACTGATAATTTGATTTTTTGAATCGATTCCACAATCTCCTTAGCAATAGACCTCCTTCTCTTTTGCAATTCAAGGTCCATGCTTGGGGAATCCACAACACCCTGTCCACCAACCGCCTTCAGAGGAGAAGAAGCTTGCATCTCCTATAGTTGGCTAGCAAACCTAATAGAAATTTTCTTGTTACTACCCACCACAAAACCCTTCTTAGGTTGGGAATCCAAAATAGGGGCCGATGAGGAAATATCCCCAATAAATTCAACCTTTTCGTTCAAGCTCTGAGTCGGCTTCTTAACATCTTTTTCCTTACTACATGTCTCATATCCCTTCTTTTTAGGACCCAAAACTCTTTTCTTAGGTTTTCCCACATTAGAGGGTTGTGAGACCACCTCTATTAATTCTTGAGAGTCTCAGGCATAATTTGCATCCTCCTTAGAATCTGACTCCTCCTCTAGGACAATTTTCCTCTTTTTCCCTTTCTTGGTAACCGAATCCTCATTAGAGGCAATTTCATAGTCCACTATCGATTTCAATTACTTACCCTTGGGAGTAGAAATTGGTTTAGATACCACAAAATTCTTAGCATACTCATAAATTAACATAATAAGCCCCACATGTAGCACCAGGTTCTTGGGGTTCTTTTTGTGGTCCTCTAGACCACATTCCAGTGATGCCGACAGATAAAAAGGGAAATAGATTCTCTTTTTATGGAAAAAATGATTAAGGAGCACAAAATGATAGGAATTTACTATAAATAAGTGACCCTTAAGGTAATTTATCTCATGAGCTCTATCAAAATGTCCCCCCAAAGCGCTTTAAGCGAGCTACATTAGTACCCATCACTGTTAGCCATCTTCAAGTCTTGTTCTTTAGACCCTTTGAAAAAGATCTGCATAATAGCCTTCAACTCCTTTTTTTCTATGTACACCTTCTTTCCATCAGTAGAAAGCCCCATTATGTTTACAATAAAGCCTTCATTAACATCAAACATTGTTCCACCAAGTTTCAAAACTCGGTTGTTCCAAGCTTTAGCAAATTGATCTATATCCTGCGAGTTGTTACCATGCAATCTTTCTAGATAAGGAGTGAGCCCACTCTTTTCTAAAATATGCCACACCTCCTCCTTACTCTTCATAGAATCATAGGAGAAAGGCTCCACATGATTATGATCTCCTCTCATGGCTTGAGATTTTGGAGAGCTGAGAAG
Source organism: Sequoiadendron giganteum (assembly GCA_007115665.2). Classification (NCBI taxonomy): domain Eukaryota; kingdom Viridiplantae; phylum Streptophyta; class Pinopsida; order Cupressales; family Cupressaceae; genus Sequoiadendron; species Sequoiadendron giganteum. The sequence goes on from CM021100.1 coordinate 327,852,918, forward strand.
TTTCAGAACCTTGCAAGCTATGAGGAAAAACTTTGAGATTAAGAGCCCAAAAATTCCCACAATGCATGTGGCAACAAAATTATGGCAAGGGAAAATAATGAACCTAGAACTTTAACCCATATGTAAATCAAACAAGGTACCCTTAGCATGATGAGGTTCTAGCTCGCCATCACTCCACGTAATGACAAGTCACATGATACTAGTAATACAAGCTCCAAACCATAACAAATCATCAATCACACTAGAAGTTTTGAAAATCATGATTTTCACACAGAATAGCCTCCATGGGGAGGGGGTTACTCACACCCCACTCTCTAGTACCCTGAACACCAAGGTTATCAAATACATCTGCTAAACCATTACCTTCTCTAAAAACATGAGATATATAGTACTCATGAAAGGAATTACGAATTTTGATAGCATCCAATATCATGGGTTCAACACTCCATGACGGGGGTGGGAAGTTTTTTCAAATTATTAATAATGTTGAGAGAGTCCCCCTCAAGTCATACCTTCCTATAAACTTTCAATTGGGCCATCTTCAAGCCATGATAGTTGCTATAAAAATTAGGTTGCATTTCTAGTTGTTATTAGCATCTTATTTTGCATAATTTGAAGTGAGATTGATCTTGGAAAATAAGTGATCCATCTCATTTGTGAAAATCTTATTTTCCACCATTTCAATTATTAAGGTATAGCTTCTTGATTAAACAATAAAATTGTTATCATAGTCGAATATATCATAATATTATTAATCATGTTTAAACAAGAATATTATTATAATTAAGGTTTAATTTTTTATTTGAAAACAATAATAATATTATAGTTATCATTATTGTTTAGGTGTTTATTAAACATTAATATAATTAATATCCACATACAATGTTCGATTATGTAATACTATTATTATTTCAATGACTAAATAATAATATTATTATTAAGGTATAATTGTTAATCAAACAATAATATTATTACTTAGAGTGAATTAGATGTAATTATTATTGTTTTTGATTAGAGGTAAGCAGGTTTTGATGAGTCCCTGAAACCCATTACAACTGGTTTTGAAGAGCTCTGTAACCCTTTCCAAGGCAGAAAAGTTGTAGAAAAGATAAAACACATACAAATAGAAGTAGGAATTAACAAGATAAGACTCTACAAGTTGCAACTGCGAACAACAGAGGGACAAGATATTTACACAGTGAAATTATTATTGTTACTAAGGTTAATTTTTTTAATAAATAATGGTTGATTTATTGATTATATAACAATAGTTTTATTATTAGGGTTTAATTTTTAATTAAATAATTATAATAATATATTAGTGTTTAAGTTTGAGTAGACAATAATATTGTTACTGTAAGGATTAAATTTTGTTTAATTAACAATAATATCTCTCTTTTTAAGATCTTATTGTTCAATAAGTAATAATATTATTACTTGATAATAAAATGAAAAAATTATTTCTAACATTTAAATTGTGAGTCAATATGATCATTACTATGGACTTATTCATTAATAAATAATATTGTTTTCACCAAGGCTTTTGTGGTAATTAATAATATTATTAATGTTTAGATGGTGGGTTAAACAACAATTTTATATCATAAATACTATTTGTTGATTTATTAATAATAGTTTTTTAAGAATAAATAGGTGAGTAAAGAAATAAATGAATAATATGTTCTTATTACTAATGTATGAATTATCAAAAAATAATAATTTTATTATTATTGGTTTAGTGATTAAATTCTGACATTATTATTAAAACTTTAGCATTAACCAAATAATAATAATTTTATTATTATGTATAAAAATATTTAATAAACAACAATATTATTATCATTTAAGAAATAATTGTTGGTAAATTAATAATAATATTATTAAGGTGGAAAATAATATTGTTAATGTTTAAATTTTAGTTAAATAAAAATAATATTACTATTGTTTTCTTAAGCAAAAGTGGTAGACCACAATATTATTAGTATAATAATAGATACATATTACAAAATCCTGGCTCTAGGAGGCATACCGACAAGAAAGAGTCAGAGAGAAAACCTCTGGTTATAGCCCCAAAAAAGAAAAAAGTTTGTACAAAAGGATCGATCTTACTATTTTTATAAAAAAATCACCCCAAACTGTCGTTGAGGAACAAAGTACCCATGACAAAACTATATAAACCCACCCTAAATATCTATGAATTCCCCTACTATATACAATTTGATACTAATACCCAGATTATAAAATGTGAACCCCCACCACAAATGATAGGTTAATCCCATGCATTTTATCAGCCTTAGTGATGACACGTCCACATGTCCCTGGAAGACAAGCATCCAAAACCCTGACATCTACAACACTCACTCTTCCATCTGATCACCACCCTGAAATTTTTTTTCATCTTGTGCCTCAAGCAGACCCTACTAACCCAAATCATTCACAAAAAAATCATAACCCATGAACGATGCTTCATTATCATTCCCCTCCTGCTGAATTCGAGCTCTGACATGATGGCCATGTTGGTCCCTGAAGCCTATATTTTTAGCGAGCACTTGTGTTTCGTCCCTTTTAGCCTTTGCTACCATCATTGGTGCTAATTTTGAAGGCAACACTAACATTGGTGGTACTGTCGATAGATGAGAAGCGTGTTCTCACAAGAATCTGAGAGAATAAAATTTCTCCTTTATGTCAAAGGCCAACGATGCACCAATTCTATTACCATTTTTCCTCAAGGCCTTGACAAGAATTCCATCATTCCTAAATTGTAGACCTAGCCTTACTACTTCAAAGATGTCATCAAAACTTGGGTGATGCTTTAAGTGTTCTCTCTGAAAAATTCCTCTAACAAACCCATCCCCTTTGAAAAAATTATAACACTGCACTACCTGCAATAGTGCACCATTATCCAATACTTGCGAAATTACAAATTTATTTACAATTACCTCCAAATCCCTAAGAGATTGAAGCAGGTCCATTATGTTTGATAAGAAGATGGACAAAATTTGAGAAGGGAAAAGCAACCTTTGTGCTCTAGGGCTTGTTGCTTCCACCCCTAACACTGCTCTAATTACACCCTCCATTTTATGATAGTCAACCCTAAACACCTATGCAAGATCGTCATGTGATAAATGGCCCTCGAATGGACACTCATTGTGTGCAATTGGCCAATTCAACTATAGGTTGTAGGGGCTCATCATCATCTTGGCTTGGCTTTTGAACACCTCCAGGCATTGTTTGATAGCTCTCTCTAGCCACACTCTATCCACACTTCCTTTCTTCAAATGAATTGCAAACTATTTCATTTCCAAGATTTTTAATGCCTTAAACTGCATTAAAAACAAAGCAAGCTTCCTCAAAACGACAAGAATTTCACCATAAGATCACTTGCGTAGAATTCCTTCTTTTTCTAAAGGATTTAAAACCTCGATGTTTGCATGACTACAAAGTAACAGTTGTGTCAACTAAGTATCCTTTCTTCTATCCGGTAATGTATGCATTTGGCCTTCGCATGACCGATGAAACATTAAGTTGACACTTTTAACAATGAAATAAAATCTTCCTTAGATCTTTCCCAATTTAGATGATGGAAACTTTTTATTTAAAGTGTTAGAGATGCCAATAAAGCTGTAGATAGGAATTATGAAATGATCACCCAAATCGTATGGATGTTGTAAATGTTGAGCTCAACACGTCTTTTAGATAAGTCCTTGACACCTTAGTGATTTAAAATGATGTCTATGAACTACATTACGACTTAGAAAAACCATTACTCTTTGATTTTTGTACTGGAATTTGTACGAATGCAATTTCCCACAAGAAAATTGAGGGAAAAAACAATAAAGCTTCTAAATTTTCCATCATTCCTCTTTCCACACAAACATGCCAAAATCATTCAACTGTACAGGCATCTTTTGTCTCTTGTTTAATTAGCTGGATTAATTGGGGAAATTCAGCCAATTACTCAATCTCATTTATAACTTTAACCTCCGTGTAAACACACCCTAAGTTTTCTAGAAAATCAACAACTTTATTCCCTTCTTTGTAGGTGTGTGTGATCACCGTAGCTTGAAATTTGTCCATAAGTGACAATATTTGCTGAGAAATATAATTTAGATTCCAATTATAAATTTTCCTCTCCTTACAAGCATTAATGATTAGCATAGATTCTCCCTCTATGTTCAACTTTGGCAACCTCAAACCCCATGCCAATTCCAAACCCAGAAGAAAATCTTGAGCTTCAACATTATTAATTTTACCTTGATATAGGTTGAATGAGGACACTGCAATTAGATCCCCTAGCGAGTCTCTCATACACACATCCGACCTTGATTGGCCTAACTTTGATTTAGCTGCCCCATCGAAATTTAACTTAGCAAACCACTCTTGTGGTGGAATCCATTTAACTGTGTTTCTATCAATTTTTCCTGAGTTGACTTTAGGCAAGTTGCCATCAAATGGCAAGTTAATTCTCTTCCAAGACTTTAGAATACTACTATCCCAATTTTTAAACAAAGAGTTAATAGGTTTCTCTTTCTACACACATGCATTGACCCCTTCCGAGATGACTTTCTCAATTTTTATCTTAAGTACCTCAATTGGAGCTTTTATTTTCCTAAAAATTCTTATGTCTCTTTCCCACCAAATATTCCAAATCACAATAGCTGGAACAATGTGCCAGATGTAAGAAAATAATGAAGATTGATATAGAACCGACTGGCTTTGGAATAGATCCCACAAAGAATTTGGCAATGGAGTAGTTATTTCTAACCTTGCTTTGATGAAACCCCAACACTGATTGGAAAAATTACACTGAAGAAATAGGTGAGATCAATTGACTCAAGTACTTCCTCACATAAAGGGCATTTAAATGAATTTGCAATTCTTAGCTTAGTCAAACGATCCCTAGTTAGCATCTATTTTTGAAGGGCTAGCCATGCAAAACTACCTGATTTTTGCAGTATTGTACTATTCCAACAAAATTTAATAGCATGATCGGGTTGACAGAACTGGTTATCTTTACATAAAGATGAATAACCTTCTTTTATAGAGTAAAACCCTACTTTTGAAATAGCCCAATTATACGGTATGGCTTAGCAGACAAGAATATTGTTCTACCTTTCATAGCCCTCTTGAAAACCTCCAACTGCTGACAAGACATGAGGTTACAGATTGGTTGTTTCCATTCTACTTCCCCTTTTGTAGACCTTGAAGAGTGCACATAATCCAACAAATTTTCACCCCAGGCTTCAACCAAGATTTCTCTTATCTCTCGCAGATCTTGATTTTCTGATAAAGGGGGATTGTCATTCTATGAATCATCCCAAAAATTTACATTCTAACCATTGTTTACTTCCCAGGATGCAAACTTTGTAATGATTTTTCTGCATTTTAGAATGAAATTCCATATTGCAGATCCCTTTAGGGGGTCAGCCACAATTAGTATTCTTGAGGGATTCCCATTGTTTAGACACTTAAACTACATTATTTTAGACCATTTTGCCTTTAGGTTAGTGTACATTTTCCATGGTAACTTGGTCCCAAAAGCCTTGTTCCTCAAAGAAATACTTTTGATTCTCGCTCCCCCTTTCTTTTTCCCTCTTTCCATATTTTCTAGAGAAACCAAAGGGACTTTTTTATGACCATCCATATTTCCTTTCCACAAGAATGATCTTATTATTTTTTCTATTTCCAAAATTACCGATGCCGGAGCTTTGAGAACAACAAGGAAGTAATGAGGGATGGAGGATAGGACTGATTTGATGAGGAGGATTATGCTTGAGAGTGAGAGGATCCATTTGCCTAACCCCTTGGGATATAAAGAAGAAACCTGATGGGCTTCCATTTATGATCACTGGAAATTTGGCTCCAGATAAACATGACATTACCTACTTATGCCACTGAGACAAAAATCCAAACCAAGTTAGAACCCTATTTAGAAAATTCCAATCTACCTTGTCATAAGCTTTCATCATGTCTAACTTAACAATGAAAGAAGATTCCTTAGTCATTGAAATTGAGTGTAATAGTTCATGTGCTAAAATTGCCTCTTCATACGTCTCCCTTCTAGGTACACAACCTCCTTGCTCCTGAGAAATAATTCATGGAATAATTGGTTGGAGCCTAAGATAAATTGCTTTCATGAAAATTTTATTAAATTGTGTTGCAGAGAAAGATTGGTCTGAACTCTGCAAAGGTTGTGGGGTCTGTAACTTTCGACAGAATTGCAATATTCGTAACATTAAATTCTCATAGAACGAACCATGTTCTTCTTGATTCTTCCAAAGCCTAAAGGAATTCAAAACATAAAAACTCCCAACCCTTTTGATAGAATATAGCTGTGGAGCCATTTGGGCCTAGAGCCTTATTTGGAGGGAGAGAGAAGACTACTGATTTCACTTCTTCTAAAGTGAAAGACCTATTATTATTACCAGGTCATGAGGTCTAGTCTCCCCCATCCCTGTGGTACTGGAGGTTGTGTCATGTCAATGCTATTGGTCATGTTAAAAATTTTACCAGGCACATTGTAATTTATAAGGGGTTGTGCTACCCGATTCCTGTAGTCTAAAAAACTAAAATAAAAAATAATAATATTTTTGTGCAAACTAAATAATAATAATATTATTGTTTGGTTGTGCTAAAAAGTTTATCGAGCGCATTGCAATTTATAGGGGGCATTATTGTGCAGAATAAATAATGGTAATATTATTGTTTGGCTGCATTAAAAAGTTTACCAAACATGGCACAATTTATAGGGGACCATTCTACCCGATTCTTGTAATCTAAAAAATAAAATAAAAAATAATAATATTATTGTGAAGAATAAATAATACTAGTGTAGTTGATTGAACGATAATTATAATATTGAACGAATATAGACTTGTAGATTAATTTTATTTTAATAATAACAGTAATATTATATTTTGACTTATTTACTTAGTGTGCGAGAAGGGAATCATGAATGTGATATATATAATGTTAGTGACTTGAAATGGGATCCTAATGTTATTACATTATTATTAATGTGGGGTGCACTTCGCTCGTTAAGATTCTTCTTTTAGGATTGAGGTAGTAATTCTTTTTTGGTATACATATTAGAGTGGCTATAATATAAGATAGTAGAATATAGGTGTTTCTAACGGATTCTCAGCTTAAGTCCTCTAGGAAAATGTAGAAAGAAATATGTAAACCTATTAGGTCAGGTTACTCGAAATATCAGTACATTTATTGTTAGATGCTAGGGTTCAAGATTTAACCATGTACTCAGATTTCATCAGTGTAATTCTCGACATGGAATTCTTAGACTTTTAGAAACGACATACCTCATTAACAGTTTAAACGATAAGGACTAGAGTTGGTCCAAGATGACCTAATTTAGATTAGAATGTATCTTATGAATCTACTTTTCTTCATGATGGAAATTCTACCTCTCTTCACCCTTGGAGTCCCTTCTTGTTTGGACACGCCTCTTAGAGCTGTGTATAGGTTTCCATGGGTGAACACTTAATCTTGGATAGGATTCTCCTTTCATATTTTAAAGGATGTGCATGATGGACTCTACACACTTGCTCACACTTATCTCATCTATGTTCTTAGGCGATGTGCAATATTACCTAATCGGTATATCACACTACTATGTCAAGTATATACCCACTACTATGTCAAGTATGGTGCTTGTACTCATAGTTGTCATTGAAAAAAATAGTTGGTTTTTTTTTTTTTTTTTGGCCATAGAGCATGACATTAGGTACTTTATAATAATACGTGAACACTACTTCTCTTAAATTATAATATTGAGAGTTTATATAAAAGAAACATTTCAAACTAGACAAGTACAGTTGATTCTAATTTATCAAGTCATGAAGATTAATCCATAGCTCCATGCACGCCCTAATCCATCAACCCATATATAGAGATTAATTTCATTGAAAAATAAAATTCTTAATCCAAACAATACACATGTTAAAATTTTCTAAAAATATTTTTTTTGACACAAGACGGTCTTTTTTAAAAAAGAAAAAGAAAAAAATATAATCCTACAAAAATATAAACCTTGATAAATAAAACAAAAACATTAACCTCCTTTATAAGTCCATCACACAATCCTTCAAATCCTAATAAAAAAAATCAATCTCATCAATCTAATAACCATAACTTAGCTATAAGGAATGTTATAAATGGGGAATTAGTGAGAAATAATGATCAAAAGTATAATATTGATTTTTTTTGCAAACACCTTTTCAAGAACCATCATTATTTAACAAGTAATTTTTTTTTTTTTTGATAGCAAGGTTACTAAGTTCCAAGCACATTTAGGTTTTCTAAAATCCTCTGAGCACTATCATTTCCTTAGTTCAATGCATATATGGTGTAGGGCACCATGTCAATTTTTGTAAATAAGGTCATATGTCATTTTTTGAGGTTTTTTGAGTCTAAATGTTATGTAACTAGGTCATAATAAACTATTTTCAATGTATTAAGTCATTTTGAGTCAGTTAGAGTTGAAGTTGTTAAGTTTTGGGTAAATGTTAATGTTGCTTTAGCAACTTTTACAAATTTTGTCATGTTTGGAAGACCAACGGTCAAGTAGTTCAAGAATCAGTTGGAACCAATGTATCTTGATGGGAAAAGTTTAAATAGGCTTTAGAAACTTGAGGGGAGGTTTTGTTGAAGATTTTTGGGTGTACAAGCAATAAAGATACTTCATTTTCCGCAATTCTCTTGTGTAATCTACTGCTATAGGCTACTATACAGTTATGTACTAAGTGTTTTGGTTCTAAAATTAATTGAATATTATGGTGGCATGGACTAATAATGTTTTGGATTTTGTTTGATTGGATTTCATGAAGGTAAAATAATTCTAGAAGCATTTTTCTGAAAATAGTCTCTAGAACCCTCTTTTGAGAGTTTGAACATGTAAAAATGGCATAAATGGCCAGTCCACCAATGAAATGCTATAAAATTAAGTGGAATGGTGTTAGATAGGGTTTTATTTCATGTTGTAGGTTTTTAGTTGTAGGGAAGGAGGTTTGGGGTTGATATGGTGATGCCCTAGGGTGAATTTACATGTTTTCAAGCAAAAGAGAGGTGTAGATGCTAGGGTTTGTACAAAGGCTCTTGGGATTGGTCATGTAATTATGGGAAAATCTTGTGTGGGGAATATTTGAAAGTGTTTGAAGTGTTGGTCTGCAGAGTAGAGGATTGGAGTATGAAGATTTAATAAACCCTCCTTGAACAAGCATAAATATGACTAGGTAAGGGTTTTGTGATTGGATGAGTTTGTAGGTGTTCCATTTGTTAAAATTTGTTGTTTTAGTCATGTTTTAAACTATGAAGAGCATTGGAATAAGGTTTAGTGGATTGGGTGAATATTTTCATGAAGTTGCTTTGGAAAAGTGGCCTAATTTAGCCTTGGAGCAATGTAGTAGACCTAATTTGAAGGATTTGTTACAAAATAAACCTAGTCCCAATTTGGATATGTTAGAAAGGAGCCCAATGGGTATCTGATATTGTAAATGGGTTGTGGTTTTGAGGCATTCTCTAAAAGATACTCAATTTTCACTATTTGATGGGCTATAAGGGAATATGAGTGACTTGTGAGTTAGATATCATGTTGGGGTTTTTGTGATTGAAAGATGTTTCTAACCTGATTAGATTGTGATTGTTGGACAAAATCATGCCTGCTTTGCATAAAGTGGTATTAGAGCATAGAATTTTGATATTTTGAATGAGAAAGGTTGCAATTTGAAGAAGTGAAAAGTTGAAAGTTGAAGGACAAGATTTCTCCTAAAGGTAGTGCAGTTCTTGTCAGAGAGATAAAGTTGTTAAATGAGTCACAAGAAGCAATCTTAGCAAGATTTTCAGCATTAGAGATAAAGAAAAGGAGAGGGAAGGCCACTGAAGAAGAAAGTGACCAAGAGGAAGAGGGTGAAAGTGAAAACCCTCGAGGAAGAGTCCAAGATGATGAAGAAGAATTCAACCCTGGAGAGGGAAGGATGGTGAAGATGTTGAAAGATGTTAAGGGGGATGCTTCGAATGTGAAAATAGATTTTCCAATGTATATTGGAAAGCTAGAAGTTAAAGAAGTATTGGATTGGACAGATGCATTGGACAATTACTTTGAGTACAAGGAGGTTGCAGAAGAACAAAAGGTAAAGTTTGTTAAGAGTAAGTTGAAAGGACATGCTCTAACATGGTGGAACTATGTACAATCTAGAAAATATTTGAAGAAGGGGAAAGAAAAAAATCAGTTCATGGGATAGGATTGTGTCAAAGATCAAGAGCCAATTCTTGCTAGGTGATCATGTCATACAAAAATTTATGAAGTTGCAAAGCTTAAAGCAGAAGGAAAAGGATGTCATGGCTTACACTAAAGAATTTCACAAATTAAGCATTAGAGCTGGTCATGTTCAAGATGAAAATGAGAAAATAGCAAGGTATATGATGGGTTTGAGATTCCAAATTCAAGATGAATTGAGTCTTGCTACTCCTCAAGGACAGTTGAAGAATATTTTCAGTTGGTTGCTAGGGTAGAAGAAAAAAAACGAGGTAGAGGCAACACTAGTAGAGGAAGAGGTTCAAGCCATTCCTATGAAGACCAAGAATATACAAGAAAAATAAAAGACCAAGTTGTTGATCAAAGAGGTGGATTTAGAGGTTTTAGAGGAAGATTTGGTGGGCAAGGTAGAGGTTCAAGCACATTTTTCAGGGAGATGTTACCATTGCAATCAGTTTGGCATCAAGCATGGAAGTGTCTAGAGAAAAAAAATTCTACTTCAACCGGTGGTAATAAAAGAGTTTAGCTGGTGCAAGATGAATATTGTGAGAGTGTTAAGGGTATGTGCAGGATCATCATGGAAAAAAAGGGTCGTTAAGTGCCAATGAAAATTTAGAAAATCAGAGTTAGGCAACTTGACATAAAAATTTGAATAAGTTATTTATATTATTTAAAAAATATGTAAGAATAGAATCTATAGAAAATTTAATATAGTTTATAAACTACTAGGTTTATTTTTTTTTCAAATATCTATTTGGTGAAAATTTGAAATTTCAATGCACTAGTACTTAAATTTCAGGGAAAAAATAAGTAGGTGTTTGTCTGACCACCCTAACTACAATAAAATGTTAATAGTTTTTTTATAAAATTTTAGATATAAGTAGAGGACTCATGTTCCGATGTGATGCATTTTTTTTTGTAATTTGTTTCCAAGAAAATAATTAATTATGATTTTTTTATTAAAATTTTTAAAAAATATAAAAAATTGTATCTCTAACCACCTTAACTTGGTCAAAACTATCTAATACTACAAAGAACAATACAAATCTTCAGTACCCAACTCATTGAAAAGGGTTACTAGATGAAAAGGCCTTTGGAGACTAGGGAAATGAAGTGATCAAGCATAATTTTTTGTTGCAACATGGTACTCAAGGGAATTGAGTTCTTTTTCTATCCAAGTGTATGGTGCAGGGCACCATGTGAATTTTTGTAAATAAGGTCTTGGGTGATCCCACAATACTGGTTTACAATTTTTGGCCAAACTGGACACTAAACTGATTTTTTTTAACTAAATCTTCACATTCGGGCACTTGTAGCAGCTAAACCGTGAGGAATTTAAGGATGATGCAAACTAGTGATTTGAGAAATTTTGTTTGTAGATTCTAAATGTATTTTTTTCATTTTTTTTGGAATCATATTGCACTTCTTTTCTCATCTCCTTCGAAAACTAGCTTTTTTTCAGTAAACACCATTTTTAAGGAGTGATGCTCACCGTATACTACATAATTTTTTTTCCATGAAGGATAAAATTCTAATTTTTTCAAATTTAGATTTGTAACTACAATATCTAATGTTTTTATTTGGTTTCATAGTGTTTTATTGAATATTTTTTCCTTGATCAAGTTTCAAAGTCAAACTAATTATAATTTAGACATAGGCGGACTGTATACAACACAACCTCTTTTGTATGTATTGAAATCATTTTTTTTTTTTTGCATCAAGGACTTCATTATCTAGTGCACTAATATTTTTCAATTTTTTTTTGATAATCTACTATTTTTCCACATGTGTAGAATAAAAAGCTTGATTTTCAGTGAAAAACCTACATTCACAAGAAATAAAAATTAAATATAATAATCAAATTAAATTCTTTTAAAATTATACTTTTTGGGAAGCTTATAATAAGGACTACGTACTTACAAAAAATAAATTTTAAATGAATTCATTTGATCCCCCAAAAAGTAAATAAAAAGTGATTTTTTATCAGCATTTTGATAGTTCAATGCTATTATATTTCCACAATCCATACAAAAATCAGTAGTTATTTCAAGATTTGATTGTGTGTAAGCTTTTGAATCAATAGCTTACACACAATCGAATCTAGAAATAACTATTGATATTTTGATAGTTGTAAAGGAGACTCTGTTATAGGTATGGTTTAAAACTAGCAAGGTTCTATCCAAGGGGGTTTGATTTAAGGTGGTTTTATCAAACCACCTTCAATTGGAATCATTTAAATGAAATTTTTCATGGCTTAAATCATTATATTTTCTAAAAATATGTGATTTCAGCAAAAACTAGGATCTCCCAAAAATTATAAACTAGTATTGTGGGATCACCCTCTTATGTCATGTTTTGGGGTGTTTTGAGTCTAAATGTTATGTAATAAGGTCAAAATACACCATTTGAAATGCATTACTAGTTGAAGTTGTTAAGTTTTGGGTAAATTTTGTCAATGTTGCTTTAGCAACTTTTACAAAAAAAATCATGTTTGGAAGACCAATGGTTAAGTAGTTCAAGAATTAGTTGGAACCAATGTGCCTTGATGGGACAAGTTTAAATAGGATTTAGAAACTTGAGGGGAGGTTCTGTGGAGATTTTCGGGTGTTGAAGCAATAAAGAGACTTCATTTTCTGCAATTCTCTTGTGTAATCTGCTGCTACAGGCTATAATATGGTTTCATATTGAGTTTTTTGGTTCTAAAATGCATTGAAGCTTATGGTTTGAAGCCTTCTCTAAAAGATATGATCAATTTTCATTGTTTGATGGGCCATAAGGGAATATGAGTGAATTATGAGTTAGATATCATGTTGGGGATTTAGTGATTGAAATATTGTTCTAACCTGATTAAATTGTGATTTTTGGACAAACTCCTCCCTTCTCAGCATCAAGTGGTATTAGAGCATAGGTTTTTGTTCTTATGAAGGAGAATGGTTGCAATTTGAACAAGTGAAAAGTTGAAAGTTGAAGGACAAGATACCTTCTAAAGGTAGTGAAGCTCTTGCTAGAGAGATAAAGTTGTTAAAGGAGTCACAAGAAGCAATTTTAGCGAGATTTACAACATTAGAGACAAAGCAAAGGAGAGGAAAGGCCATTGAAGAGGAAAGTGACCAAGAGTAAGAGGGTGAAAGTGGAAACCCTCGAGGAAGAGTCCAAGATGGTGAAGAAGAATTGGACCTTGAAGAGAGAAGGATGGTGAAGATGTTGAAAGTTGTTAAGGGAGATGCTTCTGATGTGAAAATAGATTTGGAAATGTATAGTGGAAAGTTAGATGTTGAAGAAGTATTGGATTGGATAGATGCACTAGACAAGTAATTTAAGTACATGGAGGCTATAGAATCTAAAAGAAGGTAAAGTTTGCTAAGACTAAGTTGAAAGGCCCTGCTCTAACATGGTGGAATTATGTACAAGAGATAATATTGGAAGAAGGGGAAAGAAAAAATTAGTTCATGGGATAGGATAGTGTCAAAGATCAAGAGATAATTATTGCAAGGTGATCATTCCATATAAAAATTTAAGGGTGAACCCACAAAAGTGGTTTACAGTTCCAGTGAGGAAGGAAAATTTGCAAAAAATGACCCCATGCAAAAAAAATTGGTTTTGGGGGGTTTGAACAAGCTTCTGGTTTGAGCGAACCCAAATGGGGTTCGATAGAACCCCCCTTCAAGTGAACCCATTTAATGGCGGGTTCCACATTTCTTGAAAAAATAAGCAATAAAAATGCTTGTGGAAAGGGGGTTCAAATGAGCCAAGGTTCGAATGAACCCTAGTTCGAGCGAACCCGTAAGGGTTCACTCAAACCCCCCTTTTCCCCCATTCTCCCCCTCTAGCACCAAAAAACTCTAGAATGTTTCCCTTCGAAGCTTGAGTTGAGAATGAAAGTGGAAGAGACTTCATAGACCCAACTGGATGATGGTAGTCCTTGGAATGAGCTATCCAACTAATATAACTTTAATATTTTTTGGTTTTAAATTATGTATTTATTCTTTTAGTTTGATTAAACATAGGTTTTTCATCAAAAATCAAGCTCTCTATTTCCCACATGTGGAAAAATAGTAGATTATAAAAATAAAATATAGAAAAATATGTGTGAGCTAGGTATTGATGTCCTTGATCCACTAAAAAAAAGTTGAATTTCGATACAAACAAAAAATGTTATGTCAAGTATACGGTCCGACTATGTTTGAATTTTAATTGGTTTGACTTCAAAACTTGATCAAGGAAAAAATATTCGATAAAACACTATGAAACCAAATGAAAGGGCTATATATTGTAGTTACAAATATAAATTCAAAAAAATTAGAATTTTATCCTTCATGGAAAAAAAATTATGTTGTATACGGTGAGTGACACTCCTTCAAGAATTTGTTTACTAAAAAAAACTATTTCTCGAAGAAGATGGACAAAGAAGTGCAATCTGATTCCAATTTTTTTGAAAAAAATATATTTAGAATCTATAGAAAAATTTCACAAATCACTAGTTTGCATCATATTCAAATTTCTCACGGTTTAGCCGCTATAGGTGCCCAAAAGTGAAGATTTAGTTAGAAACAATTATTTCAGTGTCCAGTTTGGCCAAAAATTGTAAACCAGTATTGTGGGATGACCCTTAAGAAGTTGCAAATCTTAAAGAAGAAGGATAAGGATGTCATGGAATATACAAAATAATTTCACAAATTAATTATTAGAGCTAGTCATGTTGAAGATGAAAATGAGAATATAGCAAGGTATATGACTGGTGGACGGTTGAAGAATGTTTTTAGTTGGCTACTAGGGTAGAGGATAAGTTAAAAATAATTCAAGAAATACAAGGAAGAGGTAGAGGAAACACTAGTAGAGGAAGAGGTTCATGGAAGTCCTATGAACACCAAGAAGATGCAAGCAAAATCAAAGACCAAGTTGTTGATCAAAGAAGTGGATTTAGAGGTTGTAGAGGAAGATTTAGTGGGCAAGGTAGAGGTTCAAGCACATTTGCAAGGAGATGTTTCCATTGCAATCAATTTGGCCATCAAGCATGGAATTGTCCAGAGAAACAAGCTTCTACTTCAATCAGTGGTGATAAAAGAGTTCAGTTGGTGCAAGAGGAAGATTGTGAGAGTGTTAACTCTCCTAGTTAGCTTGCTGCTCTAGAAGTTGGAGAATCCTTGATGATTAGACGAACAATCCAAAAAGCGTCCAAGGAGAAAGAATCAACACAAAGGACACAATTAAGGAGAACTTGCAAATACAATGGAAACGTATGTAAAGTTATAATAGATTCAAGGAGCACTAATAATGTGGTGTATATGGAAATGGTTGATCAACTAAAATTGGAAAAATACCTCATGAAACACCTTATAAATTGTCTTGGATGAATGAGAATCAATCTATTTTAGTGAAGGAGAAAGCTTGGGTTGAGTTTAATATTTGCGGATATAAAGAAAAAATTCTTTGTGATGTGTTTCATATGCATTGTTGCCATTTTTTGCTAGGGATACCATGGTAGTTATACAATTAAACCCTCACTACCCTAGGAAATTAGAGCTCACAAGCTAACTTAAGCATAATTGAAATAGAGTATGTATGGATACCCACTTACCCAATAAAACCACTTCACTACCTCTACAATTACTTTCCCCAGACTCACACATCTCTTCTCTAGATCTAAACCAATTTCCAAGCTCTCAATGGCTGCAAATGGTGAGATAAAACAATAGACAATTCTCATTAAGTAGAGTAACTAGAGTGTGTAGTCGTTAATGATCAAAGAAGGCTCGCACAAGCAAGCTAAGAACCAGTCACTCAACTTTGTATCTTGGTCGTCAATAATTTTTTAATTAAAATATAATCAATGTTGCTCCTCAAGCATCACCACTTTCCTTTTCATACATACTTGGAAACAATGATGACACCTTGAAAATCCACCACGTAGTTATCCACATATTTACCATATCTTTTACATTTTGTTGCTCATCATAGTAATGGTCTTAAGCCATCTCCAAAATTTGGTGATGAACAACAATGGTCCACTGAAGGGAATGTTCCTTGGTATATCCCTTATCACTTGTCGCAAAAAGGTGACAAGACAACATAAGTGCTTCAATGAGGAGAAATTTTGTTGATGCCATAATGTACTCGCTAACCATCACATATCATTGAAAATGACTTGGAATTGAAATTTCCTCAAATGACGGGAAAAAACAATCAATAGCACCAAACTCAGACATGTTCCAAGATCACACCACTCCCTTGAATCCATTCCTATCAATCATCACAGAAATTGAAAAAGTTAATGGAATATTTTTGGGATACTGTGACACAAAGAAAAGAGAATGCCCATTGCCCATTTCCATAAAAGGACCAAGGGACCAAAGGACTTAAGTATCAAGCAATATGAGAAGGATATTGAGCACATTTCTCATTGTTGAAAAGAACTCAGTGACAAGAATGAATTTAGCGATGAGTGATAATACAAATGATTGGAAATAAGCACGTGCGCCAAGTTGTTTTTAACAAATGGGACCACCTAGAACCATGCATGATAAGGTTTCAAAGGACTAAATAACATTTTAGCAAAAGGATGTAAAGGTGAAAAAAGTTTGATAAACCAACCTTATGACAATAAATAAAATTTCAAGGATGTAGGCACGCATAAAGGTTTCAATGATGGGTATCATGAACTCCTAACCATATGGGGCCAATTACTAAACAAATTTCAATGACTCGGGTTGTTTTTAACATGACCGGGAATGTGAAAAGAAAGTCAATGACAAATTATAACATTGCAAAGGGTTATAGATATAAGGATTTTTTTAAAAGGTTTTATCAACACAAAACCCTAAAGCTGTGATAATGAATCAAACCATAAGCTCAGAGACATGGGATTAACCAAATTTTGTAGAATTTTGAGATGGAACACAAAGCATATTTAGGGGTTCTATCAACTATGAATGAGATTGTATACTAGGAATTTTCCCCATACCTATGAACCCTAGGGTAGCCTTATTTTAAAATCATGAATTATCATCTCATCTATTCCTTATGTCTGAAGACTCTGTATTGATATCCTCAAAAGTAAAGGCTTTGTCTCTAGGAATACATTAAGAATTTAGTAGCCAATATTTTTCATCAAAATCATTAGCATTTAAAATTAAAAACAAAGGTACAGAAATAAAAAGAGTGCATTGGAAAGCTATTTATCACCAGAGGAGAGGAGTATTCATCTTCACTTGATGATCTTGAATCTTCTTCCATTACATAAGAATCTAGCTCGTATAATTGAGCATTCCAAATTTGATTTCTACTTTCCTCACTCATCCTTTCATGTTCCCCAAAATGTTCAAAACTAAAAACTATGAGATTAATATTCTCGGTGATAGGGTGAAAATGATTTAATGTATCTTGAGGACTTTAAAACTTACATTTTGGTGTTCCATAGTCTAGAATATGTTCCTTAACAAAATCCCACTTCCATACCCTAGATGTAATAAAGTCATCTACAATATTGACTGCTTCAAATTGTGCTTGTTCGATCCCATGAACTTTATCTCTTTTTAACATCAATTGAACTTTAGGATGCAAAGTAGATATAAATATGTGGAATTGAATTTTCTTGCTTGGTTGTTCAAGAGCAAGAATTCTTTGAAGATCTTAGTTGAAATGATCAATGAAGTCCTGTATAGATTCCTTTTCCTCTTTTACAATCTTGAAAAAATGGTGTAATAAAGAAGCAACATTAACCAAATCCTTGAAATAGCCAAGAAAATTCTTTTGTAAAATATCCCAACCAATTAGACATCCTCTTTTTAGACCTTTGAAGCATTGTTTTGTGCTTTCAGTAAGGGTGTCAATAAAAAATCTTACAAAACATCTTGAATTCCTAGGATTCAACTCATGGTGGTCAAGGCCAAGATATGTTCTTCAGGATCTTGTAAATTCTTGATAGAGAATTTTGGAAAGTTCATTCTTGAGTCACATGGTAAGGAATTATATTGAGGCAAGGCCAAGGGTCCAAAATAGTTTCCCCAAGGGTTTGAAATAAAAGAAGCCATAAATTTTCAAAGTTGTCAACTCCTTTCAAGGGGTAAAAGAAAATTCATACCTTCAAGTCAATTTCTTGGTGGGGGTCGAGCTAGAGGAGGATTTGGATGCTAATTTGGATAATGTGGTGGATTATCATAATACAAAACTTCTAGTATTGGAGGTTGTTCCACTACCCTTATCAATTGTCACTAAGCTTATTATTCTTCCTCTTCAAGTATAATTTTTCTCTCGTGTAGTCTACGACATTCCTTCTATATCTCTAGGTGAGGGTATTCAACTGAGAAATGATATTCTCTTGCATAGCTTGCATCCAATCTAGACCATGCTATAATATAGGGAGTATATTATCATGAAGAAGCGTCATTTTGATGCATGACCAAGAGGCAACCCTTACAAAATTTTGCTTGATGTCCTTAGTAGAGTCGCCAAAAATCTGTTACTGAATGAATTGGACTTTATTATAATATTATAATACAAAATCCATAGACCACTTCATAAAGAATAATACTACTAAAAAGTATAGCAAGATCACAATTTAATTTGTGATTTTTCTCTAAATAATTATAGAGGTACAACTCCCTCTAAATTATTAGTAACTTTCATAAAGTACACTTTTGACAAGAAAGCAAAGAAAGGCACACAATCACTAATTCATAAATATGAAATTAGTGCAATAGACTGAAAGGAACCATTAATGCCTAAGCACAAAGACTCAAGGAATTGATCTTAATCACAAATAGATGAACATAATGTTAAGAAATCATTCCACATAGAGAATAGATCTAAGTTATTGTTTTCAACCAAAAGACTTATTCAATAAAACACTATATCAATAATTCTCAATTCAAAGATTAAGAATGATCTAAAACCATAGATACAATTCCAAAATTGTTCCCTCTTTCCCCTATTAAATCACATTGCACATGAAATAAATTTTGACCAATTTTGAGTCATCTCAATCTCATTTTATAAGAAAAAACCCAACCTTGAATCTTGGCAATTAAAGTAACAATCATTGGATCGAATGACGGTTTCTTGCCAACTAATTTCCCACTTAGAGAGCCTAACAAATGAGGGGTATTAATGATTAAAAATGTTCATCATTACATTTTCCTTCTTCGATATGATTTGAAGTGTTTCTTTCTTTAAACTCTACCCCATGGCATGGCGTACATGCAAATGGTCTAATTCCAAGAGCCTACATTAGATGAAATTTTTGTATCTTTGCAACGTTATGCATGTGAACTATACAAATCGAGAAACACTTTAATGTTTAAATGACCAAGCTAAAGCTTTTAATAAATCTTGTCACATCGACATTTAATCCTCAAGCCATATCACATTCCTTATGTTCATCTAGTCCAAAGAAAATCTACAACTTGGATATGCCACTTAATTTCGATCAATTCACTGAAAATATCTTTGAATGTCACAATTTGAATTGCATTCTGAAGATGGCAAGCATTGAGAGTGATTCTTCCTCCATAAATGACTTTGTCATGATTGAGGACATACAATGTAGTTTGTTCCATAGGTTAATGAAAAACCATTTAAGGGACGTGGAAGAAGGCATGCTCTTCAAGATCATTAGAGAGAAGTTTCTGAGTCGTGTCCATGTTCATAATGTAGAGCTCCTTGAATGCTTTGTATATAATGTGGTTCACACTTTAGTGGAGTGTGCTTAGGGAATAAGGGCAGAAAAGCATCTAGTTCATCCAGAGTAACTGATGAGATTAAGGGCAGTCATTAGGGGACTGAGCAGGTTTCCCATAACACGCCATTATAGAGGAGGCGGTGGCTCTTTTTCGTGTGGGACAGCTCGACAAAATCATATGGGATTATTTTCCCATTTGGTGAAGTCTATTGAGAACTTATTTTTAGTAGCTCGAATCGAGCGCCTGCAAGAGGTGGTGGAGAGGTTACGGATTCATCCTTTGTATCTAGCATAAATGTAATGAAATATTTCATTTTGGAATGTGAATACGATTTTGTAATACCAAAAATATATATAAATATAATATAGGGGTTTTTATATTTCAGCAGTATGCTCTAATTCACATGTGAAATTTTTCCTTTTCAATTCTTTTCTGCATTTGGTGATGATGTCTAATTGTATTATTTTTTGCATATTTACATTTTCATGGTTACGTTTGCTCAACAATTATTTTCCCTTTGTATTACTATTGATCTTTAAGGAACTATCAAAAATTTCCTTGCAATGTTTCCTTCTTTTATCACTTGTAATCATTATAGGGGCACAAGTATAATCAACATATAAAGAGGTTTGGGAAACCTTGTCAAAGATTGACAAAGGTTCCAAATCTATGGTAAGTCTTGAAATTGAATAATTTTTTTTCCATGCCTTATTTTTTTTTATTAATAAGCGGGTTTTGAAAAATTATGAAAACGTTAGCATGGACTACCATCTTAAATAGATCATACTTGAGCTTTCACCCAAGATATCTACTTTGGAGGAGGTTAAATTGACTTAGTAGATGACCGACAAACATAAAGGGAGATGAACCAATAAATAAAACTAAGACTTAGAGGACATTAATATAGAAGAGAGCTACAATAACCATATCAATAATTGCCAGAGTTGATGAAATTTATAAAAATACCAACAACGTTCATACTTACAAAAAATTGAAGCAGAGACAAAAGTTTGGGAAGGGATGACCAAAGCTAAAGTAACACTACCTCTGGTGCCTTCTCTTCTATAAAAGAATAAAAATTTTAATCAAAATAAAATGTTAAATTCTAATATTATTTTATATTTTAATTCTATATTTTTATATTTTAAATTATGAACATATGATTTTAAAGTTTTTGGATTTTTGATTTCAAATTACTTAGAATTTATAATTTTTCAGAGTAAGTATATTAAGTTCATTGATGGGTTCCCTCAGATGTGATAATGAATCTAAATTTATCTTATATCATATTCTATTATCCCTAAGGGGAATATTATCATGAATTCCCATGAATTTTCTAATATATTCATCATTTTGAAATAGGTTGAGTGATGTGCTTTTTTCGTCATGAAGGAATAATTTAGTTGATTTAAGGTCAAGGTTGGTGACAAAGACATGGTGTTTTATAAGGAATTGGTAGGAATCTACTTTGATGTTGGGAGAAACTTACAAAGAAATCATGATAGTGTTAGTAACACCCTTATATTATTCATGAAGATACTTGTAGTTTATTCTATGAAAATCGAGATCTACATAAATATGTATGGGTTCTACGTTTCCTTGCTCATGAAAGCCCTATTTATTGGCTTGATATTTCATCATATAAAATTTTTGAATAACATTATGATAATTTTTACTTTGGAAATAAAATGTGAATCCATATTTAGATATCTACAAACTACTAGAACTTGTAATTTCATATTTACAATAATATTAAATCAAACAAATTTGTTTGGAGAAAGATAATAGGATTGTTATGCTAGGATGATATCAATGTGTCTTTTTTTACCTTAATTTGCTTGTGGATGATTTTAATCATTATTCGGCTAAGGAACTTGACTAAAATTATGTTTTTTTGATGTATATGCATTCATTATAAATGAATTATCATCTAGCTTAATGTGTCCTTTATTCAATAGACATTGGGTATAGTTTTTCAAATATATACATTGACTAGTGGAATTTCCTTAAGTCTTATAAACTTTATGGATCTTATGGATCTCATGAAAGAGATGTATTTCATTTATTTTATTTTATTATATTGATGAAGAGTAGGGAGGATTTTTTCCAACAATAACAATATAATCAGGTTAGAAAAATCTTTCAATCACAAAAGCCCCAACATGATATCTAACTAACAATTCACTCCTATTACTATGTAGCCCATCAAACAGTGAAAATTGAGCATATATTTTAGAGAAGGCCTCAAACCCACAACCCATTCAACATCTCAGATACCCATTAGGCTCCTTTCTAACATATCCAAATCGGGAATAGGGTTATTTCGTAACAAATCCTTCAAATTAGGTCTACTATGCCGCTCCAATGCTAAATTAAGCAACTTCATGAAACTCTTCACCCAATCCACCAAAACTTATTCTGATGATCTTCATAGGTTACAAAAGGATTGAAACAACAACTTTTAACAAATGGAATGCCTACAAACTCATCCAATCACAAAACCCTTACCTAGGCCTATTTATGCTTATTCAAGGAGGGTTTATTGAATCGTCATACTCCAGGACTCTACTCTGTAAAAAAGCACATCAAAAACTTCAAATATTCCTTGCACAAGCTTTTCCCACCATTACATGACCAATCCCAAGAGCCTTTATACAAACCCTAGCATCTACACCTCAGTTTTGCTTGAAAACATGCAAAACTTGGCCTATGGCATCACCATATCAGCCCCAAACCTCCTTCCCTTCAATTACAAACCTACAACATGAAAGAAAACCCTATATAACACCATTCCATTGAATTTTAGGGAATTACATCGATGGAATGGTCATTTATGCCATTTTTACACCTTCAAACTCTCAAAAGAGGGTTCTACAAATCGCTTTCAAAAAAATGATTCTAGAATTATTCTACCTTGATGAAATCAAATTAAAAAAAAACAAAAACCTTCTTAGTTCATGCCACCATAAGATTGCAAGTATAACCATCTCGGGATAATTCTGAAATTGAAATGAAATTGTCAAATGTAAATGTGATTGAAATGCTAATTTTGTCTCATGCTTGTTGCTCCCATATTTCTATAAATGGGATTTCAAGGCCATTTATCGGGGTTCAAACTTTGGGTCTCGATTTTTCCAAGTTGCAAAACTGGGCTCATGAAAGAGAAATTTGTAAATTCATGAACATATGAATAAATTAGTATGAATTCTAGGGTATAAGTTGGTTTGTAATGAACTTAATTAGCTTTATATTAGCAGTAGTATATAAATAAAAATGATAGTTTGAAAGAACATTCTCTCCTATGTATTTTCTCTTCCAGATTATAAATGAAATGATTAAGGATATTTTTGTTTGTCTTCAAATATTTTAATTGAATGAGTGATTTTAGTTTTGTTTCATTTCAAGGAATTGATTAAATGCTTAAATGAGATCATGGGTTTGTGAGGGAAGATTCTAGGATTGCTAAGGATTTATTTTTTCTGCACATTGAGTTGAATATTTTAATGCAATATGTCAATAACTTTCAATTTACTGAGTCAAATTACTAAGTTATTATAGGTTGTTACAAATGTGACTCCATTATCCAAAGAAAGAGACATAGATCTGTTTATTTGGTTATATTGAATGTAAATGAGTTAGTTATGCACTTGAACAAGAACACAAAATGAGAATGAAAATCAAATAAACACCTTCAATTACAATATATCAATATGAAATACCTCTTATTCCTTTCTTTAGGTGGCAATTTTCTTAAGGGTTAGCCAAATCCTTGAGGGATTATGTATATTTGTAGCTAGAAGGAATACATCTGTTTATTCTAATGTTCAAGATAAAATAGCAAGGGAAAAATTAATTGAATATTATCAAGATTACCCTCCTGTGTTATGCAAAGCCTAAAGAGTAGAAGTAAGGACCTAATAAGCCTTACTTGTTTGTTGGCCAATCCTTGCCTTTTCTTATCATTTTATTTTGGAAAATTCATAGGAATCTAGTGAGATCAAGTTTGGTTCTAAAAAGAAACCAACATCTTAACAATTTTGCTGGGGAATGACCTGAGAAATTTTTGATAGAAGATCATCTTGCCTCAAAGAGTCATTGAAGTTTCAAGTTAAAGTGTAACTAGAGATTCATAAATGTGTAATTTGCAAGAGTCAATTTTTTTTCTAAATGAATTCAACTTTCAACTCTAGCTTTGATGTCAAATCATTCAATTCTTATAAATGTGGCAAGAATTTTCCATGTTTCCCCTAAGATTGGAAAATCCCGTTAAGTTCTACTATGATTCCATGAATATTTTATAATTTCTCACTAGATGTGGGAGGTGACTCTGAGATCTCTACACTAGTATGTACTATTTGAGAGGGTCCCAAAAATAAGATGAAAACTTGTTGAGAAAGCATAAGGTAGACCTAAGCTCACATGATCTAGTACCATGATGGGAAGCTAGAGAGAAAATTTCAAAGGACTCAAGTATTATCTTGAGAGAGTTAAAGAATTTACTAAATCTGAACATTTGGTTTAGATTTTGAGTATTTAAACATGGAAAGGGTTGTGCTATAGAAAACATAAAGGATTCATGTGTGACTTTTCTAATCAAGGAAGCTGAAATTGAAATCAACCCGTGAAAGAAACTTTGTATTGTTGAAGTCTATTCCCCTATAAAAGAGGTGGTGACTCTATGCAAAGAATGTGATGATACCTTTAGATCTACAAAGTTTTCTAGTCAAAAGAATGATTAAAACTAACTCCAACATATCTAGGTACTTCCCTATTTTGGTTTTCCAAAAATATACTTTTTTGCAAAAGCCATTTTCAATGATCTGAAGAAAATTTTGGCTCCCTATTAAGTGAATTAAGCACTAATAAAAGAAATGGTAGTGGTAATTTAACATGCTTCTAAGGTATAATTTAAAATGTTTGTATTGTTTTGATGAATTATGATTATCCTTAAAATCTGCCCATTAGAATATCTAAGGCATAAATGTATGAGGGTTATGCATTTAAAGTCATTATTAAATCAAGGAACAAGTTAGTGAATGATCAACTGTGAAGTTGATCTTTGAGGTAAGTAAAGGGGTGCAAGAAAATGTATCATTCCCTTATATCTCCCTATGGAATTCCAAGTAAGAACATCTAGGGAATGCAACCTTTTTCATGCCGTTAAATAAATTTCTCTATTGGGAGGTATAGGCCATTAAACATTAGTGGTATTCAGGGTTTCCCAAACCTTGTTTCTAATGATGTTAGGGAAAATTTGCTAAAATTTACAAGATAAGGTTTTGAATCAGCTTATAGACATTTGCATACATTTATAGATTTGATGGGAGATTATGAGATAAATCATGAAGATGTTGTCATGAAATTCTTTGTTCAATCTCTAAAGGAAGATGCTAGAGACTAATTTTCATATTTGCCTACATATTCCATCTCTTCGTGGTAGCATTTATAGAATAGTTTGGTGAAAGGATTAATCCAAGTTCAGTAAGGCAAAAAATCATTGAAATCCAAAAGGATGAAGAGGAGTCGGTCCCAAATTTCAATCTAATATTTGCAAAGGCAATTAGGGATATGCCTGAAACTATGAGACCAAGTGATGCAAAGTGATTGGTTGTGTATTTGGGAGAATTTGATGAGAAAATGAGTTATTTTTTGAGAGATAAGGAGCCTAAAACATTGCATCATGCATATAAAATTGCCATGGATATTGGAAATAACCTGAGATGCTCAATGATGAAGGGGTATATGGTTGCAAGTGTTGGCTATTTTAGCATATCTCATATATGTGGATCAAATAATAGAAGTAATTTTCATAATAGAGATACTTCTACTATTCTAGTGTGTCCATCATCACCTAGCAAAATTAATGGTAAATTCCAAATTGAATATCTACAAATCTTAAGTAATGCCAATGAAATGTCTTTTGTTCAAGGACTATCCAGTATGAAAAATATAAGGAAGAATCATCATATGACCTATTGACAAGGTTTTTGGATGCCTTGTTGGAAATTATTAAAAGTCTTAGACAAAAAAATGTAATGTGCAATGACCTATTCTATGAATTTTTTGAGCCAAGACTAAAAATTTTCCTAAGGAATTGAATCCCTAGGGTTTTGATCAAATAATTGATTAGATCAGAATTTTGAGGAGGCCAAATGTGATTATGCACAAAGTATGAAATTCAAAAGTGTCAGGGATGGCTATATTATTGAGGAAAATCATAAGATACCTCGAGTAACTGAAGAGGGTGTATCAGAGAATAGACACGTGTCTTGTGATATGGGTGAGGATTGTGATTATAACCAATTCACAAGCAATCTAGGTGTAGATCCGTACAATGGTGATAAGGAAAAATATGTATTTGTAGGTGTCGTTGATGTTTCATCACAAACCAACGGTCAAGGAATTGAGAATGAGTTTTTGAGATTTTATTCTAAACACTTTGTGCTCAATGCATACGTTAATGAATTGTCTTATGATAATGATCATAAGGAGAGTGAGGTTTCTCATTATTTTTTCAAAGAGTATGAATCCTTCTAGGAAGATGATCAAAAAGCTTATTATTTGTAGGAAGGATGCAATAATATTAATGCTCAGGAAATGTTCTCCTCACAAGTAAATAAACAAGTCCCCTATGAGGGATACCTAGAATGCACTCTAATTATATCTAGACCTGAGGGTGCTAGCATTGCGAATGATGATGAGTTTGAAGATAAGAATGTGTGTGTTCAATATCCTGAGCCTAGGTTGGCACTAAGAATGATGAAAATTTTGGTCCTAACCAGCATGATCATGTCCTAGTTTTTATTGATTGTCTATATGAAGCATAAATGGATTATGCAAGTTTTTTCAAAAAAATGGATATGATTGTGCTTGACAAATAATTTATTGAAGATGAAAAGGATTAAGAAGCCAACCTAACTGATAATGAGCAACATTCAAATTGTGATGAACCTTTCAATTTTGGATCAACATAGATATCATTTGATGAGACATAGGGATGCCTTGCTACTGAACCTATCAATTCTAAGTTATTTGAGCCATCCTTTGAAGAATTTTTCATCGAGTTGGATAGTGATTTGAATAATGAATTAGACCATGTTAATCAACTCAAAATGGAGGTATTATTTGATGCATTGGATGTTGTGGACAATTTTTGTTGTTGTAATGATCCTTATATGAACAAGAACAAGGATACCATAGGTTTTGATGAACCAATTTTCCGAAGTAGTGAAGCATATGGTAGCATGATAGGTTTTTAATGCTCAAGTGAATGTGAAAACCTGTTTAAAAATATTCTTGTGTATGAACATTTATTGTTCATCGCACAAGATGAATTCTCACTTGGCATGGAACAAAAACAAGAGGATGACCCTAGGGTTTTATATGAGCCTTATATTAGTCCTCAGCTATTAGAAGTGGAATATGAATGTTTTCAATTTTTATTCTAGTTGGATGAGTATTTGGTGG
This sequence comes from Sequoiadendron giganteum, assembly GCA_007115665.2. NCBI lineage: Eukaryota > Viridiplantae > Streptophyta > Pinopsida > Cupressales > Cupressaceae > Sequoiadendron > Sequoiadendron giganteum. Next base: position 327,880,332 of record CM021100.1, read on the forward strand.
AATATGACTATGAAATGAGTAAGGTAAAATGCTACACTAATTATGGATTCCAGTTAATGCCTAATTATAGTTTTCAATTGGATAGGGTTGATGATGCTAATAGTAAATTCCAACATATGTCCATAGTAGTTGATTGAAATTGTTACAACAAGATTATTTGGTGGGAAATTTCGGGCAATGTTTTAAACCTTGGCTTAGTGTAGACAGTTGAGAATAAATTTTTTGACAGAGGAAAATAATGGTTTTAAGTATTTGGGGCCCTAAGGCCACCAATTGAAAATGAAGCATATTAAACTACAAAATGTAGGTTGATAGCCTCTATATCAAAAGGGGCTTCTAAGAAAATTTGAAGTTAGACCATTTTGTACAGTCATGTAAATGTTGTATATAGGCATATTTGCTTTGGTCTGGTCCTCTATGCTCAATCTGCTTCAACCTAAGATCTAAAATCTCACCATGCTTGTAAGAGGCATACATCCCTAGTCAAACCCATTGATGGAACCCATAAATATGTTTGTGTTTCATCTCAAAATTTTATAGAATTTTGTTAATACCATTTATTTGGGCTTATGGTTTCATTCGTTATCATGGCTTTAGGATTTTGTGTTGATAAAACCTTATAAAAAAACCCTTATATCTGTCTCCTTTTGCAATGTTATAATTTATCATTGAATTTATTTTCTCATTCCCGATCATGTTAAAAGCAACTTGATTCATTGAAATTTGTTGAGTAATCAGTCCCATATGGTTAGGAGTTCATTCTATCCATCATTGAAACCTTTCCGCATACCTAGGTCCTCAAAATTTTCTTTATTTTTATAAGGTTGGTTTATCATACTTTCTTTTCCTTTGTATCGTTTGCTAAAATTTTATTTATTCCTTTCAAACCTTATGATGCATGGTCCTAGGTGGTCCCCTTTTGTGAAAAACAACTTGGCGCACATGCTTATTTCCAATCACTTGTATCATCGCTCATCGCTTAAGTTATTGTTATTATCAGGTTCTTTTCAGTGATGAGCGATGTGCTTAATATCCTTCTCATATCACCTATCACTAAAGTCCTTTGGTCCCTCAGTTCTTTTATGGTGATGCATGATTGGCATTCTCAAGTTTCTTTGTGTTGCGATATCATAGAAATATTCCATTACCTTTTTTAGTTTATACGATGAGTGATGGGAATAGATTGAAGGGAGTGGTGTGATCTTGCACGTGCCTAAGTTCAATGATATCATTATTTTTTCCTATCATAGAAGGTAATTTCAACTCCAAGTCAATTTTAGCAATATGCGATGGCTAGCAAGTACATTATGGCATCACTAGAAATTTCTCTGCACTGAAGCTCTTATGTAGTCTTATCACCTTTCTATGAGAAACGATAAGAGATATATGAAGGAACATTCGCTTTAACGAACCTTTTTTGTTCATATCCAAATTTTGGGGATTGCTTAAGATACTGTGATGAGAAACTAAATGTAAAAGATATGGTAAATATATGGATAACTACGTGGTAGCTTTTCAAGGTGTCATCACTATTTCCAAGTGCGGATGAAAAGGCCAGTGGTGATGCATGAGGAGCATGATTGATTATGTTTTAAATAAAAAATGATCAACGAACAAGATTCAAAGCTGAGTGGTTGGTTGTTAGCTCCCTTGTGTGATCCTTCTTTGATCATTAATGGCTACATGCTTTAGTTATACTACTTAATGATAATTATCCACTATTTTATCTCACCATTTGTAGCCATTAAGAATCGATAAATTTGTTTAGATTCAAAGAAGAAAAATGTTAGTCTAGGGCAAGAAATTATAGAGGTAGTGAAGTGGTTTTCCCGAGTAAGTGGGTATTCATACCTACTCTGTTTCAGTTATGCATAAGTTAGCTTGTGAGTTCTAATTTCTTGGGGCAGTGAGGGATTAATTGTCTACAATTTCTACTTAGTTTGGTTGGCATTGTGTGAGTTTGAGGGTTCTTTTCTGCAATGTCAATTTGAGAGCATAAACTGGTGAGTTTTTTTGTAAGTGAAGGTTAGCTAGTTCTTATTCTATGTCTTGTAATAATGAGTAAGCCTGGTGATTCTATCCAACCAGTTAGGAGGTTTGCGAGGATTAATATTCTTGGAATTTAGGATGACATGCTTGAAATTGAATAAGTCACATCGAAAGCTCCTGTAATGCCAAAGGAGAAGAAGAAAATGTGTAATAAGTCTAAGAAGGGTGTTGTCAAGAGTAATTACAATGTGAGGAATAGGGTTGTTCATCATGAACAAAATGAGTCTTGTGGGAAATTGGATAAGTCTTGGGGGAAGAGGAAGAATAAGTACCAAAAGGCTTATGATTCTTACATGGGAAGGAACAACTCTCCTATGGAGGATTCGACTAGTCGTTTGAGTGATTTAGTTTGTAATGAGCTTAATTAGTTTTATAGTAGTAGCAGTATATAAATGAAAATGCTAGTTCGAAAGCACCTTCTCTCCTATGTATTTTCTCTCCTAGATTATAAATGAAATGATTGAGGATATTTTTGTTTGTCTTCAATTTTTTTAATTGAATGAGTGATTTTATTTATGCTTCGATTCAAGGAATTGATTAAATGCTTAAATAAGATCATGGGTTTGTGAGGGAAGATTCTACGATTGCTAAGTTGTTTTTATTTCTGGTACAATGTGTTGAATACTATAATGTAATATGTCAATAGCTTTCAATTTATTGAGTCAAATTGATAAGTTATTACAGGTTGCTAAAAATGTGACTCTGTTACCCAAAGATAGAGGCATTGGTCTGTTTATTTGCTTATCTTGAATGTAAATGAGTCAGTTCTGCACTTGACCAACAACATAAAATGAGAATGAAAATCATATAAAAACCTTCAATTACAACATATCAATATGAAATACCTCTTATTCCTTACTTTAGGTATCAATTAGATTAAGGGTCAGCAAAATCCTTAAGGTATTCTATTTATTTGCAGGTAAAAGGAATACATTTGTTTGTTCTAATGTTCAAGATAAAATAGAAAGGGAAAAATTAATGGAACATTATCAGGATTACCCTACTATGTTTCATAGAGCTTGAAGATTATAATTAAGGACCTAATAAGCCTTACTATTTTGTTGTCTAATCCTTTCCTTTGCTTATCATTGAATTTTGAAAAATTCATAAGCATATGGTGAGATCATGTTTGGTTCTAAAAAAATAACCAACAAGAGGTAGGGGACAATAATCTTATCCAGGAATGGTGTTGTGAAGATGATCTCTACAATAAATAAAAAGATAAAATGAAGTGTATGTATTCAAATTCCTTGTTCATGTTTGATGAGTCCTTTGAAGTGAGAAGTAGTCATCTATTTGAATGCTCTAATCTTTTACCTTACAATAATGTGATGAGAAAAATTATCTATTATAAGGATGCAGATAGGCAAAATAATTGTGAATCAATGGAAAGAAGGAATACATGTGAATTAAATGATCGAGATTTTTGTGGTGGGATAATTCGTGAGCTTGGAGAAATTGGCACTATTATTCCATAGGAGAAATTCAATAAGGGGGAAAGTAATCTGCATGAAGGAGAGGAAATGGTAGAAGGAATTCTCATAGAAAACAAAGATAAAAAAGGAGGGCTAGTTATTAGAACATTTGATCCATCAAAGAATTATCAAAATCTTGCCTATGGAAAATAATTTACCGAAAGGGTTGAAATTTTAAAAGAAGTAGTTTGGAATATAGAGAGAATTGTACAAGGCTGCATTCTTCAGAAATAATATATCTATGATGAAAAGTTGTTATTTGGAAGTATAATGGTTGGTGGGATATTCTTTTAAAAACTCAAAATTTTGGTGTTTCTATGTTTTTATTTTGTTTTATTTTCCCCCCTTTTGTTGGTTCGTTTTGGTTTGGCTCCTTCCCTCTCATATTACTTTGTTGCCCAAGAGACTAGGCATTGATTTTTGAAACACATTACTAGGTTCATAGCTTCATTGTTGTAGTTTTCCTTCCTAGATAAAGCCTCTGCTACTTTGGTTTTTTTCACCCCTTCTTAAACCTTTCTCTTTTCTTTAAAATTTCTCTAAGTATGAACATTGTCAGTATTTTTTTTAAGTTTCATGAACTCTAGTGGTTATTGATAGGTTTATTGTAACTCTCTTCTACACCAATGTCCTCTAAGTCTTAGTTTTACTCCTTGGTTAATTTCCCTTTGTTTATTTGGTCATCTACTATGTTAGTGTAACCTCCTCTAATGATGATATCTTGTGGGGAAAGCTCGAGTATGATCTATTTAAGTTTTTTCGATCCGTATTGAAGTTTTTATAAATTTTTCAAAGTCTTCTTATTAACAAAAGAATAAGGTGTGGAAAGAAATTTGTTCAATTTCGAGACTCACTATAGGTTTGGAAACATTTGTTAGTCTCTGATAGGGTTTTTCAAACCTCTTTATATGCCAGTTATACTTGTTCCCTTAGAATGATTGTAAGCGGTAAAAGAAGCAAACGTTCTAACTAAGGAAAATTTTGACAATTCCTTAAAGATCAATAGCAATGCAAAGGGATAATATTTGTTGAGCAAGCATAACCATGAAAATGTAAATATGAAAATAATTAATACAATTAGACATCATCACCAAATGTAGAAAATAATTGAAAAGAAAAAATTACACATATGAATTAGAGCATACTTTTGAAATATAAAAATCCCTATTATATATATATATATATATATATATATGGTATTACAAAATTGTATCCACATTCCAAAATGAGAGAATTCATAACAATTTTGATAGATATAAAGGATGAACATGAGAATGTGTATCCTCTTGACCACCTCTTACAAGCACTTGATTTGAGCTAGTGAAAACATGTTCTCATTAGATTACAAAAAATGGGAAAATAATCCCTTATAATTTCAAGTTAATCCCACAAGAAGAAAAACCACCACCTCCTTTGTTATTTGCATGTTGAAGTGTAGCAAAAATACATATAGCATCACCTACAAGGCCAGATTTGGGAAGTATTCTTAGTCCCCTATTGATTGCCTTTATTCTCATCAAGCACTCTAGCTAAACCAGATGCTTTGCTACCCTTTTTACTAGTAACACTCCCCTAAAGTGTGAATAAAATTGTATGTACAAAGTGTTCAAGGAGATCTATGTTATGAACATGGACACAACTCAGAAACTTCTCTCTAATGATCTTGTAGAGCACACCTTCTACCACATCATTCTAGACCAAGAATACATCTCTTAAATGTTCCACCATTAACCTATGGAACAAATTGCTTTTTATGTCCTCAATAAAAAAAATGTCATTTTTGGAGGAAGCATCACTCTTAGTGCTAACCATCTTAATAATTCTATTCAAATTTTGATAATGAAGGCTACTTTTAGTGAATTTATAGAAATTGAGTTGCATATCCAAGCTGAAGATTTTCTTGGGACTAGATGAATAGAAGGATGGTGATATGGCTTGTGGATTAAATGTCAATGTGAAATGATTTATTAAAATCTTTAGCGTGGTCATTTCAACTTTCAAGTGTTTCTTCTTTTAGACAGTTCAAATACATAAGTTTGTAAAGATACACAGATTTCATTTAATGCAAGCTCTTGGAATTTCACCATTTGCATGTACGACAAACCATGGGGTAGAGTTTCAAGCAAGAAATGCTTCAAATAATATTGAAGGGGAAATGTAATGATTATTATTTTTTATTCATTAATACCCTTTTCTTTTCTAGCTCGCTAAGTGGGAAATTAGTTGGCAAGAAATCATCATTCAATCAAATGACCATTTCTTTAATCACCAAGATTCAAGATTGGGGTTTTTCTTATTAAATTAGATGGAGATGACTCAAAATTGGTCCAAATTTCTTTCATGTGCACTACGATATAATAGGGAGAAAGAGGGAACAACTCTAGAATTGTACCTTTGATTTTAGAACATTCTTAATCTTTGAAATGAGAATTATGGATTTTTTTTTTTCTATTGAATAAGTTTGTTCACTGAAAACAATAACTTGGATCTATTCTCTATGTAGAACTATTTCATGAAATTATGTTCATTTGTTTGTGATTGCAATCAATTCCTTGGTATTATATTCATCTGTTATTATTTCCTTGAGTCACTGTGCTTAGGCATTAAGGGTTCCTTTTAGTCTGTAAAATTGAGTTCATATTTATGAATTTGTGTTCATGTGCCTTTCTTTGGTTTCTGGTCAAAAGTGTACTTTATAAAAGTTCTTAATAATTTAGAGGGAGTTGTATCTTGATAATAATTTAGAGGAATAGCTATTAGTAATATTGGTTTTTATAGATTAGGCTATGGAGTTAGCATTATAATATTATAATAATGGCCAATTCATTAACTAGTAGGTGGCAATAATATTTCAGTTCAAAATATATCAAGGTAATAGATGATCTCAATTTATAAGGCAAGAGAATATGCTAATAGCATCAACATCTTAAAAAAAAAGGAATATTTTATCAGTATCTACATCTTCCATCCCTAGCAATATCTCAAGTAACCAAAACTAAGGAATTTATGAATTCTAATCCCACTAGAGGTAGTTAATGGTATATTCTCTACAATCATCATGCATAAAGGAGGTTGTTAGAAAAAATTCCCTAAAACGTACAAGAAACGAAAACTCCATAAAATTGGTCTAGAGACAAACATCATCTAATTAAGAACTTGTGATTCTTCCTTGATTTTTTTATTTAAAATAAATTCACATTCTTTTATATTTTCCATTTCTATAAAATATATAGGCTATGATGGTTTTTTATTTCACATCTAGCTTGCTCTTGCATAATTTTCCATCAATATGTACAAGATCCATAAGTCATGGACATTTGAGAATAATTATTTTCCCAAGACCTAGTTTAGGTTTTGTATTTAAGTTGAATACATAAGACAACTGAGAGGGGGGAGCAAATTAGTTGTACATTAAAACATTAAAACCCTCTTTAACTTTCAGATCTACATTAGTCCTTAAACCCTTAACAACCACATAAACTCTTATCATGGGTTAGCATAATGAAACATTAGAAACAGTAATGAAAACACACCCAAACACATTACAACACTAGATTTGCATGGAAGAACCAAGAAGGGAAAAACCAAAGTGAGGATTAGCTCATAATATAAAGTAATTGCAACATCGAATATAATAGGCTCATTTTCAAAGGGTTCATTGTCTAATAAAAAAGAAGGGATCACTGCTAAATTATAGAAAATAAGAAGGATGGATGTTACAATGATAAATCCATCTCAAGGAAACAAAACGATCCACCATAACATCACAAACACATTTGTAGCGTCTCTAAAGAATTTAGACAACTTCTTCTCACCACTTCTAGTAGTCTAACACATTGAAGTTTGCATTACATTTCACACTTTCGAACTTTACCACTCTCAACTTCGTACATACACTCTACTACCTTAATTATCTATCAAATCAACACTTAATTATATCATCTTCAACCTTGAAAATAATTGACAAGGTTGGCAATGCACCTCAACCATGGAAATTCAAATTAGGTTGGCACTAAGCATTCCCATAGTGGAAAGTAATGAAAGTGGACCACACCACACCTTAACTTAGACTGAAATTAATACATTTATTCCATGCCATGCTTCCAAAAACACCGAAACATTTTCAAAATTAATGTAAATACCCAAGGTTGGTTGAACTTGTGTTAACACCATTAAAATTGTAAGTACACACTTACTCTGATCCAAAAATGACACAAGGACAACATACATCACTTGAACACAATCTAGAGTATTCCATAAACACCTTGAAATATAACAAATTCCTTCACAATGATAAATCCATCTGAAAGAAAACAAAACCATCCACCATAGCATCACAAACACATTTGTAGCCTCTCTAAAGAATGTAGACAACTTCTTCTCACCACTTCTAGTAGTCTAAAACATTAAAGTTTGCATTGCATTTCACACTTTCAAACTTTACCACTCTGCACTTCGCACATACACTCTACTACCTTAATTATCTATCAAATCAACACTTAATTATATCATCTTCAACCTTGAAAATAATTGACAAGGTTGGAAATAAACCTCAACCATGCAAATTAAAATTAGGTTGGAACTAAGCATCCCCATAGTGGATAGTAATGAAATTGGACCACACCACACCTTAACTTATACTTAAATTAATACATTTATTCGATGCCATTCTTCCAAAAACACCGAAACATTTTCAAAATTAATGTAAATACCCAAGGTTGGTTTAACTTGTGTTAACACCATTAAAATTTTAAGTACACACTTACTTTGATCCAAAAATGACTCAAGGACAACATACATCACTTGAACACAATCTAGAGTATTCCATAAACACCTTGAAATATAAAAAATTCCTTCACAAAAACTTTCACCTGAATAACATACTCTCCTATACACCCTCTTAACTTTCCTCATATTGTAGCTCAAGAAACCAACTTTGGAAGCACCAAACCATGAAAAAATCACACTAAGGATAGATATCAGCTATATAAGAATACTTCCAGAACTACAATACCAAAAACTAAACTATGGATAAATGTGGATAAAAACCATTTCTCCCAAACACCACTGCAATATACAATTCACACACTGATAAGCACAACTTTATCTACACAATGATCTTGGATAAAAAATCTTGGATATAACACCTCTAAACACCACTAATTAACATATATGAACCACACTAGTAGATCTTCAAAAATGAAGAAATGAGGATGAAAATATAACACTATTATGCTATACTGAACATCTCTCAACCACACTATTTCTTCTTTTATTAAAATTTTCTCAGAAGAAATTTGAAACCAAGCACTGGACAAACACGTTCTCATTGCCTGAAACACTTCCTGATCACAACCATACACATTATTATCAAGGAGACACTAGATTTTGGCACTAGTGATACTACAAATGACAACCTAATGTGACTAATCAAAGCATCACCAAGGTTGACATCAATGAAACAACATAGATCTATTGACATCAATGACAACACAAGCTACATATATTTGCAATAATCTCCCCCTTTGTCATTGATGTAAACACATGGTGTAAAAAACCATAAAACACAAACACAACAACTCTAACCACCAACACATTGCTCCATAACAACACTTTCATGTTTCTTCCTCTTATGTCATTCTTCTCAACTCTCTCCCTCCCCCTTTTAGCTTACTCTTCTCATTTTTCACTTTAATCTCTCTCCCCCTTTGACATCAATGAAAAAGGGTGCCACACTTGTATCTCTCCCCCTTTGGCATACATATATTTATTCTTCTATTGCTCTTACTTTTTATAGCTCTACAACTTCTTTTTCTTTTTATTACACTCATTTTCGTCACACCTTCTGTACACCAACCAACAACTATTGCATATATCCTTTGACATAACTAAAAAATGAAAGACACTTGCATACCATTCAATCAAAACACTTACTCCCCCTGTCTACAACAACCTATAATGCCACTAACTACTCCCCCTAAAATTTAGCCACAAACATTAGACTTGAATAAGGAATGAATCTTGGGATCCATAGGATTGATTTATATTATTATGCATATAGATAAAATAAGGAGGGGAAATAACCCCTAACTTCTCTTGAAGACACTCAAAAGTATCAATAGAAAGATCCTCAGTGAAGATATCTACAACTTGACCCTTTCTAGGCACATACTCCAACTTTACTTCATTCTCTACAACCTTCTCTCTCAAAAAGTGTTACTAGATTGAGATATTTTTTGATCTTGAATGCATCAACGAATTATTTGAAATATCAATAACACTTGTATTATAATAGAATATAGAAATTGGTTCATCATATATCACTCTGATATCCTTCAAGGTTTACTTCATCCATAACACTTGTGTGTAGCATGATGCTACAACAATCTATTCTACCTTTGTAGTAGATAATGACACTAATTTTTTCATTTTTCTTAGCCAAGACACCAACCTATTTCCAAGAAAGAATGCACAGCCATTTGTACTCTTTCTACATGTATCTAGTAGTATTTTCATCCTTGAATATCCATAGAGTTTCAAACCTAATCTTTAGGTTTTGCATCTTATCTTTCTTTACCTTATCATCTCCTTCATAAATGCTTTCCAACTTTTTCAATATTTTATTAGTAGTTTGAAGATTCATAACTTTAACAAGTCTAGTATTAGAAAGACCACTCAAGAGAGCATTCCTTTATTTCCCATTTTTTTCATGGGCCTTGATCTCACCATCAGTTCTCAGACCATTTTCAGGCATAATATATTTAGATTCAATAGACTTCCAAACTACAAACCCTAGAGAAAAAGGAAACCCTCCATCCTTCTATTCAAAAATGCATAATTAGTTCCTTCAAGAATATAATCCTCCTTGTGCACCATCCTAGATCTAATTCAAGTAGTTAATATTTCTTCCAAGGAACCTTGATCTTATACCAAATTTTGAATGCATAAGACAACTCAGAGGGAGGGTGAATTAGATGTAGATTAAAAAATTAAAACCCTCTTTAACATTCAAATCTGCATTATTCCTTAAACCCTTATCAGACATTAGTAGGTTGTAAATGTGATATATAGTAATGAAAACACATCCAAACACATGAGAATATCATACTTATGTGGAAAACCCAAAAATGGAAAAACTAGGGTGAGGATTAGCTTACTATATAAATTAATTGCAACACTGAATATAATAGGCTCATTGTCAGAGGGCTCACTACCAAGTGCTTGATATTAGATTATAGAAAATAAGAAGGAAGAATTTTACAATTAGAAATCCATCTCAAGGAAACAAAAATATCCACCATAGTATCACCAACACATTCATAGCATCTCTAAAGAATTTAGATACCTTCTTCTGTTTGCTTCTAGTATTCAAACACATTAAATTTTGCACTACATTCTGCACTTTCACACTTCATCATTCTACACTTTGCATAATACACTCTACTATCTTAATTCTACATCAACTAAACACTTATTTATATCATCTTCCACCTTGAAAATAATTGAAAAGGTCAAGTATGCACCTCAACCATGCAAATTCAAATTAGGTCAGCACTAAGAATTCCCACGGTGGAAAGAAATGAAAGTGGGCCACACCTCAACTCAGACCTAAATTCATACATATATGCCACACTATGCTTCCACAAACACTGAAGTGTTTCTAAAATTAGTGTAAACACCCAAGTTGATTAAACCTATGTTAACACAATTAAAATTCTAAGTACATGCTTCCTTTGATCCAAATATGACTCACATAAAACATACATCACTTGAACATAATCTATAATATTCCATAAACACCCTAAAATCCTAAAAATTCCTTCACAATATCTTTCACCTATTTAGAAAATACTCATCCTATACACACAATTAACTTTCCTCATACTATAACTCAAGAACCAACTTTTGGAGCACCAAACCATGAACAAATTAGAATGAGGATATATATGAGCTACATAAGCATACTTCTAGAACTACAATACTAGAAACCAAAATATAGAGAAATGTGGAGCAAAACCATTTATCCCAGACACCACAACAATACACACTTCACACACTGGTGAACACAAATTTCTTTGCACAATGATCTAGGACAAAAAATCATGGATATAATACCCCTGATCAACATATCCAAATTGTACCAGTAGATCTTCAACCATGAAGAAATTTAGAGAAATACTAGAACACTACTCTATTATACTAAACATTTCTCAACCACATTATTTCTTCTTTTATTAAATTTTTCCCAAAATCACTTAGAAACCAAGCACCACACACACATTATCATCACCTACAACTCTTTCTCATCACAACCAAGCCAACCGCAACATAGCAACTCAACCATACACATGCCTATCAAGGAAACACAAGAGGTTGAAACTAATGATACTACTAATGAAAACTTAATACAACTAATCAAAGCATCACCAAGGTTGGCATCAATGCAATAATAAGATAGATCTATTGACATCAATGACAACACAAGCTACACATACTTGCAATAATTTATTCATCATGGAAAATATTTATTTAGCTTGAGTCATCACCTCTACCTCAAATTTTTCTAATTTATTACTTAACACATAACTGCAAATTTCTTCTAACTTTGGAATAGAGCCTTATTTATCTTGAATAGCATGGATATAGCATATTTATTTAATTATTTAATTCATCAATATATTCCTTTACTAACTTATCTTCCCTTAAAGTGTTCAATACATGTTCTAATTTAAGGGAAGGTTTCGTTGGTAGTTCAATATTCTCTTTCAAGAGATAATTATCACTTAAAATTTCAATTACCTTGATCTTAGGCAATTCAATTTCATTCTAGTCCAACTTGGCTTCCTAATCATCTATAAATTTATAAATTTAATTTTTCCATTCTCATGATTCCTCCCATCTTCCATATAAATGTTGATGTATCTTCCCCTCTAGATATTACCTCTTTCATCCACTCTTTCATTTTGGTTCTTATATCCTTCGTCTTATCTAAGGAAGAGAGCTCATCCTAAGAGAGGAAAATTAGAGTAATGAGAATTTGATATATTTACTATAATGATCCAATCACTTTATTTATATATCCATTTAGTTCAACAACCTTTTCCTCCAATTATTTCTTATTCTTTTCATTTTCCATTATAGAAAAACAACATAAAATTTAGCTATCAAATGTATTATTTCATACCCTCTAATCAAATAATTGAATGTTGAGGTTTTATATTCTACAAGGGTTATATCATGTTGATGTTTGGATACTATGGGAGTTGTAATCTAAATAATTTACTTATCCTGATGTATCCATTGAAATTGATGATAAAATCTTACCCTTCATTTTAGGCTTAAGAATATCAATCCTTTACATTAGACTCTTCAAATAAATTGAGATAATTTCAATTAATTCATTATTCTTGTTTTTTTTATTAAAGTAGGAAGGTGTATAGGGGCCTATTCCAAGATCATGTTGTGGTTACCTTTCAAGTGTGATCTTATCTAATCTATTTTTTTTTAATCATTTTCTCACATGTGCACTAAGATTATTTTTTGATGAAATTCTACCATTATTACACCTCAAGTGATAGAGATATTTAATTATTTTTGTTCCAAAAATTTCTCAATTTAAAAATTGGTATTGACTTTACTTATATCATCTATCTTTTCAATAATAGGTACTGTTTAGTCAAGATTTTTTCCATTGTCATAGTTTTTTATAAAATAATTTGTTCCTTGTTATTTTATTATCTACTCAATTTGAAATAAAATATTATATTATTTACAAATGTTATCTAATTCCTCAAGAATAGATGTCTCTTTATTTTTCTCAAAAAGTTCCTTAATAATTTGAAAATTTATTTCTTGAATTAATGATTCAATGCTAAATCAATCTCTTTATTTGTATCCTCAATCATATGTTGAGGGGTGTAGTGTAGGAAAAAGTATCCCTTTTTCACATTTAATTTGCAAATATTTAAGAATAAAATGAGGTTAATTATACCTTAAATTAGTGTTTTAATATGTTTTCAATATTCACTTTAAGTTTAGGGCCCTTTTAAATGAAATGGACTTAATTTTTCCTTGTTTTGGTGTTGTAAGATGTAATTTTACAATTTCAAATTAATCTAGGGCTTTATTAATTGGTTGAGGTTATTTTTCCTTCAGTGGCCCCTTTAATTCAAATCCAATCCTAATTAAATTTAAATTCTAATTGATAAAACCCGACATTCATAAATGCCGTTACACAAAACTTAACTTTGGAATATGTGTGTCCTAGGTAAGTGACCTAGGACCCATTCGCCATAGGGAAAATGGGTCCTCACTTATACCTAGGACCCTTATTTAACATAATGTATAACACTAAGAAATGTGTGTCCTAGCTAAGTGACTTAGGACCCATTCACCCTATGGGGAATTTTTCCTCACTTAGACCTAGGGACCCCTTTAAAATATTTTTTTGGTGGTATTTTAATGATTTCAAATATACAATTCAATGTTGGCTTGTGATATTTGAATTTCAAGAATTAATCTTAAAATATGTATAAATACAAGGTTATTTCACTATATTTCATCCAGCAATTTCAAATCTTCAAGCATTCTAGCAAATTTATGAGCAATTTTTATCAAGAGAAATCAAGAGCATTTTCAAGGAATTCAAGGGTAGATTATTGAAGATTATTGCAGCAATAAAGATTCATTTCATCATGTCAAATATTTTTGGTATCATGCATGTTGCTTGAGCTAATATGGTGATGTAGTGTTTAATATCTATGCAATTGTTCAAAGGAATTGTTTCAAGATAAGTTTCATGATCAATATCTACATCCATTGAGGCCACCTCATGCTATTTTTCATATTTGTTATCCAAGGTTTCAAATAAGGTTTCATTATTTCATTATTTCATTTCTTCATGTTTCATTGTTTCATCCCTTCATGTTTCAATGTTTCATTATAAGGTTTAATTATGAAAATGGGGTTTGAGCAAGGAAATCCCCCATTCACCTAACAAACAATTTTTTTCTCTCTTTGATGTGTGATTGTAGATTTTGGGTTGAATATGTTCTGAAGAGAAAATTTGAAGAAACTTGCAAAATTGTCAAAGTTGCAAGAATTTTTTTTCAAATCACAAAAACTCCTCTACATAATTTATTTTTGGTTGTCTAATAGTGAACACTTGGAATTTGTGAGTGTAGAATTGGCAGAAGAGAACCAATAAAGCATTTTGTAGAACCTTTTCTAGGACCCATGTTCAAGATAGGGAAAATGAGTCCTTAGTGAGATTCAAAAGGTGACTTTTGGTGAAAGGTACACATTGTTTTCCCCTTTCCAGACTTGCCTTTTGATTATTTTTTATCTCCGATTAGGTTACTTTTCCTTATTTGTATATTACAACTTGTATTTTGAATGAAATAGGAAAATAGATCCTTTTTGGTTCATCAATCCTATTTTGGTAAACCCACCATCCTATTTTTATTTCTTTGATTTTTGTGAATGAGTCCCTGATTAGGTCTAATATTTTGGGCATAAAAACATACATTTCTGCATTCCTAATTATTGTTTTTACATTTATGCAACTATTTACAAAAAAATTATTTCATCAATTGATCATATTTAGCTTAATTTGATAACATAGTGCATTGTGTGATTTCAAAATTGCATTTACAAGACATCATTTTTCAGATTTTTTCATAGTGTAATTTAAGAAAATTACAATATTTAGAATCTAAAAATTGCATTTACACATTGCATTACATTTTACGTTCTTTCCATTTTGGGTTGACATTGAGATTGTGAAACCTGTATGAGCTATACAACTTGGTGTCCTATTAGCAACATTATTGTAAAACATAGTTTGAGACTCATGCCATCCCGCGATACACCATTTGTTATGGAGCTCGGGTTTTCTAACTCGCTTTATAATAGTGTTGATAATCAACCTCCTATGGATCATAGCATGCATATCTCATTTCAAATGACTTCCCTACCTACAACCAAAGTGCATGATGTTAACAATACCATTCCTAAAATGACTAATTGTACTCAAGCTTTGTAGAATACTCAAAGAGTATGTGCAGGATCATGATGGGCCAAAAAGTGGCAATATGATGGGTATGTGGCTGACGACATTTTTTTTACCCAAAATTGATGAAATGAAAAGGGTTTTTAAAGGAGATTCTTAGCTTTCCACCAATATAAATTATGTTTTACTTTGAATTTAATAAATAATTATTATTTATTTTCTATTGAATTATGAATAAAGTCTTGATTTTTAGGCTCATTGAAAAACATCTATAGCTTTCAAATAGTATCATATTTTTGAATCCAAAACATGTGTCACATTCTATGCTTCACATACTATAATATTAAAAAATAAAAAAATGAATTTCATGAATTTTTGACCAAGTTAAGGTGGTCAGACATACGAGTCTTTATATTTTTTAAAAGTTGTCATAAAAAAGTTATAATTAATTATTTAGTTGGAAAAAAATTACAAAAAAATATACATCACATTGGGACATGAGTTCTCTACATATATCTAAAATATTATAAAAAATAATTTTAATTTTAATTTGGTTAGGGTGGTTAGACAGACACCTACTTCTTATTTTTTCCCTGAAATTTAAGTAGTACTGTATTGAAATTTCAAATTTTCACCAAATAGATTTTATTTTTTTTGTAAATAAACCTAGTAATTTAGAAACTAAATTCACTTTTCTACAAATTCTATTCTTACATATTTTTGAAATAATATAAATAACTTATTAAATTTTTTATGTCAAGTTACCTAACTCTAATTTTTCTGAATTTTTTGCCACTTAAGGGCCTATTTTTTCCATCATGATCCTACACATACCCAAAATCCAAGGTGGAACTTCATGTACTCCTTCCAAAATAACCATATCTATTTCAATATACAATAGTACTCATGTTACCACAACCATTCAACCTACTATAAATGTTAATACTTCCTTAGGTATTTCCAAAGGGAATCCTTCTAGCTTTGTGCATTCAAATCTCATATCTCCTAAATCATTTCCCCTTACAAACTAACAATTCACTTTCCCTCTACAAACATACACCACTCCAACTTATTATCCTCTATATTACAATATGAAAAATGATCAGAAAATAACACAATTTTTCTAAACATTTCATCCCTTCAACAAAAAATTGACATCCTACATCAAAAAAACAATGACCAACCTTAAAAATATATCAAAACCAACCCATTATCCCTAGAGATATTATAAACACGAATGCCACAAGGTATAGAAGTTCCTAGATTTCAAAAATATGGTGGGAAAGGAGATCCTATTAGCCATGTTTCTACTTATACAACCCCATGTAGTGACTTCATCTTTTAAGATAAGAACTTAGCTAAAATCTTCCCTAGATACTTGAGGGATACTGATTTAGAGTGGTTTTTCTCTTTATAAAAAAACTCAATAAACTCATTCAATGAGCTTATCGATGCCTTCTACAACCACTTTCACATTCACATGTGACCCAAGTTTACCCTTGCTGATTAATGACATGTAAACAAAAGGATGATAAAAATATTACTAATTTTATAGTGCGATATTAGATATTGTATTAACAAATAAATATTAAGATCCCTGATGTCAACCTTCAAAAAACAATTATTACCAATTTACAAAACAAAATAAAAACCAAACTCGAGATGTTGAATTTCTCATCCTTCACACAAGTATGTACAAGCCTTCATGACTGTCTAAATTCGGCTTAATTGGTCATGATGTGAAAAATCTACCTAGTCATCCTGAAAAGTATGAATTTGCACCTCAAAATAGTTACCAAACTTTCAATAAACAAAATAGGGTCTTTTTGAAACTTCATCCCCCTCAACCAAATCAACAAGATGGTAACCAAGTGGCTTCCAAAAAGATGAGAAATCCTTTTTACTTTGGGGATAGGAATAGAAAATACCCCTCTACCCAACACCCTTCATAATATCATGCTACAACTCGTGAAAAATAATATGCTTTCCTTACTTCCTGTCATAGCTCTTGATCCTAATAAACCATCACCCTTAAACTATAGATCAAATTCTTATTTCCATTTCCACCAAAAAAATAGACATGATACAAAAAATTGTAAGAACCCTAAACATCTTGTGCAACACCTCATTGATTCTAATCAAATTCAAATTAGAGGTGTGAATGATCAAGGTAATAATTTTGTAGATCCTCCTATCCAAAACTTATAAATATTTACTGATCACACCAAAACACAACATTTCATTTATCCAAGCTAGTGAAACAGAGAATGATGTGATGAATGTTGACACAGTTGATGAAAACAAAAAAGATGAAAATAAGGATGAAATGGTTGAAGTGGTGACATTTATTGAAGCTAAAATTTGTAAGGGGTAAAGTGAAATTCTCGTTTATATTACTTTCTCAAAAATGTCATTATCACTTGCATGCACCTGATGGTCCTCTTTACATAGCTAGAAGAATCAATGACAAGCCTACTAATGGGATATTAATTGATCTTGTTTGTGTAGATAACATGATCACTGGAGAATTCCTAAGTGTGCATGAACTCTATCAAGATACATATGAAAAACCAAAAACATGGATCAAAACACATAATGGTTTTTCTTGCCCTATGATTAGCTCGATAAATCTCCCTCTAAAGGTTGGACTAAAACCATAAAATGTCTCATTCACCATCATCCCATAATTAGACCGATTTTGTGTGAAGTTTGGGTACCCATGGCTTTTCTCCATGAATGTCATCCTATCGGTTGTGCATAAATCTTTGAATTTTCCCTTTGGCAATAAGATATTTATAGTGTATCATAGTAGCATTAATCCTAGGTTTTCCCATGGGAAATTTTCATTCAATTTTTTTAGCCTGAGCCTATTGAACCTATTAGACCTCGTGAATTCTTCTTTTCCAAAGCATATCAAAATTTTAAGGAAAATTACATAGTATAATTACCCCTTAGAAAAATGCCTCAACCCATGATTGAACAAAAATCCCTTCCAAACATCCAAGGGTGGCCTATGAAAAATCATCTTACCATTTCCTATAAGAGACCACGATATAATCAAAGCAATCTTATTGTGCCTCCTAAAGTCAAACAAGTTTACAAAGCCAAAGAGAATGTGGTTGAACAACCTCCCATGGTTCTTTCTTTTCCTCCTCTAAGGGAAGAAAAGAAACCTATGGTTGACAAAACTGCTCCCACACAATCACAAATTGAGAACGGATTGAAACAAAACCAAAATGATAGAGAGCATAGGCATAGATGTCATTATATTGTTTGTATGTTACAAACTAAAGAAGACATGAGCAACATAGAAAATCAAAATCTGAACTTACATTAAGTAATGCATGATGAATCTATACCTTTTCCACAATGTAAACAAGAACCTTCTAGAGACATTATTATTTGACCCCCTGTTGTGATTAATGTAGATGATGACATTGATATTGCAAAGATTGATGAACAGGTGCATAATGAGTTGAACTCATTATTCTCCTCTTCAATGAACTTAAATGATGATAAGAGTGTTGAACTTGGTGTGTGTCCTAGTTCAACACTTATTATTGTCCCTTTTTCTATTTGTTCACCTTCCAAATATATTGATCAATATTGAGATGTAGACAACTTGCTATAGGTTGTATCGCATGTGCCTTACTAGTATTTCGCTTTGTTTTCTTTTTCATGTTTCTTTATGTGATTGTATGTGTGTAATGTGGTCCCCTATATAGTTCTATTTGATGTATCTCTTTCTCTTTCTATGCATTCTTTTGTATGTACCTACATTCTTCTATTTGTTGTAAATATTTTATCCTTCTCGCTTGTCTTGTGTTTTATTTTTGGGGATGTAGAAAATCAACAAGAAATTTAGTTCTCTTCCATGTTAACCTAAAAGGATTTTTATTTTTTTCAATATTCATGTGTTGTTCTTCAAGTTCTATGAGTATTTAGGAAATGATGACATTTCTGAGCTCTATTAAAAAATTGTAGAAAAGATATACTTACCCTAAAACCATAGATCCCTTATGTATTTTTGGGGTGCAACCCCTCCTTCCTATTTCATGGCATAGCTTCATTTCAGAAACATATGATTTTGCATAGGGATTTTCATGTAAGCCCTCATGTCTTAGGATTAAACATTGGCTACTTTAAAGCAATCACTCACAACAATGCTATTAGCAATTTCTTTAAAGTGGGGGCATACATCAGTAATATCTTTTGAAATTTCTCATGTTTCATTGTGTGATTTTATTTTTTCTTGTGATGTATCCTTTTCTTGGTGGTGTCATTGGGTTTGATGTCCTCGAAGAGTGCAATATTTCTTAGTATATGACTTTCCTCTTAGTGGTGATGCAATACACTTCATTCCCTAAGTTAAAAATATTTTACTCTTGACTTGTCCTCTCTTAGAGATATTAGGCACAATGTTCCCTAAGAAGAATACATTACATGAACTAAGCAAGACCCCTTTTAAAGAAACCCTATATATAACGTTCATAAGTTTTAGGCATAACGTAGCTTGCTAACCTTGTGAAGCTTGAACGCATCCCTAATAAAGGCCACCAAGTATAACACACCTTTATTGCCTATGGATCCTTCCCTTTGTTCACAGATGTTTGACATAATGCATCTTATTAAGCCCCATTGAGATTGAAACCCCTAAATTCAAGGCCACCTAACATAAGACACGTTACTTACTTGTGGATCTTTTCCTTGTGGTACCTTATTGAAGTTATCAGAGGGATAGATTTGGTATGGTTAGTACGATGAGAAGTTGAAATAGAGGAATTCCTTTCTCATTATATGGTGAGAGCTTGACATAAAGGTATGAACTTCTCACTAAGACACTTTATTGGGAGACTCACCTAGTGGAACCCCAAAAGTTCCACTACCTCAGAGTGAGCACAAAACCAATATCTTAGATGTGAACATTCTGCATCGATCAGACTACCTAGGCTTGATCTTCCTACTCTTTGATGTTGTATGATTATGTATCTTTTTCATTGCTACATACATAAGTGTCTTAAATGTCTACTTTAGTGTGAGTTTGACATGGGGTCATACTCTCACTAAAGTGGGGGAAAATGTAGTGTAGGAAAAATTATCCCTTTTTCACACTTAATTTGGGAATAATTAATAATAATTTATGAGCTTAATTATTCCTTAATTTAGTGTTGTGATATGTTTTCCATATTCACATTAAATTTAGAGCCCTTTTAAATAAAATGGACTTAATTATGCCTTGTTTTTGGTGATTTAAGATGTACCTTTATACTTTAACATTAATCTAGGGCTTTATTAATTGATTGAGGTTAATTTTCCTTAATTGGCCCCTTTAATTGAAACCCAAGACTAATTAAATGCAAATTTTGAGGGATAAAGCTTGTCATTCATAAATGCCATTGCACAACACTTAACTTTGGAATATGTGTATCCTAGGTAAGTGACCTATGACCCATTCACCAAAGGGCAAATGGATCCTCACTTATACCTAGGACCCTTATTTAACATAATTTTAAACACTAAACAATGTGTTTTCTAGGTAAATGAACTAGGTCCCATTCACCCTATGGGGAATGAGTCCTCACTTAGACCTAGGACCCCCCTTTAAAATATGTTTTTGGCAGAATTTTAATAATTTCAAATCTACAATTCAATGTTGGCTTGTGATATTTGAATTTAGGGAATTAATCTTAAGGTATGTATAAATAAAATGTTATTTCACTATGTTTCATCCTAGAAATTTCATGTCTTTAGCATTCTAGAAAATTTAGGAGCAACTGTGCTCAAGAGAATTCAAGACAATTTTCAAGGCATTCAGGGGAAAATTATTGAAGATTATTACAACAATCAAGATTCATTTGATCATGTCAAACATTTCTTGCACCATGCATGTTTCCTGAGATAATACGGTGATTCAGTGTTAAAGATCTATGCAAGTGTTCAAAGGCATTATTTCAAGAAAAGCTTTGAACATGATCAATGTCTAGATCCATTGGGGAGACTTAATGCTAGTTTGTAGATTTGTTATCCAAGGTTTCATTATTTCATTCCTTCACGTTTCATTGTTTCATTCCTTCATGTTTAAGGTTTAATTTCCAAAATGTGGTTTGATCAAGGAAAACCCTCATTCACCTAAGAAAACATTTTTCTCTCTTTGATGTGTGATTGCAGATTTTAGGTTGAAGATCTTTTGAAGAGAAAAATTGAAGAAATTTGCAAAGTTGTCAATGTGGAAAGAAAATTTGTCTAATCATGGTAACTCCTCTATAGAATTTATTTCCAGCTATCTGATAGTGAACACCTAGGATCTGGGAAATCAAAAATGATAGATGAGAACCCAAAAACCATTTTTCAGAAAACCTATCTAGGACCAATTCGTCTTAGGGTGAATGAGTCCTCAAAGAGCTTAAAAAGGTGAATTTGGGTGAAAGGTACACATTGATTTCCCCTTTCGATATCTCCCTTTTAATTACTATTCTTTATTTGTATATTATAGCTTGCATTTTGAATGAAATTAGGAAAATAGGTCTTTTGTGGTTCGTCAATCCTATTTTGTTAAACCAACCACGTAAATGAAGGTATTTTTTTTATTTAAGAAAGATCTTATTAAATCTCATCTAAAATTATTTCAAGATCATTTTCATGTTTAATATCCTTGTATCCTTCTTGTGCAAGAGTTTCTTGTTCCATTTATATAAAACTATTAATTCCACCCTTTAACTACTAGTGACTTATTTTAATAACTCTATTTTATCAAATTCTTCTACAAATATTAACTATATTGGATGTGGATGTAGGAGATAAGAACATGGTTTTACCAAGAGAACTAGAAGGTGTCACAATTACATGATGTTTACCTTTGGTTACTTTTCTTGTATTATTTGTTCCCCAAGTGATTCTTGAGTTATGAGTTACCATTGGGGCTGTGTTTTTTTCTTGTGAAAGGGACATAGATGTTATTTCTTGCATGAATTAAGTGATAATCAATATAAAATTTAAGAGTTGAGTGAAAAATATTTGATCCTTTTGGAGTTTCTGCAATGGTGACCTCAAGAAAAAGAGGGACTTTCATTTTTTTGTATCCTTCTTGAGATTTGCCTATTTGAATCTCCTACACTTTCTTTTCATTCACTAAAAAATCATCAAAATTGAAATCCTCCTCGTCTTTCCTCTTATTTGACATATATCTACTATAAGCAATGAAACTCCCCTTAATTTCAAGGCATTCTCATTGGAATTTAACCAAGTAGTAGAACCATCTAGAAAATTTTGTGTAAGACCCTAAATTGAAGATGCTTATTTCTCTACCCAATTAGGATATATGATGGGCTTACTAAAAAATTATTTATATTGTAACTAATATGTAAAACCTCACCATCATCTTTTACATGTTGAGGGAGTGTATATGTAGCTTCATCTCTCATATGTAGATGGTATTTCTGAATATTCTATTGATAAAAATGATTTCTATGAGGATTCTGTGTTTGGTAAATAAAACAAGTCATCATTTCCTAAAGGAACTAATACAGCTAATGGATTTTTAGAACTAATTCATTAAGGTGTATGTGGTCTAGTAGATACAGATTCTTTGGATAGATCTTTTTATTATGTTTCCTTCATTCATGATTACTCAAGATATACTTGGATTTATTTTATGTATACAAAATATGAATTTTTCACCAAATTTAAGGAATTAAAGGCATTGGTTGAAAAGAAAATAGATTATAAGATAAAAGTATTGAGATCTAACAATTGGGGTAAGTATTGTTCTAAGGAATTTGATGAGTTTTGCAAACATGCAAGAATTTTTAGGAAAAAGACCACCTAAAAAACCCCAACAAAATGGGGTAGTAGGAAGAATGAACCGTACATTAATTGAAAGATCTAGGAGCATGTTAAGTAGTGCTAAGTTAGATAAAAAAAATTGGGAAGAAGTTGTTGGTACTTATTGTTATGTAATTAATAGATCTCCTTGTAAAGCTCTTATTGATAAAACAACTTATGAAATGTGGTTGGGTAAAAATATTTCAATTTCACATTTAAGGGTCTCTGATTGTGAGTATTTTGTTCATGTACCTATAGAGAAGCGGTTTAAATTGGATAGTAAATCTAAAAAATGCATATTTATAAGATATGGTGAAAATTTTAAAGGTTATAAACTTTCGAATCCACTAACATGAAAGATGTTATTTTCTAGAGATATAATTTTTTAGGAAATTTAGAGCTAACTCTGAAGATGACCAACCAAAGGAAAAGTCAAATCCAATGCATTTTGAATCTAGGAAAGAAGTTGCACATGTGGAAGAATAAAGAGATGGACAAGAATATGGAGAAGAAGAAGAAAAGAGTTATGAAGAATCTATTGTAACAGAATAAGTTGAGAACAATGAGGATGAACATGAGGAGGAACCTCTTACTCCACCTTTGAGAAGGTACACAAGACAACGAAATCCTGTTGACAGGTATAGCCCACCTATTTTTCATCTTAAATTTTCTTTGTTAAGTATTGATGATGAACCTAGATCTTTCAAGGAGGCTCTCTCTTCAGAATAATGTGAGTCTTGGATGCAGGCCATGCATGATGAGATGATTTCTTTGATAAATTGTAACACATGGGATCTTGTTAGTTTTCCCAAAGGAAGAAAGGCCACTGGTTGTAAGTGGGTATATAAATATAATTTTTGTGCAAACAGTAAGTTGCAATGGTACAAGGCTAGATTAGTTGCCAAGGGCTACTCCTAGAGAGACGGAGTTGATTTTGGTGAAATATTCTCTCATGTTGCTAAGTTAACTTCTATTAGATTCATTTTATCCATTGTTGTTGCTTATGATTTAGAAATAGAAAAAAATGGATGTTAAAACTACTTTCTTGCATGGGGATCTTGGGGAAGAAATTTATATGCAATAGCCTGATGGTTTTGTTGTGAAAGGAAAATAACACTTGGTTTGTATGCTTAAACATTCTCTATTTGGTGTAAAACAACCACCTAGGATGGGGTACTAGAAGTTTGATGCTTATGTAGTAAATTTAGGCTTTGTTAGAAGTGAAGAGGATCACTATGTTTATTTAAAAGTTATTGATGATCAGATACTGATTATTGTCTTATACATGGATGATATGTTGTTCATTGGCAACAATAAGGAAATTATTAGATAGCTTAAAAATCAACTTTCTGGCACATTTGATATGAAAGATTTAGGGGTTGCTAAATATATTCTTGGGATGGAGATCATTAGTGATCCGATTCACATAAATTTTTGGCTAAGTTAGAGTAAGTATGTTAACACTATTTTGCATAGGTTCAATATGTAGGACTGTAAATCAGTAAATATTGCATTTCCTATTGGTATTAGAAGTGAAGTTTAGACATGTGTCCTAAATCGAAGGATGATATTGATCAAATGTCTACTGTTCCTTATGCTAGTGTTATCAGTAGTTTAATGTATGCAATGGTTTGTACTAGACTAGACATAGCCCAAGCAATGGGAGTTATAAGTAGGTTTATGTCTAACCCTAGTAAAGAACTTTGGAATTTTGTTAAAAGGGTATTTAGATATTTACGAGGCACTTCTAGTTACTAGTTGGTTTATCATGATACTGATAATGTTGATAAGTCATTGGACATAGATGGTTTTGTTGATGCAGATTGTGTAGGTGACTTGGATAGTTGAAGTTCCACTAATGGCTATGTGTTTAATTTTTTTGAAGGTGCAATGCATTGGGTGAGAAAAAGACAACCTATAGTTGCTTTGTCAACCACTGAAGTAGAGTATATGACTACTGTAAATGCCTCTAAGGAGGTGGCTTGGTTATAGAGACTTGGTAATGGTATTGGTTTTGATTGTAGGATAGTGAGGGTCAAATGTGATAGTCAGAGTGCCATATGTGTGGCTAACAATATTATGTATCATGCTTGTACTAAGCATGTTGATGTTTAGTATCACTTTGAGTGAGAAATGGCCGAGAATGGATAGGTCTTGATTGAAAAGGTTGACACTTTGGATAATGTTGCAGATTCTCTTACACAACCAATCACCATGGATAAGTTCTCTTGGTGCAGGAAGGCCATGGGCCTTGATCACTATACTTGATTCTATGTAATTGTATGTCTATGGGTGTAATTTAAAATGTACCATGTCAAGTGGGAGACTGTTAGAATTTAGGTGCCATCAACCTTGTAAATCCTTTAACTAATTATTCTCATAAAGTGTTTTGTGCATTTACTCATAAGGGGTGAAATAGTTTGACCAACGGTGGTGAAAGAGACAATATAAATGTAGTGTTACCATTACCATTTGTCCTTTTGGAAAAGGAAACAATAGCTAGGCGTCCCACTTTGGAATCTTCTAGAATGAGTTTGTAGGGTCAAAATAGGGTGTTGTAAGACATCTATGACATGCATGAAAATTTTCATAAGATGCTATGATAGTATGACAAATTCCCTATGATAGAATATGTTATTCTTGGACCCTAGGCACCCATGCATGAGAGATGCCTTATGATAGCTATAAGAGCATATATAAGAGGTTATTTTTTGTATTTTTGACCATTTTCAAGGAGGAAGGCATGGATTTTTCTAGGTGGTATTGCTTCCTATTGTTTGGTGAAACCATGGTGGTTTTCATCCTCACAAATCTCTATAAATTGGGGCCTTGGGCTAGAGTTATTCAATTCAGTTTTTGTTTGTTTGTAGGGTATAGGGTGTTGCAGAATTTTACAGCTTGATAAGAGAAGTCTATTGCTACATGTAATACTTCAAATTATTAGTAATATACTTGCCTCTCTTTCTGTGCTGGATTTTTTTCCCTTTGGGGTTTCTCCATGTAAATTTGTTGTTGCCTATGTTATGATTCTTCTATCTCTCTCTCTCTCATTATTTCTTCACACCAAGGCTAAAGGTTAATCTAAATATTTTAGATTTTCACACTTATTTAAGTTCATATTGCAAGCTTTCTTAACCTTGATAATCAACACCTTTTGTCCAAATAAACTGTAGTGATAATAGTAGCCATTGAATGAATAAATTATCTTGTTCAAATTTTGACTTTTGCAATCTATATTTTTATGTCCAATCCTCTTGCATCTAAAATAGTGACTGAAGAATGATAAATTATTTTGATTTATTCCATCATTTCGTTTCATTTTATTTTCACAATCTTTTGGTCTATGTCTAAACCAATTGCAAAAATAATAGATATTGTTAAAAGATAGGTACCTTTGAGCATTAGGTTGTCTGATAGGAATCCTTCAAGTATTTCTTCTTAGATCATTGCTTTGATTCTTCATGTTAGGGGATTGATTTTATTTTGAACTTTTTCCTTCTTAAAATCCAAAACCACTTTTATCCTTAGAGTGTTTTTGGCCTACAATCAATTCATCCAACATTGTAGAACTTTTCAAAAATGTATCCTCATGTTTTCTTGCATCTTCCAAATCTGATTTCAAAATTACTACTTCTTATTCAAGCTTTGCACATTCATCCATATTTCTTTGTCTTTCAGCTTTTTCATAGTCTTCAATTCTCCTCTTTTCTTCTAGTTGTTCTTTTAGACTGGTGATGTCCAAATATGCTTTCTTTAATTGATCATTGAATTCTCTATATATTTATGTCAGCTTCTTAATGCACTCATTTTCTTCCTTCAGGCTATCATTCAAATCTTTAATTTCTTTTGTATGTTTCATAGGGATTTCTTCTGGAGGAATAAGAATTTTTTTATCTTCCACGTATTCAAATTTTAGGACCTTCCCCAAGTTGTTAGAATTTTTTAGAGAAACCAAGCTTTGATACCAAAGGTGAATCAATATTCTATTAAAGCACTCAACTATAAACCATCCAATTATTACAAAAAAATTAACTCCAAACAAGAATGAAGATATTGAAAAGAGCATGACACCGTAAGACAAATCAACACTAGATTTTTACGTGGAAAACCCAAAATGGGAAAAACCACAATGAGTATTAGCTCACAATATAATATATCCAAATATAGAATATTACAAGGGCTCACTACTAGGACACATTTTCCTTGAAGGCTCACAACTTGAAATAATTTACACAATAGAGTATGGCTCACTGCTAAGGGATGAACTCAAATAGAATGCATTGTCCTTGTGCTTGAGTTCAATTCTCATGAATCACGATATATGAAACACTTCTCTACAAGTGTATGTGACAAAATTTTATTCTCATTCATACAGCTTCAAACATTTTTAACATTTAACAATCCTCAATCACTTTGACATTTTTCATTTCATTCACTCACACATCATCTCCTCTCTGCTACCACTTCTATCTTCGAAATGTTCACATATATATACCAAATATAATCAAGTACACCAATTATGTAGGCCTAATTGGAGTAACCCCATTTCAAATCACAACCAAGTTTGTCAACATTAATCTCAAAAACACAGTTATCTTCACATGATATTAGTCGGCATGGACCTATGATAGATCCATTTAACATTTGCAACACATCTTTAAACTCCTTAATACCAATTCATAATTAGGTCAGCTATAGTTAGACCTAAAACATAAAAAATACAAAAGTATATGCAATTGAAAGGTTGAAAATTGTTTTGATCTCTTCACCCTAGTCATTTAGGGTCTAGAGAGAACAACTTTCACTCACTTTCACTTAAGAACAAGTCCTTGAGATCTCTTTGCAAAGGAGAAATAGATCTTACAAAAGGGATTTCCTTGGAGCTGAATATGATCTAATAAGGGGTTCACCACCAAGTTTAGACTTGGAAAAGATAATGAAATGCTAGATGAAATGAAAACCCTAGTTGAATGCAAAGTAAGACTAAATGATCTAGAAAAGTGAATAAAACAACACCAAAAACTACAAAACAGAATGCATGCACTTGGAAATCTGGAGAAGGTTGAATGGAGGTCTGGATCAGTGAAATTATATTTTTACTTCTAACTAGGACTCATTCTCCAAGCTGGGTGAATCAATTCAACTTTTAGAAAATTATGTAGGAACAAGTTTCAGACAAAAGGCTATCTGAATCTGCAAAATCCTAAAAACTGATTGGAACTTGGACTCATTTGCCAAAAGTGGTGAATTAGTCTAGTTGGTATTTTCTTCAACTTCAAAGACTGGTCCTACTCTTCTTTGTCTACTCAATCTTTCCTCATTGGTTTTTGAATCTAAAACTGCAATTTGTGGCCAATAGGTGATCTCCAAGATTCTCCAAGGCTTGTTGACAACTTTGACAACTTTGAATGATTTGCAACTTTTCTAAAATCTTTCTCCTTAGAAAATCACACACAAAGGAGAGGGAAAAATGTTGTCAGGTTAGTGGATAGGGTTTTTCCTTGGTCAAACCCCTTGTGGGTAATTAAACAATGAAATCAAATCAAATAAGAATGGAGAATGATGAATGTACAAGTGATGATGTTGCAACTCACCAAAATATTCAATGAATTTCTGCAAATATGCTTGAGATGGCTCCAATGGATGTTGATCTTGAATTGAAGACTTGCTTGAATCATAAAATCCTACATCATAATTGTTAGCACAATAACAAACATGATGCATGTAATCTTTGACATGATGATTCATTCTTGAAGAATTCTCTTAAATGCTTGATAATCTGCCCTTGAATGCTCTTGTGAACTTAATTTTCTAATACAAATTCTCTCACAAAATTATTAGGTGAAAATGAGTGAAAGAACCTTGTATTTATACTCAATTATGCAAAAATTCCTAAAATTACAACATTACAAGCTGACATCAAATCTAGGAGAATGCAATCCCTCCAAAAATTTGAATTAATTTTGATTTTGGGCCACACGAGACGCATTCACCGAAGATGGCGAATGAGTCCCATCTGGCATAATGTATGGGACCAAAAATGAAAAGGGCTTAGAAATGCGTGAAAATTGGTTCAGGCCCAAAAGGTCTAGGTGGTACTCATTTTCCCAAGGTGGAAAATGAGTATCAGATTCCTAAATTTGGGCCACATGTAAGCTAGAAACACCTGAATTATGATTGGTTAATGATTGGTATTAGGATTATCCTAAAAAAGATACAATAAATGAGGCTTGTAGATGCAAAATAGGGCCAATTAAAGCATAAGAAATCCCACTTATTAATGAAAATCCTAGAAAGTGTGAAATTTTGTTACAAAACTTTACAACACTCCAAATAAGGAAAGATTAAGATTAATTTTGATTAAAAAGAGATTTATTAGGTTGATAAAATGTTAGAAAAGTGTGAAAGTGAGTCACAACACTTTATAAAGATACCATTAAATACATTAGTTCACAAGGGCCCACAATCTAATGTGAATGTGTTAACCATATTACAACACTAAAGAAAGGCAACATTCAACCTAACTCAACAAGGAGGGCCGAAACAAGTGTGAAAATATCCCGATGACATTTTCTAACACTACAACAATTCATCAAATGTGTAACACAAAAACATGTTAACACATTGAATTCTTCTTTAGATGACATTAGATAAATTATCTTAAACATCACAAAACAAAATAATTAATCCTAAGAAAATTTGGAATCTTCCTCATCAATGCACTATATAGAAACTCATTGTAGTCTTCAAAGCAGAACACTATTATTCATATTTTTTGTATGCCTTCACATATCATCACAAAGCCTCTATGTAAGCTGAATCTTGTAGTCACAAGTCTATGTACAAAGTATTTTAGTGATATCTTTCTTTGAGGTGAAATTTGGACCAGAAAAATGACATACTAAAATGAATTATAAGTAGAACATTATTTTCCAAACTACTGGCAACTGTATCTTTCCAACCATATAGCCAAGTCAATTGAAATATTTTCAGTAGATGCAAATGATTTTGAGATAAACCATAATATAATATTTTGAGAGAATCTTACAAAATAAGATAATCTGGACCAAAATACCAGATCAACGAATTTATATTATCGGAGCAACTATTAAACTATAAAAGTAATGTACATCAAGGAAACTCATCCGAATTCCATTTTTGACATGAATGAAAATGATTTAGAGAAAGGAGGAAAAACTTCCAAAATCACAATTAGATCAGTTTCAAACAATTCTACAATCACCTAAATCTCAATTAGGAGTTCTACTAAAAAATTACTCCCAATTCCTTATAGCATTGCAAATGATAAAATTTGAGCATACTTTACAGAATCCTCCTCAAACCCATAAAACCTTTACCTTTTCAGGCACCCATTTGGACATATTTCAACATATCTTAAGATCTCCTATGGTCAGTTTGGACCATCATCTCCAAAAACTGACTAGTACATTGTACCAAGGCCAAATTAGGCCAAATTTTCAAAGCAAGTATACTCCAAACATCTTATCGACCTTAAATATCTATAGAAACACCTTAAAAAAACTAAAAATGACCAAAATCAATGATCTTTATCAAGATAACTTCCCTCCAAAACATCTAGTCAACTAACTCTCATTTAAGCCACTTCCAAGAGGGTTTATTGGAAATCAAAATTCTAGGCCTTCAAAAGCTCTTACAATGCTTCAAATACATCAAACTAAGCCTCCCAAGCTTATTCTATCAACTACATTCCTTTAACATTACCTTTTCACCAAATCTCAATTCCTACCCATCATCTTCCAACCAAAATTCATGAAAACAACCCTAGGGCAACAACCAAAATATATCCAAACGCCTTCCCTGCTCAAAAAAACTCCATGATAATATAAAACCTATCGTAAGAAACCATTTCACCAAGTTACAAGATAATGTAACTGTGGAATGGGTTTCTAATACATTTTAAGTGACTAGAAATCCTCAAATAGGGTATTACAGACCCGCTTCCCGAAAAATGGCCACAAAACCCTCAAGTCTCTATGGAATTCAACCCTAAAAAAATGAAAGGGATTTTATCTCATGCCTCCATCTAAATTAAAATCTTTTAGATCAAAACCTTACTATACGGATTTGTACCTCAGCCTAGAACAACAAAATTTCAGTGAAAACACATTTTTCAAAAAAAAAAATAGAGCTTCTTCATTCTTGTTCCATTCAAATCTCCTCCAGAGAGTTTGTTCAAAGTTTAAAAAGATATTTAAACCTTAGACATAGAAAATAAACCAAAAAAAAAACCTTAACCAACTTTTGAACTCACATGACCGTTGATCTTCTCAAATGTGGCATTTTTTGCCTTTTACATAACATTTGACAATATTTGCATAATTTGACACCTTTTGCAAAATAAACCTACTATCACCCTAGTTACATTATAAATGGTCTATTATCACCTTATTTGAATAAAAAAAGATTCAAAATCCCTAAAAACCTATCACTTGGCCAAAATTGACCATATTTGCAAAACATGAACTTGGTGCCCTTGCACCATACTCCCTTCCAGAAAAAGATTGCAAGTCCCCTGAGAATGGGATTGTAGATTCCATACCATCTCTTTGGTCTTCCAAAAGTCCTTTCATCACCTGTACACCTTTCCACTGAATCAAATACTACAGATGTGCATTGCACTTGGCAATCTTGAGCTTGTTGCCACTTTGATAGTGCTCCATCTTTACAAATTGATTAGTTGATTGTTCTCTTGAGATTGATGTAGAAATTTCCTTTACACCTGAAAACATATCTTTACCCATCTGATCTTGGATTTTTCTCTCTTTCCCTCTTATTGCATACTTGAACTTGCCTATTTGTTCTTGCCAAACACTTTGAATTACCTCACCCTTTGCTTCCATCTTTTCCTCTTTCAGTTTCTATGCCTCTAATGAATCTATGTTAGCATGTTTGTAAACCTCTATCTAGAGAGAATATGACTGCCCATCAACCTCTTTGCCACCAATAGACAAAGTATTTTCGCTATCACAATCTCTTCATACTTTCCTAGCCCATTTTGAGTCATCATAAGGAATTCATCCTTGAACTTCTCTTGACCTGTTCTTGTCAACAACTCTTCACCTTTTCTTTCCAATACCGAGTCATCCTTCACACTTACTCTCTTCACATCTTCTTCAAACTCTTCTTGTTTGTCTTCCACAAGTTTTACAAAATCCTTTCCCATTATGATCACTTTTATTGCCTTACCTTGTGCTTTAGCATCCTCTACCAATGGAGTTAATGTGAAAGTGGTTCCATCCTTCTCAATCTGATATGTATTATCTCTTCCATCATATATGGTATGTCTATAAAAACCCATGGTCTTCCAAGTAACAAATGGAAAAAATTCATGGGCAACACATCACAAAGAATGCTATCCTTATATCCACCAATATTAAAATCAACTAAAGCTTGTTCATTGACCAAAATTGATTGATTATCATTTAACCAAGATACTTTATAAGGTGTTTCATGAGGTATTCTTCTAATTCCAATTTATTAACCATTTCATTTGACACCACATTATCAGTGCTCTTTGAATCTCTTAATACCTTGCATACCTTTTCTTTGCATTTGCAAGTGGTCTTGAATAATGCCCTTCTTTGAGCCATCTTGTTCTCTTTGATGGTTTGAGTAATCTCCTTTTCACCATCAAAAGTTCCCCAAATTTTGGAGCAACAAGTTGATTAGGAAAATTAACACTTTAACAATCATCCTCTTGCACCAACTATACTCTTTTATCACCACCATTTGAAGTAGAACCTTGTTTCTCTAGACACTTCCATGCTACATGGCCAATTTGATTGCAATTGCAACACCTTCCTAAAAATAAGCTTGAACTTCTATCTCAACGAAATATTTCTCTAAAGCCTCCGAATCCAACTCTTTGATCAACAACTTGTTCTTTGTTTTTTCTTGTATCTTCTTGTTCTTCATAGGTCTACCTTGCACCTCTTCCTCTAATAGTGTTTCCTTTGCCTCTTCCTTATCTTTTTTCCCCTTCTTTTTATCCTTTTTTTTGCCTTGACAACCAATTGAAAACACTCTTCAACTGTCCTTGGTGTAGTGAGGCTGATTTCATCTTGAATGTTGTACCTTAGGCCTTTTAGGTACAATGCACTACCTTTTCTCTTGCATTCTCTACATGTCCTGCTCTTATGCTTAAACTATGGAACTCCTCAATGTATGCCATGATATCAAACTCCTTTTGTCTTAGAATTTTTAACTTCCTATATGTCTAAATTTCATAATCAACAGGTAGGAATTTTCCCTTCACCTTAGTTGCCATTCTGTCCCATAAACTTATCTTTTCTTTGCCCTTCTTGAATCTTTCATCCTAGACATATTTCCACCATGTTGGGGTAGGGCCCTTCAACTTTGTTTTAGCAAGATTTTCCTTCTTATTGTCTTCTACTTCTTCAAATTAAAAAAAATTATACAAAGCATTTGGGTATGTGCAAGATCATGATATGCCAAAAAGTGGCGATATGATGGGTATGTGTAGGGTATGTGGGTGACAATTTTTTTTAAACCCAAAATTGATGAAACAAAAATGGGTTTTAAAGGAAATTCTCATATTTCCACCAATATAAATTAAGGTTTACTTTGAATTTAATAAATAATTATTATTTATTTTGTATTTGAATTACGACTAAAGTCCTAATTGATAGGCTGATTGAAAAACATCTATAGCTTTCAAACGGTATCACATTTTTTTGAATCCAAAACATGTGTCACATTCTATGCTTCACCTACTATAGGATTTAAAGAAAAAAAGAGTTTCATGAAGTTTTGACCAAGTTAAGGTGGTCAGACATATGAGTTTTTTATATTTTTAAAAATTTATAATAAAAAACTTATAATTAATTATTTACTTGGGAAAAAATTACAAAAAAATATGCATCACATTGGGACATGAGTTGTCTACTTATATCTAAAATCTTATAAAAAATACTATCATTTTACTGTGGTCAGGGTGGTTAGATAGACACCTACTTCTTATTTTTTCCTCGAAATTTAAGTGCTACTAAATTGAAATTTCAAATTTTCACCAAATATATATATTTTTAAAATAAACTTAGTAGTTTAGAAACTACATTCAATTTGCTACAAATTCTATTCTAACATATTTTTGAAATAATATAGACAACTTATTCAAATTTTTATGTCAAATTGCCTAACTCTAATTTTTCTAAAAAATTTTCCACTTAAGGGCCTATTTTTTCCATGATGATCCTGCACATACCCATCTATCCAAGTGAAAACTTCCTCACTATCCATATTTCCACCATACATAGGAACTTCAACTTTCACCTTTGGAGATTTATCCCCCTTCACACCCTTTAGCATCCTAACAATTCTTTCCTCTTCAAGATCCAAGTCCTCATCATCATGGAATCCTATTGGAGGGTTCTCACTCTCACCCTCATTCGCCTTGTCACTTTGGTCACCACTGACCACATCTCTTCTTTGGTTCTTCTCCAGGGATGCTATTTTGGCTAGGGCCACTTCCTGAGACTCCTTATAAATAATCTATTCTTTTAGTTCTTTAACCTCTTTGGCCATTGGATTGATCTTTGGAGGCAACTTGCCTTTTCAAATCACCACTTTCCTTTCTCAACCTTCAACTTTCTTCTTTAAAATATCTACTACCTATGATTTGATACCAATTAATGTAGATAATGGATACAAACCTTCCACAATAAAAATTAGACTAGTTTCAAACAATTCTATGATCACCAAAATCTCAACTAGGAGTTTTACTCACCAATTACTCCCAATTCCTTACATAATTACAAATGATGAAATTTGAGCATAACTTACTAAATCCTCCTCAAATCCAAAATACCCTTTACCTTTTTAGGCACCCATTTTGACATATTTCAACATATCTGAAAATCTTCTATGGTCACTTTGGACCATCATTTCCAAAAACTAACCGATACACTTTCCCAAGGCCAAATTAGGCCAAATTTTCAAAGAAAGTATACTCCAAAAGTATTCTCAACCATAAATCTCTATAGAAAGACCTTTAAAAAACTACAAATGGCCAAAATCAATGATCTTTATCATCATAATTTCCCTCCAAAACATCTAATCGCCTAACCCTCATTTAAGCCATTTCTAATAGGATTTATTGAAAATCAACATTCCAGGCCTCCAAAAATGCTTCCAATGCTTCAAATACATCAATCTAACCCTTCCCAAGCTTCTTCCATCAACTTCCAGCATTTAACATTACCTTTTCACCAAATCTCAATTCCTACCCACTATCTTCTAGCCAAAAATCATGAAAACAACCCTAGGGTAGCAACCAAAATCTATCCAAATGCCTTCGCTACTCAAAAAAACTCCACCATCATATAAAACCTATCCTAAGTACCCATTCCACCAAGTTACAAGAGAATCTAATGGTGGAATGAATGTCTAATATATTTTAAGTGACTAGAAACCCTCAAATAGGGTATTATAGACCTACTTTCAGAAAAATGGCCACAAAACCCTCAAACCTCTATGGAATTCAACCAAACAAAAACTAAAAGGATGTTATCTCAGGCCTCCATATAAATCAAAATATTTTAGATCAAAACCTTACTATACGAATTTGTACCACAACCTAGAACAACAAAATTTTAGTGAAAACATAGAACTCTCAAAGAAAAATAGAGCTTCTTTATTCTTTTTCCATTCAAATATCCTCTAGAGTGTTTTTTAAAAGTTTACAAATCATATTTAAACCTTATACATCAATAATCAACCAAAAAACTAAACTCAACCAAAATTTAAATAACTTACATGACCGTTGATCTTCTAAAATTTGGCATTTTTTTGCATTTTACATAACAACATTTGACAAATCTGCATAATTTGACACCTTTTGCAAAATAAATCCACTATCACCCTAGTTACATTCTAAATTGTGTATTATGACCTTATTTGAATAACGAAAGACTCAAACTCCCTAAAAACCTATCACTTGACCAAAATTGACCATATTTCCAAAACATGAACTTGGTGCCCCTGCACCAGACAACCAATTTCCAAAAAACCCAACATAAGCTCAATATTTATTATTGAAGAGGTTCCAAACAACTCAATAGTGATTAAAATAAACAATTGGGTCAATTTTATCAATTTTTCTCCCTACTAATATTAGTGAACAATTATCCTCCATAATAGTAGGCACATATGACTCCAAAATATTCAAATTATTTGTTATTTGATGTAGTATGAGATTGAGCTAAGTCTACCTCAAGAAATATTTTATTGATGAGTAGATGAAAAAAATGTGTAAAAATTGTGGAAATTGATCTAATGAAAAAGAGTAGCTTCACATTAGAGACCCCCAATTTGATAAAATTTCCAAGAAATCAATGGTTTCCTTAAAAAAAAATCTCAACAAGATGAATTTACTACAACAAAATATAAAATTTATAATAATATTTTGTATCTATAGCCATATGGATTTCATGTGGTTACAAGTACAAGGGCCCTATATTTTTTATAAAATTCCACTATGTAAAATTTTATGATTTAACCATTGTTTTTGTCTAATTTGGGCCATTTTGTGCTCAACAATTATGTCTTTTCAACTCTATGAATGACCTATGATAGGAATTAGTATGTGATTCGAAAAATAATTATAGAAGATTTATAATTTGGGTCTTTGATACCATGTTGGATCAATAAATGTAATATCCAAAATAATTCCACAAATGAATGTGCATACTCAATACCAAAAAACTATCATCAAATTTATGAGTAACATATAATAAAATCCTTATAGGTGTAGGACAAGGAGAAAGAAATAAAGTGAGAATGAACCACTAACTAACCATTCAATATGTATGACACATTTAGAACACTTCGAACAAGTGTGAGAACATATGTATTATGCCTATGAGGCGAGACAAGAAAAATCTATATGATTTCACACTAATGTGAATTGGTCTATTAGGCACTAGGTAAATGTAAGCTAGGTACATGTAATATTTAATTTCAAACTAAAATCCAAACATGTCATTTCATAGTCATAAAACCTAAAAGGAATAAATTTGGCTTTGAACCCTTCTAAAGCTCTTGTTTCTTAGTTAAACAACATACGACATTTCATAACCCGTTTTTTCCTCTATCAAAAATAGACGACATTCCATGTCTTCTGTAGGTACTATCAACATAAATTTTAAACTATTTGATCTATAATTATTGAACTAAATGTTGCTCATTTTGTTTCATTTAATTTTTATTAGGGTCTCCCTATTCATTACATATTGATTCATTTTACACTTGTTAATTTGTTTCACCCATTTTGTGGACAATAAGATACTTTTAGACCTTTTTGTATTTGTTCCAGACCTTAGGAAGCTTGAAACTAGAACTATGAATTTTTAAAGTCATTCTAACTTGAGGTTTTCTCATGGCATAGTTTTACTAGGTGATTGGCCTAGAATTCTTGAAAAATTTACCCATATTTGCCATGCTTTGAGGGTGGATTATTTTTTAATATCTAGAGAGAACGTGTTTTAATTTTTACAAGACTTCTTTTTTATTAGTAAAGATATTATTAAACTTTTAATCCATGGGTCTAATACCATATTTGAGAAACAATATTTAATGAATATAATATTTAAAATACTTCCAGAAGTGAATGTGCACACATAATACCAAATAATTATTGAATGTTATGTATGAAGAAATTGTATCTGTATGAAAAAGAGGAAGAATAAAAGCAATATTGAACCATTATCAACACTTCCAAGAAATATGACACATGTAGAGCACTTGAGATAAGTGTGAGGATATGTGTAGTGTGTCTATGAAATGAAACAAAAAAATGTTTAAGTGACCTTAAGCTAATGTGAATAGGTCTACTAGGTAGCTAATCATTAATTTAAAGCTAACATCCAAACAAGACATTTCACAAATATAGAATCTAAAAGACCTATATGCTTGGCTTTCACCCTAACTTTGTCTAGTTTCTCATTTGAATAATGCATGGTATATCATGTCTGCTATA
This sequence comes from Sequoiadendron giganteum, assembly GCA_007115665.2. Taxonomy (NCBI): domain Eukaryota; kingdom Viridiplantae; phylum Streptophyta; class Pinopsida; order Cupressales; family Cupressaceae; genus Sequoiadendron; species Sequoiadendron giganteum. The sequence continues at coordinate 327,918,724 of CM021100.1, forward strand.
GGCACTTAGCACCACAAAAATTAGACTATTTGGTCCACAATTCTGAAACTAGATCTTGTGAATTTTATTTGGCGTGTTCTTTATCACAAACTTCCTATTCATACCATATTGGTTCATCTTAGACTTTTTAACCCTTTTTGCCTATTTTGTGGTGATAGGAGAATCTCTAGCACCCTTTTTTAGTTTTGATCTAAATCTTAGGAGGCTTAAAACTAGATTCATGAAATTTTCAAGTCATATTGACCTAAGACTTTCTCACATAATATAGTCTTACTTGGTATTTGGCCTAAAATTCTTTTTAAATTTACATAGATTTTTCATCTTTTAGGGTGGAAATTATTTTAGTATTTAGAGAGCCATTTTTTTTCATTTATATAAGTTATTGTATTGATATTCACTTCTTTCTATGCAATAGAGCTATGATTTGTTCCAATCTTCTTATGTAAATATAGGGGAAAGTAAATAAAGTTGGACTTGAAAGGGCACATTTATAGGTTTTATCAAATCATTGGGCAATGTCCCATATATAGTTACTAGAATTTCTTGGCCTTTATTTGTCCACTAGGGTCATTCCCCTTGTGGTCACAAATGAACTACTCAAGGAGGTCACAACTCCTAGTCATAGACTCCCTAACCAACTTTTAAAAGAGTTAGAGATTGTTTTTCTTGTAGGTAGTCATAACACTCTACCCCACTTTTAGCCTTTTGCTAGCCTCATGACCTAGAATCTTTCAAAACTTGTGCTACTCACCTACTCGTAGAGGATGAGAATGAAGATAAGTGTTTTATTACTAGTTGGGAGCTTATCACTAATGACTCTCCTCCTATTGATGTATGGGGCTAGCCAGATGACTATCGCACACCTCCACCTCTTATTAGTATAGCTTTGTTCACTTAAATAACTGTATCTTATTGATTGAACTTGACTTAACAAAAACTTTAAAAATATACATTATACCATATTTTTAATGAGTAATATATTATTTTTTTAATAATATATATATAATTATAATTTATGAGTAATTTATAAATCGATTCCATCATTAGAATGACTCATTCCCTCCCCTATTTTTTTGTTCAGTTATTTGTGCAAAGTTTTTACATTAGTAATTTGTTTCCTACAAACAACGTTATTTTACCTTATTAGTCTCTATTTTATTCAGCTTCGACTTTAATTAAAAAGTTAAAAAATCCCCTTTACTTATAAATAATTGGACGTATAATTTTGAACACCACTAGTCTGATGGGTGAAGCGGCGATGTGCGAATTAAAAATATTTGAAAATCTCAAACATTATTGAATATTATTTACCTTTATGTCCAGTCTCACCCTCTGTTTCATCTTTTTGACTGCTGTTGATTTGATTTGACTTTTGACCTAAAGACCAAAGAGAAATATTTCAACATATAATTGTATGGCGACCTTATTATTGCAAATAGAACACACAAACTTTTTCGGTGAATTACCTGCATTATCCTCGACATCGGTATCGTCGTGATCTTTCTTTGCTGTGGCTCCATTACCTACATTTCCTATCAGGCACAAAAAAAGCTGTTGGAAAAACGACGTTACAAATGGATAGATGCGTTAAAGTTTTCTGTTAGTTTTCGTTAAATGAAATAGTGTACAGCTGAATTAGAACAATTTACCGTCAGATTCTCCATGCGGAGTACTTGCATCTGGTACCGACTGATATTTTTCTTTCTCTGAAACTTTAACCCAACAAAATAACAAAAAATCATTGTTGCTTTTAAACATACGCAGTAGGAAAGGAGGACGGATAAAGATTATAAAAGAAGAGGAATTTTGATGGAGCCATACTTCCTTGCGTCCGCTGCCCGGATGTGTCTGGTTGTGGCAAGCTGCCACTAGTCTCACGAGGTTCTGCATACAAAGCAACCACCAGCTGGAACTCTATATCCCTCTGCAGTCTATCTAGATCTTTCCTGCACGAAGAAATCTTCCTATCGTTTCGTCCAACGCACAGAAACCTGCATAGCTCCAATTAACACAGCACTCACTCAAAATATCTCAGATAAACCGTTCCAGAAATCGAGAAACAAGAAGCACAAAGAGTTGTTTTCAATTTGCTTGTGGCAGATGCTTACTTTCTTTTGCCGGTGGACTGGATAACTGCTAAACACAAGGCGGTACCTCTGGGTATTAAATTTTGAGCTCGTTTCAGATTGTGTTGCATTTCGCGGGGAGTGCGCGGCAAACGATGCAGCCTATTCAGAGACAGTGCAACTGTATGTATTGATCTCAGTAACTCCTTGCATTCCTTATCAACGGTGTGTACTTTTTCAATGTTGTGTAGAATGGCAGCAACAACCAAAAGCCCTCCTGCAGCCCAGTGAGTTTTCGCTAATATTGTGAATATATGTGTCGTTGTCTTGGCTACATCCTCGAATATGGTGGATTTTAACTGACAGCGAACAACAACAATATTACAGATCTGAGATATCTGGCGGAACACACTTAAAATTAACTGAAGCCCTATGCCGAAAACATATCGGCTGAATAGAAAGCAAATAACTACATACAATCTGAAAATGAACTATTATAGAGGATTGTTTTAATGAGAAAATCAGAAGTGAGGTTTACATTGTCGTAAACTGTTCTGGAATTCCGGGACAATGAGTCAATCAAATGAGCGGAAGAAGTCAGCCCAGATGACAGCATGCCTTGCCACTGATCATCCTGCAAAAGGTTTTCTTATTTGGTAGTTTCGAAAATTTTTCCATATATAAAATCACAAAATGTGAAGAAAGAGATACAGAACCTGGCCTAAGACGTGATTCAAAATAATTTCGATTTGTTCAGCAAGCTTGTCAAATACTTCGTGCTCGTCTTCATCTTCTTCCTCAGAAGGAGAATCAGCCCTGTTTGAATCCTTGCGCTTTTTCTTCGTTGTAGTAACGACTATAACTCTTGAACACTCAAGACATCCAATCAATCCGCTATACCACACGAATGGTTTATTTTGCCTTGCAGGGTAGACGAGGGCTTTGTTTTTTGCCATTGCACTGTCATCTGGTCAAGAACACAGTAAGAGAGTCGTCCAGTTGATTTAAATTTAGTAAAGTGTCTTCCGCGATCCTTTTCTTGTGTCCCAATTTTCTTATGCTTCTCATGGGAGGGTCCCACAATTATTTTATATTCCCTTGCTATCGAATGTCCATAGAAGAATGTGAGGAAAAGTTAAAGTAGGAAATGGTCCTATCTTCACTTACAATTAAAGATGATGATTTTACTTTTCTTGGGAGAAGAAATATTCCTTACGTCCACCCAAAAAAATAAAACATGGAATGTCCTTAGAATGTTTTTTCATAGAATTTTAAAATGAGAGGCCTCATGTAGTCTTCCATTTTATTTATTTATCGATCAAAGCATAATACTATAAAATAAATGATAGGATGAAGTTTTCCTTTTACTAATATTTGATTGTTATAGGGAAAGAAAGTGTTTTCTCTTGGTAATTTAAGATCTATGCAATGCATAATAAGTGTCATATAGTGACTAGTATTTGTCTTTATAATATTGTAATTATTGTTTTTTAGATTTAATAAAAGTTAAATATAAGTTTTATTAATATGAATAAAAATAAATGTAAGTTTTGTTAATTATAATGTTTTAGTATTGTTAATTAATGTTTTATATATAAAAGAAAATATATTACAACTCAAAACTATAATAATTTAACTAAAGAAAAAAGATGAACTTATATATAAAATATACATTGGAAAAATAAATAACTGATTCAATTAAAATCAAGAAATAGATGGCTAAAGTACAAAAGGTTATAATATATAACCTATAATATATATTAATATAAATATATAATATAAATTAAAATATTACCTACACAATATAGATTAATTTATTTACCTAAAATATATTTCCTACAATAATATAGGATATAAATAGAAATAATATACATAGATTTCACATTAATATAGATATTTTATATATAAATTAATATTAATGAAAAGAAGAAGGAGAACATCTAATAATCAAATTATGTCTTAAAATGTTAAAAGCATAGATAACAAAAATATTAGTCTAATGGAAAGAATAATACAATTTTATTATTTTAGAGTGTGAATCCAAATAGTAAATTGATTTTTGTGAGATTTTATTTAATAAAAAAATAACAATTACATACCTTAGAAAAAAAATTCTTAAAAAAAATGTCAAAATAAGTATCATTGATTTTTTTTAGAAAGATTTAATGAAATACATTCTTAAAAAAATATCAAAATAAGTAACATTTATTTATTTTAGAAAGATTTAATAAAACGACTTTATAAAGCAGAAAATAAAAAATCATTCTTTAAAAAAATGTTTGCATTGCTTTCTCTACATATCCGTCAATAACACACATTAATTTTTGACCAATTATATGCACAAGAAATAATTTTTATAATTTGTAAAGTTAAATATTTTACAAATTGACTTTACAAAATTGATTCTTTTTTCTATTTTTTTTAAACGTTCTTTTTGATTGGTTGAAAATTAAATTATTAATAACTAGTTAACAAAAATCATTATAATAGTACTATGCCTCATGACAAGTACTAATAATAAATTAATATTTAGTTGTGAAAGATAGATGAATGATAAATGCGATTATATTTAAAATTGTAATTCATCATTTAAAATTATATTTTGTTTTTGTTTGTAATTATAAGATTAAGTAGGATTAGATTGTATCTATAATTTAGTTCATAGATAACTTTTTTATTTTTCATTGTTTCTTTTATTGAAATATGTTGAAGTTATGTTTGATTTTAGGTGATAAAATTGTGACATTAAGAAGTATTTTCGAAGACTTTGTATAAGTTTTTGATATATTAAGCAACATTTATAGGGCGCTATACTTTTTACATGATGAGCCCCAAGGGCCAAAAAAGATCAGGTCCAAAGATTTAAAACATAAACCACCAAATACAAAAAATAAAAATAGCAAACTGACAACCGACAAACAACGATGCAACCAAGACAAGACATAAAAATAGCGCAATAACTAGCACCCTCCCATTTCTGAGAGAGGATGTTAATAAAATCCTTACCAACCTTGTTGGGGCCCTCCTCCATAGTTTTCTTATCCATTTATTCCTTGAGCAAAGTAGAAATGGTACCAACAACACGGTGGATCATTTTGAGAGTGAACCGGGTCAATCCAACAATTTTTTTTTTAAGTTTATCCATCTGCTTTAGCAGCATGCTATAATCATCCACCTTTTGCACAGTCTTAGCATTATCTTCATAGCATGAGGGTTCGAGGATTGGGTCTTCAAATCATCCTTGAGCATCTTGTTGAAGTTAGAAAAGTGTCTAGGCCCTTCCACGTGTTAGAACCAAAACTTTTCATGAAAATCCTAAGAGCTTTTATCCATTAGAGTCCAAATTTATGCTATCATTTTCATGAAAAAGTCATCTTTTGTCATCCACAAAGCCAAAAAGCTCTTACCGCCATACCGCTGCCTTAACATTCACTCTTTGTAGTTTCCACCTCTTACCTGCCTACCATAGCCTCTTGCAAAAGGGCTCATGATATCATGGTTAAGAACAGTTGCATCATACCCTTACCGTTATACTGTGCAAAGCAGAAACTTGACCCGCGATTTGGTGGTGAAGTGAAAGGCGCTTTATAAAATATACCGCCACACTGCAAGGAGGAGGAATCTGGCATGTGATTGAGTGATAGAAAGGTCAGAGCATTGGCAAAGGGGATACTCCTACACCGCAAGGAGTCATAACAGGGACCGTGGTTGCACGGTAGTGAGGAAGTAAAGCAATACCATAGTACCGCAGAGGCCATGGATAAGGCTCATGGTAAGGCGGTATGCAGAGGAAAAATGATAGAAAGGAACTGCCATACCATGTAGGTTCGACAAGGAGCCCGTGGTAGAGCGGTGGAAAGTCAAAGAAGGTGTTACCACCATACCCCTGAAGGGAGAAATGGACAGTGCGGTAGAGCGGTGGAGATGACAGTTAGGGCGAGCCAACTGCAGTAATGTGGGGAGGTGAAAGATAGATTGCGGTAGGGTCATATACAGAGGTATAACATAAAATGGCACTGCGGTACCGTGGTAGTGAAAATGATGGGGTGAGGTAATGCAGTAAAGAGCCATAGTGATTTAGTATTGTTAAAATTTTCCTGTTGTGATTTATTTTCATTATCAAATGACGCGACCTTTTTCTGCTCATGAGAATATGAACAAACAAAACTGAAATGCATGGGAGAAATTTTTGAACATATAAAAGGATGAGTCTGATATAGAATGGGGGTTAGAAGTTAGAACATATAGAAAATAGGAGAAAATAAAATTCGGGGATGCATATAATGTACAAACTTTTTTGAAGCAAAGTAATGGAGATAATGTTTTAAACTGGTGAAGTCCTTTTTTGGTGTTCAGTTGTTGTGATGCAATTATTTGTATTTTTTATTTGGTTATCTCCAACTTGAGGTCTTTTAATCATTTAAATCAATACATCAAGTATATTTTTTATTTATCAAAATGTGTTCTCATTTTGTGTGATTTAATTAATTGGTGTATGCAAGTTAGAATTAAACTCTTTTAAACAAGTCACAATGATTTAAGGATTTCTTTTGGATAATTAAAGAAGAACCTGGTAAGAAAACATTCCAGAATGATTTATGCAAGTCATAAATTTAGTGAAGATTTATGCTAGTCATAGAATCTCATTTTCAAAGTGCTTAGCAACTAGAGTTAAGCCAGAGAGGGAAACACGTATTGTTCTTGATTTGTGACTCCATTGCCCATGTGGATAGAAGACACTGATTTGTCACAACCTAGAGGATAAATTTCATAAAAAATAACATATATAAATGCTTTCATTTTATGCAGTAGGAGTAGTTATTAAGATTACATCTATCCCATTCCCAATTTCCATTGTGGATAGATTTCTCAAGCAGGAAACATATAGTTTAAGTTTTCTTTCTTCACATAGGTACACCCGCCTAGGTTTAGCAGAGCCTAAAGATTAGAAGGTTCAAATTCGCTATTTGGCCTTGTACGTTAGCCATAAACATTGTGAGAGCTTGGCAACCTCTCATGGTTTAAACCTATGTTTTTGAGTCCTAACAATTATTTGACTCTACTGTGGAAAAAACTTAGTAAAAAATTTCTAGCCTATCCATTTATAGAGTCAACAAAGTTTCAAAATTGATCTTCAGCCAAACGTTCATAATTGTGTCATTTGCACTCCCCATCTGAGTCATGCACCTAAAAGTTTGGCGACTCCGTTGGGGAGAAACTTCAGAAAATTTGATTCCAGCCTTTTCATTTATAGAGTCAACAAAATTTGACATTTTGAGTGAGGAGATTCTGCTGGGGAAAATCTAAAATAATTTCAAAAGAATCATTTTCCTCCCTTTTAGAAAGTAGGTGGCGACTCTTCTTAAAATTGATAAATAATGCATAGATATTGTGGAACAATAACACTTTGCCAATTTTCTTGTCAAGATGTCAGAAGAAGTGAGAAGGCATAAGTCAATAAGAGAGTTGAAGGAATTGAAACAACAAAGGCTATAATTGGACCAACAAATGCTACAATTGGATCAAGAACAACTACAATTGGGAGTTAAACGTGTCCCAAATGCATCACAAAATATACCATCCTACTGTGAAAATGAATACACAAATTCCAGTAGATCTTGAACACCACAAGTGCCACATGATACAACTAAGAACTTTGGCAATGAAGGTAATGCACTCTATTCACAACATAACATTTTTGTACTACAATCATCATATCAAATGAATACTTATTGTGTCCCTCCTGGACAAAGATTGGTAAGTTATCAAGATCATCAACACAATCCATATCCTGAGCATTGCACATATCAGTACCAAACGCCATATCAAAATGTGCAAAACAATGTCATCTCTCTTGGAAATGTAAATAAGAACTTGTGGCAAGATGCATGTCAGAATCAACAATTTGAGGAAGGAGAAGATGAGTATTCACATCATGAGATCGAAAAATTGCATATCCCCCTTGGGTGCATTTTTCAATATAAGGAGACATGAGGGAGAATGGGGACGTTATTTGTTCAATAGAATGGCAGATGCCTATATGTGAATACCTATTAGTTCCTTGCCTAATAAGTCTAAATTACACTTTATTGATCATTTCATGGGGGTATATGAGCCCAACTCCATTCATTGGCTTGAGTCATTGAATCTGGTTAATCCAGACCAGATGAATAAGTTAATGAGTACCATAAATGAGAAAATGCATAAAAATGGTGAAATAATTGATAAGTATGGGGAAATCAATCAAGCAACACAGCTAGAAGATGAGACATGGGAAAGTAAAAATAATTAATATAATAACATACATGAGGATGATGAAGATATAGGATACATATCCTGCATAACAAATTATGACAGTGAGAGCAATGCATGTTATGAGAGATCCATGGAATATTCAAATTGTGAAGATGAGCCTGTGGATTTTTATTTTCAACAAAAGGATTCATGCAACTCTTATGTAGATCAAGAAGTGGGAGAAATAGTAGAAGATCTAGAAGAAACGTGTTCACTCAGCAGTGAGCAGGTTTTAGATTTGTTAAATCTTGAATACCAGAAATGTGCATAGGAGGATGATTCTAAAGTTTTGTGTCCAACCTATATTTTATTTGATAGTGAGAGTATTATGTGCAATAATTCATATGATTCCACATGTATTTCATAAAGTGATGAAGAGACCTTTGAAGCTGATCAAGAATCTGTATCTGTCCAAGAAGAGGTATGCAATTTAGAAGTTTTGGGCTCACATAGAGAAGACATTTATTTGCATACCAGGGATGTCATAAATCAAACATTGATTGGTTTAGATATGCATGATAATGAAAATATGAATCAAAACTCAGAGTCATTTCCAAATGGTGATATTGAAGAAATGCATTATGTTTCAGATTTGTTTGTCTTGAATAGTATTTCATATTTGTGTGAGAAGCATTCAAATGTTGAAATGAGTGACATGGATAATCATGATTGTTTTTCTTCCCATGCACCTGAAGGTTGTATTTCTTAGTTGCATAAAGGACTTCATAATGATTAAAAATTTCTTGTGCAAATCAATCTAAGCTATATGATGAACAATGAATGTTTTCAGCTTTCAAGTCAGGAACGATGTCATTTCATGATGCATGACCCAGATTGGAGTGGTAAAAGGAACATGAGTCAAGTTGAACACAATAATTTCTTGAAGGTTTTCAATGACAATACATGTAGCAGGGTAGATGGAATGAAAATTTTCAAGAGGAACCTGATGAACTCAAATCAGAATAAAGTTTATGACAGAGGAAATTATAGGCCCTTCATTTGGGTGGCCTTGGGCCATCATTTATGGTTTAAATTTTAGACCATAGTAGATGCAGAGGATTAAGGATTTCTAGTGCATGGACAATTCTTTACAAACCTCTTTAAACATTCTTTTTTCCATGCACAGTATTTTAGGATTTTAAAAGAGGCTGGGACTTGCCAGTACATGGACAATCCCAGAGTCCCTCATTGAAAACATTGTTTTCTTTCCATGTAAAGTAGTGTAGGGTCACTTCCATTCTTCATTTTCCATCCTCCATTTTTCAACTCCCTTCATTTTTCATATCCTTTGGTGTCTTGGTCTACTCCCCAGTGATATTCTAGATTCTTGCAGTGATTGGAAAAATCACTCATCCCCAACAAGAGCCGCTATTAGAACCAGAAATTTTCATGAAAATCCTAAGAGATTTTATCCATTAGAGTCCAAATTTATGCTATCCTTTTCATAAAAAAGTCATCTTTTGTCATCCACAAAGCCAAAAAAGCTCTTACCACCATATCGTTGCCTTAAAATTCCTCTTTATAGTTTCCACCTCTTACCTCCCTACCATAGCCTCTTGCAAAAGGGCTCGCGGTATCACAATTAAGAACAGTCACATCATACCCTTACTGCTATATCGTGCAGAGCATAAAATTGACACACAATTTGGTGGTGAAGTGAAAGGCACTTTATAAAAGTATACCGCCACACTGCAAGGAGGAGGAACCTGGGTTGCGGTTGAGCAGTAGAAAGGTTAGAGCATTGGAAAATGGAATACCATTACACTGTAAGGAGTTAGAGTAGGGACCACGGTTGCACGGTAGTGAGGAAGTAAAGCGATATTGTGGTACTACAAAGAGCATGGATAAGGCCTATGGTAGGGCGGTATGTAGAGGAGCAATGATAGAAATGAACCACCATACCATGGAGGGTCGACAAGGAGCCCGCGGTAGAGTGGTGGAAAGTCAAAGAAGGTGTTACTACCATACCCCTAAAGGGAGAAATGGACACCGTGGTAGAGTGGTGGAGATGACAGTCAGGGTGATACAACCATGGTACCATGGGGAGGTGAAAGATAGACTATGGTAGGGCGGTATACAAATGTATAAAATAAAATGGCACCACGGTACCGTGGTAATGAAAATGATGGCACAAGGTCATGCGGTAAAGGGCCATAGTGATTTAGTATTGTTAATATTTTCTAGTTGTGATTTATTTTCATTATGAAATGGCATGACCTTTTGCTTCTCATGAGAATATGAACAGAAAAAACCCAAAGGCATGGTAGAACTTTCTGAAGATATAAAAGCACGAGTTCGATACAGAATGGTGGTTAGAAGTTAGAACAGTTAGAAAATAGGAGAAAATAAAATTTGGGGATGCATATAATGTACAAAAATTTTCGAAGCAAAGTAATGGAGATAATGTTTTAAACTGGTGAAGTCCTTTTTTGGTGTTCAGTTGTTGTGATGTAACTATTTGTATGTTTTATCTGGTTGTCTCCAACTTGAGGTCTTTTAATCATTTACATCAGTATATCACGTATATTTATGATTTATCAAAATATGTTCTAATTTTGTGTGATTTAATTAATTGGTGTTTGCAAGTCAGAATTAAATTCTTTGAAATAAGTGATAGTGATTTAAGGATTTATTTTGGATAATTAAAGAATAACCTGGTAAGAAAACATTCTAGCACGATTTGTGCAAGTCATAAATCTAGTGAAGTTTTATGCCAATCATAGAATCTCATTTTCAAAGTGCTTAGCAACTAGAGTTAATCTAGAGAGGGAAACATGTATTATTCTTGATTTTTGACTCCATTGCCCATGTGGATAGAAGGTACTAATATGTCATAGCCCAAAGGATAAATTTCATAAAAAACAACATATATAAATGCTTTGATTTTATGCAGTAGGAGTAGTTATTAAGATTACATCTATCCCATTCCCAATTTCCATTGTGGATAGATTGCTCATAGTTTTAGTTTAAGTTTGCTTCATTCACATAGGTACACCCACCTATGTTTAGTAGAGCCTAAATCGTATAAGGTTCAAATTCGCTATTTGGCCTTGTTCGTTAGCCAGAAATGTTGTGAGAGCTTGGCAACCTCTCATGGTTTTAACCTGCATTTTTGAGTCCTAACACCACGAATTCCTCCCCCTCCTCTATATCTTCCTCATTCCTCTTTCCTTTACTATCTAACTACCCCTCATCACTAGAAATATTACTCATTGGTATTTTCTTACTATTTTTCGCTAGCTTATGAGATCTCCTAATGCTGGTACTCTCTAACCCTATATCCATGATAGTAGCAGCCACAATGGTGTACCCCTTTGAATGTTTACCAATATTATTCTTCCCTTTTTTGTCCATGTCCAACAGTAACACTTGGTATTTACCCTCTTCCTTTACTGTTTTCCTTGCTACAGGTTTGTTGTCCATATTACAAGGAGTATTTTTGAGCTCACAAAGCCTAGTTGTTGCTTTTATCTGAGCAATCCCCACACCACCCTTCTTTTTCTTGGAGGCAAGTTTAGGCTGGGGGGTTTTGGTGTTCATTGGAGGGGTTTTCCTTTTAGTGCCCTTAGATTCAACTGGAGAGGGATTCACATTGGGTTTGTAAGGGGGTCTAAATTCCTCAATACTAATTGTGGAAATAGGTTTGGGCGGACAAAGAGCCAAATGGAAATGATAAAACCTTAGTATGAGGCCTTGGTGGAGAGGTAGGGGATATTTCATCAAGGTTTTGGGTAGCATTGTCCAAACACTTCACAACAAAAATCTCTAAATCAGTATGTTGGCTGCTTTTAAAGAACCGATCAGATCTCACCAAGAACCTATGAGCTTGCCAAACTCAATTCTTAAATACTTGAGAGATAATTAGCCAACGAACAAGAGGAAGCTTAAAATGCTTCCCTCCAACACTTCGGGCTTTGCAAAACCTGGGAGCGTGATCCCATAATGTACATCTTACAACCTTACTACATAATTATACCACACATTGCATAATAAATAGATGAAACCTTTAAAGAAATTGGTAGTTCCTTTAGAAGATCAAACACCTAAAACTGAGAATTCACATAACATCGACCTCAACAAAGGTAAATCAATTAATATTTTGTTTATGAATAATGTTCTCAAATTAAAGACTAGAACCTTAGGAAATGTTTTTAACACCTTCAGATTAGTGCCTTATCTCAGGGTAAGGAGTCAAAACAAAGCAAATTGAACTATAAGGTGACTCTAATTCCAAACATCCACAATATTAGTGAAATTGCATTACAATTCACACATTAATACTCAGACTCCATGACTACTTATAAGATCCACTAAACATCCATGTGAATTCATGCTTTAAATAAATTATTTTAATTGGCTCTCTAAACCAGAACCATAACTAAAACATATTTCATTACAAAATAACAATGAAAACCAATGAAATGATCTTTCATCGAATTCTCATTAATAATTCACATAAAGTGCATAGATGGAGAGACAATAGACTCAAGATATTAGCATATATGATTCAGGTATGCCTAGAAACCATACAATTAACAAAATCTACTTGCCTAACTTAGAACCTAAGACATCGACTCAAAATGTATTATCTATGTGCTTTCAATTTGTATCTTTTGATATAGAATTCAACAAGAGACCCACACAAATGGCCTTGAATTGCCTTTTATAAGAACAAGGGAGAAAAAAAAGCTTCAGGTTGAGGTGTACACATGTCACATTTCTATTTGAAAAACTATCCGCTTATTTCCTTGAGAAATGGTTACAACAAACAAAAATTTATTCTCATTTAGAAAAAATATCCCTTTAGTCAATACAATGTCCCATGCCTTCCAAAAGGCAACTTGTTTTTGTAAATAATTTTCACACAGTTACAGCATATTTATCCTTTCCAATAGAATAAAAAATGGTCCAAAAGGGGGGAAAAGGGGAAACCAAAATCCAAGTTAGCATCTAGGTCACCAGTAGTCACTATCTTCTTGTTACACTTTCAATTGAGAGAAACATATCTTATATACACTACATATTCTAAGGCCAGGCCTGTATTATACTTGACCAAGTTAATATGTTCTCCATCCTTGTGACTATAAATCCAATTCATCGGTAAAAATCCTTTTCCATTTTTCATATTCTACATGAGATGGCCAATTGAATCCAATGATTTCATCCATCTTTTTCCTGTATGGAGCATACTTTGTCATCACAGAATTAGCCTCTTTATTAAAGTCTTGAAGGAATCTGATGATGAAGGATAGTTTCTCAAGAGAATTTTTCAACATGTCAATATCAACCCTCTCACAAATGAGAGATGCCTCAGAACAAATAGTTGTCTCTACTTGGTCCCTCCATGTTTGTAGAGGTTTCACCTCATCATATTTATGCTAGATATCAAGTAACAATGTCATATCCGCCTTATCAAATTTGGCAAGTTTAGTTCTCTCAGTTTTACATCTAATGGAGCAACATATCCTTGAAAATTCTAATCTTTTATTTCACTAACAAATTTATAAGTTGGGGCCACCCTTCGATATCTATCATCTCGCTGCTTAGCCCCAATTGCCATAAATTTTAAGTTTTCAGCCCTAGGAATCCATTTATCTAGGATTGGAGTAGCCAGTTCCTCATCCCCTTGAGATAACCTTATTGCTTGTAGCATTAAAGAATAATTTGAATGAATACTATTCAATTTAACTTGAATATTTTTATTTAGATGCTTCAAAAAAGTATGAACAATCTTGGAATTATTTTCATACATGGTGTTTTGGACTTGTTCAATAAATTTCTTGTACACTTCAGTTTGTAGCAACAATTCCTTCTTGGTGGGCTCAGTCGATGGGGCTGCACCTGATGGAAAAGAATCCCTTGGAGGTGAATCAATGCCAACTATAATAGGTGAAGTCTTCCTAGGAGGCGATGACATTGATTCCTCAAGAGAAGTTACTGTTGACCCCTCTGATGTAGTAGGGGTTGGAAATATTTGTTGTTTCTTCAACTTCTCCTTCTTCCTGGAATAGATTCTAATTATTGGTTCTGGCTAGTATGAGGGTCTTTCCTCAAATACTATTGTGGGATTCTCTTCAACCACCATTGATTTCCCTTTATCACTACACATTCTTCCCTCAAGACTCCCACTATGTTCTCAAAATTATCAATAACATACATAATTTGATTCTATTTGCCCATGATATTGGGCATAGTGTCATACTCCAGGTCTATCCTTTTAGCTTGCTCCATCATTTTATTGAAGGCAATCTACTTTACTTTTATTTCCTCTTGTTCTTGGAAATCCATGATGTTTCTAATAACATCCTTAGGATAGAAAAAATTATGTATAAAGGTACCACTCCTATTCTTTGACTTCAAGGTAGCAATAAAGACCCGAGGATCATGATTTCTTGGGCATACTATTTTCAATTGGCAGGGTTCCAAGAATTTTCCTAAGTTCTTCCATCCTCCTTTTATAATCACAAAATTTGCAAAGGATGTCCACTCAAGGAAGAATGAACCCTTCTTTTGATACTTTGGAAAATGTGTCATCTGTGATGCTCCCAATTGTCTCATGATTTCAATGAATCCTATTCTTAATGGGATGCCATTTGGTAGTACTTGAGGCTTCACAAGAGTGCCATAAACTTGAAAATAGTTGTGTGATGGTATGCTATTATATCATCCCAATTATGATTTAAATTCAGCTTAGGCCTTTTTTCCATGGGTCTCAAGAAATCATGGATCTCCTTAGGGGTCCTTGATGGGTCATGAACAAAGAATCTTCTCAAATTTGAGGCAGAAACATTGTTGAAGACCACATAATCAAATTTGGAGTCATCCTTCTCTAAGATTTGGGTCCAATATTGGATAGGAAGATCAACACCACCCTCCTTATTTGTCAATGTCAAATCAGTGCCAAAATTCTTCTCCCCTCGATATATGAATATGTGCATTAGTAAATATTACCACCCAAAACCAATTGATTCCTTTCCTGCCTTGAGTGTTGACAAGCCCTTATGCATTCTTTCTGACAAATATGTTGCATAGTCATAGACTATGTTATATGCTAGGAGTTGGAGATGTACTTCCATGTACATGAGGTCTGTTGGCATGGTAGATGGTACATCAATGCCAAGTATTTGACACAAAGATAAAATTGTCTTCTTGAAATAATTTACAAAATATTTCATGGGGAAAGGTTCTTGTTCATCTTTGCCAATCTTTATTTGTTTCCTCTTCTTCCCCACCCCAATAGTTGTAGTACGAATGGGTAAAAATGTTGTTTTGAATAAAACCTTTGTGTTCTTATACTCCTCCCTAAAGAATTTCTGGTCAATACGGATCATGTCCTCATTCCATTCATGTGGATAAAAAATATCTACTATCTCTTCTCTAGTTATTTTAACAATTTATTTACCATCATATGCCTTGATCACTCTTGAAATAAGGTCATATCTTGTAGCAATGACCCTCAATAGGTCAACATCCATCACATTTGGCACCACTAGTTTTCCCATATCTAATCTCCAAGGGTTTTAGATAGGGACTCCTAAATTTCTATTTCCAGACCAATTTTGGAATAGTCGCCACCTTGAAAACAACAAATTGGCATCCTTGATACCGTATCTTTTATCTGTTATCCCTTCCTGAATTTTATTATCATAAAGAAAATCTACTCCCTCGACTCGTTTACTTGTGGAGGGTTTCAACTAATCAATGATATTATAGGAGAGAGACCTTGTTGCAGTTCTTGAACTAGAAGCTTGAGTTTTGGGTGCCATAGGTGAAAGGTAGAATCAAACTAGTCAAGGGTTTCGATAGAAAATGTTGAAAACCTAACTCTTCTATTTAGAACCTAGGGCACAAATTAAAAGGTGCAATTCAAAGGGTTTGACAAGGTTTTCAACTCTTCGAAATAAATTCAAACCATAATAAAACAATAGAAAAATACATAGACAAATTTGATAATGAATGTTTTCCCTAACTCAAGACATTTCAAACCTAACATAGAAAAGGTGTTTGTTTAAATCATGGCTTTATGCTAGTAGGAAACCCTAATTTTGATTACGAAAAACTCTAAAATGCTTTCTCTTCATCTCTAGGATGATTCCAAGTCTTTGGAAATCTTCAATTCTGTAGAAAATTTAACCTTAGATGCATTTAAATTGAAATTGGGTAGCTCTGACTATCACTTCTATAATTACTATTCACTCACATGGTAGACAACGATCTCACATTTGTAAATTTGATTTTGAAAAAATACTCGTTGATCTAGTCTTGATATGGCACGTCAAACGACCCAGATTGAGTCAAACAAGTTTGAAATTCTATCACCATCATTCACCAGTCCTTTGACCGAAGATATCCTACCATTTGGATGCCAAGTCATTCGTTCATGGGCTCCACCCTTTCTTTCCCTAGTGGTAGAAGAATCCATGCGACGTTCGCCAACTGACCCTGCATATTTTTGAAAAATAATATTTTAACCTCACGAGGTGAGTGGGGAATGGTGGATATTAACTCGAAAAATGCATTGCAGTCGTTGATTCACAAGCTTAAGGAATCAAGCGTAATAGTGGAGATCGGGTCCCACATTCTGCAAAAACACACAAGGTGCAAGCCCGCTGACCTCATAGCTCTTTGGAAACAATTATTTTATTCCCACAAGGCTGGTGAGGAATGACCAAGAATGAAATATTTTGATCCGATGATTGAAGAAAAAATTGCACATGCACAAACATTATTTTAATAAAGGAACCTAGCTAGGTTGACAAGACACAACCCTTAGGGAATAAAGATTTAGGACTTAACTCTTTTGACAAGAAATATTATGCCCGACCTTGGGAAAAAATAATTCAATAAAAGGAACTTAGTGACCGACAAACCTAGACTAAGGGGTCGGTAAAGACAATGGTGTGAATGGATCAAGTTCTAACTAAGACTCGATCGGTAACCGGGTGCGGTAGGTCAATGAAGAATTAAAATCCAAGGGTTGAAGAATTACCAAATTTGAGACAAAGGCTTTAGAGCCAAAACCGTAAACCCTAGCCTTGGGCACAGAGGTGACATACCATCACAAGGCAAAGAACAAGCTCAAATTTTCTAAAATTTTAGGAGCTCTACCAGTGGCTCATGCTCTCAGACACATACCCTTGGCGAATATGGCAAGAATATAGATCTCATGGTAAAGCAGACCAACAAAAAGAAGCAAATAATTAGGGGCTTGCTTGGACAAGGCAAGCAGATGCAATAGAAAGAAAACACACCAAACTTATATACACTAATTATAGGACTATACAATGTACATGGAACATAACCTATTTCAAGAGAAATAGGGCTTACAGAACTATCCATATATTGGCAACTCTAGAAGTTTAGCTGTTAGGGATTCCAAGAAGTATGAGTCCTCCCCATGTGTATCTGCAATGAGGTATGAGACAAACCACATGGGATCAAACTTCCCATGCTTTCCTTTATCTTCCATCCTTGCATTCCATATTAAGACCATGAATCCAACTTCAAATTTCCTTTCAATGGCCTTCTTATCATACAAGTATTTGACTTGGAGTTGTAGCTGATGGAGCCTTAAATTTTGTTCTTTGAGTTCCATTATTATTTTTCCACATTACTCATCTGTCATGCTATTCCGGAGAAACCTAAGGTTGGGGTTTTATTTTTTCCTTCATGAAATCCTAATGTTCTATCTAAAAACTTGGATTGGATCTATTTTTCCATTAAATTTTTGAGGGAGGTTTTAAAACGACTTATGTTCCATTGAATCGTCTAGGCCGGGCCCCCTTTTTAAATAAACAACGTTAAATATTTTGCCTATATTATTTGCTAATTCTAGGTTGGCCCGTGCCCCATTTTAAGAACAACATTGAGCCATCGTTTGTCGTTGGCCTAGATGATGTCCCCTTTCTCCTTTTAAAAATTGTTTTATTTTGTAGGAAATGTTTTTTTTTTTTGGTGACCATTGATCATCCTACAGTTGATCCTAACCATTCCCCATGATCTCTTAATGACCTCACCACTGGGTTTCAACTGATTACGAAATCATGAGCAAGCGCCATGTGTCTCAGTTGCCAATGTCGAAAAAGATTAATAAAGTGTTTAATTTTTGTATCCGATTTTAATATGTTATAAAGTGGGTTACTAAAATATTTGTGTGATGCACGTGCTCGAGATTGATGGTGGTGTTATAATCTTGATGAAAAGTTGCTCGATGGTTATGTTCAGTGCTAGTGATGGCTATGAATAAACACGATCGCTGATGGTGGGAATCGACGGTTGCCCGCCATCGCGTGATCCAAAGATGCAGGATGTTTAGTGATTGCGGTATCACGGGCAGGCACCACGTGTACTCCTTTGGCGTTGTGTACTGTGGTGGGCCCTTGGGGCTGAGATGGAGATTACATCAACCTTTTGAAGGTGGCCATTTGATGATCTGACAAAAAAAAAAGATCAATGGCTGGAATTTAAATTCATATCAAATACGATTGGAGCCATTGGCGCACATGCAAATGAGCTTTAATGATGGATGAGATGTTTAATTGCTCAATTCGATCGATATAAAGTATTTTCTTTCATTATATTTTCACCACAAAAGCATTCAAGTATTTTTGAAGCAAT
The DNA here is from genome assembly GCA_007115665.2 of Sequoiadendron giganteum. Lineage (NCBI taxonomy): Eukaryota > Viridiplantae > Streptophyta > Pinopsida > Cupressales > Cupressaceae > Sequoiadendron > Sequoiadendron giganteum. The sequence goes on from CM021100.1 coordinate 327,937,701, forward strand.
TCAGAGCCAGAGATAAAGTTTTTTGAGTGATCACAGCGGAAGTTTGGTTCTCTGCAAGGCGTGAAATCCCATGAGTTATTTTTTGGACTGCTTGGTTAATTTGACTGTGATTTTTGTGAAGGGTTGTAGTGTGCTGGTCAAGCAGTTTGTTGAGTATTACTGTAGGGTTACTGGTTCGTTTAAATTGTGGGAAATTGCAAGGTTTTGTTGTAATTTCATTTTCTGTGTACCCTAGTTTGTTCAAGGATTTGAATTTTAAAGAAGCCCTAGTTTTTTGAGATGAGACCACCAAAGCAGTACTCTAGCCATATTGATTATTTGTAGAGGAATTTATATGACAAATGACAAGAAGAGGGGTTTAGTTTTAATGAGTGGAAGAATCCTAGGCGAAGGACTAGTGTGAAAAATATTGCAGATGCTAGGGTTCCTATGATTGGTTTGGAAATGTTTAGGATGTGGTATGGACAACGAAAATTATCTCACCCCTTCTCTACTAGTTGGAGATATGACATGGGGAAACTAGCAGTGCCAAATGTATTTCCTGATGTGGACCTACTCAGAGCACTGGAAGCACGATATGACCCTGTTACAAGGGTAATCAGGGATAATGATGGTGGGATTCTGCTAAGTATAAGTGCAGATGAGATTCAATAGGTTTTTGATTTGAGTGAGTCTAGCTCATTCTTGGTCCCAATTGATCTTGAGGAGATGAAGCAGGAATATGCAAGGTCAAAGCCTCTCTTCAGATTGAAGTTGCTTCCTCTTCATCTGGTCAAGGCAAGAATTTCAACAATTCATATCATCCCAAGTGACGAGGAGTCTTTCAGGCTAGGTTGTTTTTCCCATCACTTTTTCACAAAATTTTATTTCATGTGCCAAATTTTGGGGTTCAACCCTAATACTATGATTCCAACCACATATATGTTCATGGGGGCTCAAATTTAGCATCCCAATTTCTCTATGGTGTATGACTATACATCTTTTCTAGCAGAAAAGGTACATGAGGGTTTGCGGAAGTTGCATGTGGGGAATGTTGGCACTCTTTTATTTTGGTACTCCCTGTTAATGCATATGTTCTTGTACAAGAATGCTGAATTCTTTTCAGAAAAGATGGAGTTGAGGCAAGTAGTGAATGGAGAAAGATTACTAGTACAGGTTTGGAGTGTAGACCTATCGTACAATAGGGGAGGTGCAAGTTTTGTACAATTTGACAATTGCTTTGCCTCCAGACTCACGGATCGGTTGGTGGTAAATTTTCCTAGAGTTCCTAAAGATTTGTAGGACTTCCTCTGACTAAAGGTGAGGAAGCCTGATTTGAAGGTCTGCCACAATTCGGGTGACATCATTTTGTACTCCATAAGCACTGTTCTAAGGGTATATGGTTTCCAAGAAGCCCCACATATTCTCCCATTTAATGTACAATAAGGAATGTGTTTTTTCAAGGTGATGTGGCAACTAGGTTGTATTCATGAGGACAACCTGATAGGGAGAGGAAAAGGGACTTTGTTCCCTGACTACACTGTTGTTTCTAATTTTGTCTTTTTCAAAGGAGGATGGGTCCACTTTGGAAGGTTTTTTGATGATTTTAATTTGAAGAGTGGATCTAGAAGGTAGCATGACCCTGAGGGATTATTTGACTTATTCAGGCAACAAATTAAAGGTGGCAAGTTTGGATATGAATTCAATTTTCCTGAAGACCTAATCAGAAATGAATTTAATTTGAATAGGCAGGAATTGAATAAGGAAAAGTGGATTGCATATGAGAATTTTTTGGCCATGGAACAAAAAATGGATCCAAAATATGATCCATTAATGGAGTTCAATCCATTCCACAAGAGAATTGATTTCTTGATGGATAATTTCAAAGAGATCATGACCACCTTGATGACCAAGAGGGTCAATTTGGAATTAGATTTTAGAATTCAAAGACTAGAATCAAGGCCTAAAGAAACAAGGTCAACTTATCAGCCCTCAGTTGATCGGCCTCTATACAAGAGGAAGAGGAATAACAACAGTGATGAGGATTTAGGGGATAAGAAAGGGAAAAAAATAATGAAGGCATTGTCATAGCCAGGTCCAAGGATCAGAGCACCTAGAAGGATAAGGATTGTTGATCTAGATTCACCATCGAGAAGTGATCCTATGGTGCTACCATTAGAGCCAAGCCCTAAGAGGCAGAGAGTTGAGGAAACACAAGAGTCTTTGATGGATGAGATAATTGTAACTGACCAAGACATGCAGGTTTTTATCCCTTCCCCTCCTAAATCAATATAGTTGATGTTATCTGATATTCATGTAAAGGGACAGTGTGTACAAGATGCTAGAATGGAGACCTACAAGGCATTCTTGGATGATGATGCATTTGTAAAGACTCCTATATTCTTGCAACTAGTGTGGAGGATGAAACTAGAGGGATACGAAGACAAATGCAAGAGAAGGATAGAATCAAGACCTGATAGGTCTGAGTAGGAGAATGATGATGAGGTGAAAGACGAATTAATGGGAGAATTCAAAAAAATAACTCTTGAGGAGGGAAAGAGACTTGTGACTCAAGCTAGTGTCCTAATTTTGCCTAAATGAGACATAGTCGATGCTGTAGAATTCAATGCTATCTTACAATCCAATAATCCTATCCAAAATAGTGAAGAAGAGGTTAAGGAAACTCTATAGGACTCTGTCTTCAATGAGGAGTATGAAACTCTTGAAATATGGGCATTGGCACCCCAGGGCAGAAAGCCAAATGTAATTGATATTAGCCCAAAACTAAGGGGAGGGCTAATAATCAAGAGAGCTTCTAAAAATTCAACTAAAAAAGCTATAAGCGTGATAGTAAATGTGGCCAAATTGGCCCAAAAGATAGCTGAAAGGGAAGAGGCTAAAAAGAAGAGCTTGATGGAGAAGTACAACATCATAATTGGAGAATATAGTAGGATGCAACAAAGGAATGTTGAGATGCAATCTGAAATAGATAGGTCAAAATATGGGTAGGTAGGAGAATCCTCCAGTGCTTCTGGTATCAAGGCATTACCTTCTGCTTCAGGATCAGTTCCCCCTACTTCTCCAATTATTTCTACTCCAGGATCCCCCATCCAGACACCTACTCTCAATCCTACACCAGGGCCAATTTAAGAGGAAGTTAAATACTCTGTGGATCCCACTAAGAAGAAAATGCTAAATAGGATCATAGAATTATAGGCTGCCTTAAAGGAAAGTGAGGATGGTGTAGTTTCTAAGTAAAATGAGGTGGTTGACATAGTTTTCAGGCACCTAAATGAGAAGGTTGATTGTAGATTACCATATGTGCATTCTTTATATTCTTTATTCTTAGATGGAATAAGAAACATAAATAGGGATCGAGAAATAGTTTTTCCTTTGGCTGAGAAGTGGATCCCTAGGGCCAATGATCTAGATATTATGTACAAGGCCTCTAGATTTGATGCAGATAACAGGCCCCGGTCATTGAGGCCTACCCATTCTTTTGTGAAATCACTGAGGGGTTTCTAGGCCCTACCTGATGATTTGAGTAGGAGAATTAGGGAGCTGGTAAAGATTTTTGATGATTGGAGTGATAATTGTTTTCCAGACATCATTGATGCACAAGGAAATATTAAATCACTACATTAGTGGCAAGATAAGGTAGAATAAGTTATTAATGCACAAATCAAATTGATTTGTGATGATTTAAATTATGATTTGTTGCTGAGTAGCATGGATAAAATAATCAAAACCAACACATTCTTAGAGTCTTTTGAAAGAGAAGCCAATCAAGTTGCAGTGAAATACACACCTTACAATACTAAGGTGAATCAAGTTATTTTTTATTGTCCAACGGATGAAGAGTATCAGAGATGGGTGGATAAATACTTAATTGACAAGTAGTGAGGCCGTGTCTACTATTGGTAGTTAACAACTCAGCGGTTATGGTTATAACTAATTATGGTTTTGTCTCCATGGTGGTTTTTTGGCACGGGTTTTGAGGTTTGGCCAATGCAGTGGCTATTCCCTAATAAGTGGAATGAACAAGAAGATGCTCTGGGACTTGGTGTTTGTAATCATTTTTTCAAAATGTCATAGAGCGGTCCAATTGATTGATGACATGTGTATTTTTTGGCCCGATGCTTGTTTTCTCCTTCATTCTCTATAAGAAGGATTTCAAGGCCAGAAATAAGGGTTAGAAAGTTAATTATTTTTAGGTTGAGAGAAGGCATAGTTGCAGAGCAAATTGTAAAGCCTGGTAATTCATTGTAAATGTAATTTAGGTTTTGTATCATTCTGTAGTAGGGTTTTGGATTTATGAAGGTTTGATGTTTCATAACAGTACTAGTGTTTGAGTTACAATGATTCATTCTGAGCTCATGTATCTCCTTTGTATAAGCATATCATAATCTTGAATAATATAATCAAGGGTTATTGTGTTCATCTCACTGTTGTGGTGTGTATGATTTTCATTTTGGCTTTAGTTCAAACAATTAATTAAAATGCTTGAATGGAGTTATAGGTGGATATGTTTATAAAGGTATCTGGTAAGAAGTACTGGGTTAGGATATAAATTGATGATGTTGTAAGGAAATATTGTCAGAGATCGTATATGTTATGTGTTTGAATCCATCATGGAATATTAAATGTTTGTGAATCTAACTCCCCAATGGTATATGACACTGGTCTAAATCGTATTTTGTTTGTGAGGTTTTGTGTCTTCTTGTCTTTGCTTAGAACTTGCTACAAAATTGCAAATCAAATGATTATCTTAAGTAATGAAGTATTGCTGTAACCATATCATGCTCCAAGTAGGTGATACTATTGATGAAAATTCAATTCAATTCAGTATTATCCTATTTTGTTGAGCTATTAAATGAGATTATCTTTTAATTATTGATGACTTTTTATAAGTTCGATGCAGAGATTATAAACACATTAAGGGGACCACCCTCTTGGGTTTTACAGAGCCTGAAGTGTAGGAGGTTTATTATTAAAATCCTTGTCAGTTGGTCCATGTCCTTTGAGCTGCCCTTGATTATAATTGGCATTTCTATAGGTAGAATAGAAGATCAACCTGATTACACTAAAAACAACCAACAAAATGACGACTCTATTGGGGACTTAGTTTGAGTATTTCTTGTCAGTAGGTTGGTTATCCATTTTGCATAGAGTTATCATCATATTTTTGTGTTTTATTTATCCATTTCTATAGTCATTCAAACATTTATATTATCCCATGATGTTTTCTTTGTACATTGTCAATACAAGAAGTTCTAAAGGTTTTTAAAATTCTGCCAAGTGTTTCTGTATAGTTGGTATTCCCAAGATAATTGGGTAGCGACTCTTAAGTCTCTGCACCAGTGTGCATTTTATTTTAAATTTTTTATATCAATTAAAAGATCTTTGAACAAGCACGGGGAATGAAGAACACCAGGTCATTCATGAAGAATCACCTGGAACAAAAATTGGAAGGAGAACTTCCTAATATGAAGAAGAAGGATTGGATAAAGAAGAATCCAAAATCCAGTAGTGCTTCTCCCGCATCACAAAATCTTGTACATCAAGGTACAAGTAAGCCTCTACATCCTATCCCTGAGACTTTTAAACATGTGTCTAGACATTCAAAATCAGATAGCTATGGATTTTTTGATGCATTATTTAACACACCTGTTCAAGAGGATGTAGCCTATCATAATAAAGGGCCTGTTAGTGTCCAACATACTCAGAGAATAAGTAGGAGTAGAAGTTGAAGCCATCACAGAGAATTAACCAGTGATGTGCCTCCTGCTGAAGATGATGGAACTCCATTATTATTTAGGCATGAAGAAGCACACCTGATAGACCTAAATGAGACATCAAGTTCTGATATGACTTTGCCTGACCCTGATGATGGTTTTGGGGATAGTGACTCTTTAAGATGAGAGATCCAAAAGAAAGATGAACTTAGGATGAAAAGGACAAGGAAAAAGAAACAAAACTGATGCATGTTGTAATTGAGAGGGATAGATTAATTAGACAATTGGAAAAAATGAAACTCCTGAACCAAAGTAGACCAGACCTAGAAGAGGAAGGTCTTGTTGTACAAAAATAAATTGATAAGGAGGTGATGCTAGTGTCTAACGTGAGTCCTGTAGGTGAAGATGAGGTCCAACCAAAGTCTGTAGACCCAAAACCCTTGAACCCTGTCAAGCCTAAATCAAGTGATCCAGATCCTAAATTAGTTTTGGAGTAGGGGAAACATAAGGCTGAAGGTATCAAGATAAATGAGAGGGTGGTTTCTCACCATCCTAAACAATATCCCCTCCCACATATGCCATCACAAATAGAGACTGCTTTGGAAAAGGTTAGGAGGGAAGGGGAAGCTCTAGTAGAAGAACTAGAGAGGACTCAAATTGAGGCTGTAAATGTAGAAAAGAGAAGGAAAATATGTTTCCTAAGAATTTCAAGTGTGGATGAGGTTGCACAAGCTACAACTTCATCAGGTCACCAAGAGGTTTTAAAAAATTATCCTAAAACCGGTTTGGAGAATACCACAAATAATTTTGGCCTAAAGGTTCAGGCAACCAAGTTTGTAAATCTACATAAAGATGGTCCTAAAAGTGAGAATACACGGTTTGGTGATGAATCTTAGAAAATTGATGGACTATTTCAAAGGAGACCTATATAATTGGAAAGGTACAGGCAACTATTCTTTGATGGTATTTCGGGTTACCCAATGCCCATCCCTAATGATCTAGGGGAAAAGATGAATAAGTTTACTGGGAACAATGCTTTTTCAATAGAGGAAAATTTGAAAACCTTCATGGATATGTTAAATGACTATGAAGTACAACATGAGGATGTAGTAATGAAGTTGTTTGTCCAATATTTAATAGAAGATGCAAAGGATTCATACATGGGTCTACCAAATGCTAGTATTAGTTCATGGGAAGAGTTTGAAATGTGCTTCAAAGAATAATATGGTGATAAGACTAATGCTAGTTTCATGTTGAAGGAATTCAACAACATCAAGAAGTCAATGAATGAGCTTGCGGTAGAATTTAACCTTAGATTTTAAAAGGCAATGTATAAATTATTTCAGGTGATGAGACTTGATGAGAATGTTTGTTTAACCACTTATTTTAATGCTTTTGATGCTAAAATGGTATATATCCTTAGAGATAGGGACCCTCAAACCATTAGGGATTATTTCAGAGAAGCTATTAATATTGAAAGTAATAGGAAAGCTTCTGGAAAATATGGTAGGAGGGAGGAACCTACTCTTTTGAAAAATCCTAGGGATAAAACTAAGAAAGTCTCTACTACAGGCCCTAAGGACGATGAGAAATGGGATAATGTCCTCAACACATTGAAGGATTTAAAGTATATTATCGCTAAAAAAGAGAAGGGTCTTGGAAATGATAAGCAATAGTATAATAAAAATGACAGACCTCCTAGACTACAAAATTATCACTACAATACAAATTGGAAGGATAGAAAACCAATACTACCGGCCTAGAAGCCTAAAATTGATCAGAAGACACCCGATGCTTTGTAGAATAATTCTGTAAATTTGGTGTAAGATAGACCATGGTGTGAGGTTTGTAAACATCCACATGATCAAAATTATTGTGGTGTTGCCCAAGTGCTTGCTGCTAAAGGAAAAGAAGAGGATGCTCATGAGAAGACTCTTGATTTTGAGCTGAATGATGTAGATTGTTGTATGGCCTGGTCATATGTATGATGAAGCCGAATGTTCTTCTGATGAGGAATTGCAAGAATTTTATGTGAATAATCAACGACAGAGAAGTGAAATCTATCATCAACAAGTTTTTTTTGATGAGGAAGGTGAGTTTGACCATCATGCCTGCAATATGGAGCAGGCTGAAGATTCAATGTCTCTAAGGAGACCATCAGAAGATGAGATTTCCTAGTTGACTGAAGAGATGGCTGTTCAGATGAGAAGTACATTACGACTACAAAATAGAACTATGGGTGGTGATCAGGGTAAGCCTATTGGCCTTTTCATTAAGGAACAAAAAGATAAAACAAGGGTATTAAAGAAGATAGAAAAAATGATGCTCTCAAAATCAAGGAGGTCTAGATAGACAAGACATGGGAAAAAAGGATTGAGATCCCAAAGCCCCATGAATATTTTTCTCCTTTGTTGGTAAATACCAAAGTGATTACCAAGTCTGTTGAGTCTGCTCTAGAAGAAAAGCAAAAGAAACGTGAAGGAAAACATAAACTGGAGAAGAAAGAAAATAATGAAGCTATGATTCCCGACCTACCTAAATATACACCCTTAGACATGTTTCAAGTATTGCCCCAAGTTAAAGTTATTGTACCTTTGATCGAGATGATGAGAATAGATGAGCATCAAGAAAGAACAATAGCCTTGATTACAGGAGTTGCTGGTAGTAAAACTGAACAAGGAAATTGTAAAGAAGCAAAGGAGAAGGAAGAAATAAAAGAGAAAGAAGTGGAGGGAATTGTAACACAAATTCCCCCTATGTATCTAGGGAATTCTATCAATATGTGCCTTGAGAACATAACCCCCTTTTTCCTGAGTGTTAATATAAATAGGAAGACTCTAAGAAATTGTATGATAGACTTAGGGGCATCCAATAATGTTATGCCAGTCAAGATTATGGAAGCAATAGGCTTAACAGTACACAGTACTCAAGGTAAATTCTATGCATTAGATTCGAGAGAAGTGCCAGTTATTGGCAATATTAAATATTGCCTTATAAATTGACCCAATACCTTGACAAGGTTTTGGCCATGACTATTTTAGTTGCAGACATCCCTCCTCATTTAGGGATTCTCTTGTCAAGGAAGTGGAGTGAATGAATGGGAGGTAACATGCAATATGATTTGTCATTTGCTACCTTTTACATTTATTGAAAGATGTCAAGATTGAAAGAGAGTCTAAGGTGCCTCATATGATTGAGCATGATCCAACTAAGAATTTGACATGTTCTACTGACTGTGGCATAAATGAGTTCAAGGCAGAGGAACCCCCTAATAATTGTGATAAACTTGTTGCACCAATTGATATAGAAGTTGAACATTTGTCAGAATCTAATGATTTGTGGACTATGCATTTTGATGGTGCAAGTTCAAAGGAAGGATCTAGTGTAGGTGTGTTGCTAAGGTCTCCAAGTGGAAATATATTTAGGTTCTCTTTCACTCTATTATTTGAGTGCACCAACAATGTGGCCGAATATGAATCCTTGTTATTGGGGTTGAGGTTGGGTCAAAAACATAGAATCAAGAAGCTCAAAGTGATTGGAGATTCTGAGCTTGTGATTTCCCAAGTCAAATCCATATATGTGTCAAAGAATAAAAGGCTGAAATAATATAGAAATGTTGTTTGGGGTGAACTGGATAACTTTGATGCTTTTGGTATAAATTGGATGGAGAGAGGCCACAATAAAGTGGTAGATTTGCTAGAAAATATTGCATTGAGACTAGATGACAGACTTATGATGGGATTTCAAAGGTTGAAGTGAAAACTAGACCATCTGTTCCTGATAATATCAAGAACTGGAAAGTTTTTGACAATGATGATGATATATTGAGATTTTAAAGTTGTGTGGATGAGTATGAAAGTCAAGAAATTGACTTTGGAGCTTTTGTTGAATTAATGATTGTAAGGATACTATGTTTGGGAATGAAGTTATTCAGTTAAAAACCAACACAATTCCTAAAGATTTAGTTGTTCTTGAAAGAGTGTTTGACAATATGGATAGGACAAAGGCTAATTGTGTTGCTTCCCATCCTGATGACTTGGAGGAAATAAACCTTGGAAAAAAAGCATCACAAAAAAAGGTGTATATTGGAAAGAAATTGTCACCAAAGGTGAGAAGGATGCCAATTGATTTGTTAAGAAAATTCAGACATGTGTTTTCTTTGTCTTATGATGATCTTAAGGCTTATAGGTAGGATTTGTTTCAACATGAAATTCCTTTGAATAGTGATGCTAAGCCTTTTAGGAAAAAGAAAAGACCTATTAATCCTACCTTGGCCCCAAAAATGCAAGAAGAACTAATGAAGTTAAGAGGTGCAGGGATCATCAAACCAATTAGACATTCATCTTAGGTATCAAATTTGGTGCCTGTGAGAAAGAAAAATGGAGACATTAGGCTATGTGTGGATTTCAAAAATTTGAATGTGTCTTCATTGAAGGATAACTACCCATTGCCAAATTTGGAAGCCATGTTGCAAAGGGTGACAGATTGTGAATTAATGTCTATGATGGATGGGTTTTCTAGCTATAACCAAGTCATGGTTAAGGAGTCTGAACAATTTAAGATAACTTTCAGTACACCTTGGGGAATTTATGTATATGTGAGAATTCCTTTTGGTCTAACAAATGCATAGGCTACTTTCCAGAGAGCCATGGATGTGGCATTTTCATATTTCATTAACCTGTATTTAGTGATTTATTAGGATGATCTAGCAGCAAATTCCAAGAAATAAGATGACCATTGTGAACATCTAGAGAAATTGTTCAGTAGGGCATTGGAATATGGTATTTCCTTAAATCCAAAGAAATGTGCTTTTGGAGTAAAGGAAGCAAAGTTGTTGGGACATATTGTTTCTAAGGATGGGGTCAAATTTGATCCAGAAAGAGTAATTGTAATAGATAAGGTCTCATGACCCCGAAATGTCAAGGGAATACAATCTTTCCTTGGAAAAATTTAATTTTCTAAGGAGATTCATAACAAATTTTGCTGAGATAGTTCACCCTATTTCTAAAATTCTTAAGAAAGGGGCCAAGGTTGAATGGGAAGAAGAGTCAGTACAGGTTTTCCAGGACATTAAGCAAGCTATAAAGGAAGCTCAAGTGTTGAGAACTCCTAATTTTTCCAAACCCTTACAGATCTTCTCATTTGATTCATTCCACACAATTGCAGTTGTGTTGTTACAAAAGAATGCTAAGGGTTTTGAACAGCCTATAGCCTTTTTCAGCGAGTCCTTACAGGTTGTAAAACTTATAAATGATATAAATGAAAAATAGGCATATGCAGTAGTAAAAGCAGTAAAAGCTTTCAGGACATATTTGATGGGAGTTACTATAATTGCCTATGTACCTAGTGCTGCTATGAAGGACATTTTTACACAACATGAAGTATCGGGAAGAAGATGTAGATGGATCAAAAAAATCCAAGAATTCAACATTGAGATCCATATTACCAAGCTGGTGAGAGGACAAGGGCTGTCCAAGCTTATGGCCCAAAGTAATCTGGAAGAAAATCAGATAAATTTGCTTGAAGAAGAGAATAGAACACACATATGTGACATGGAACATTTTGATTGGTAGAAGGGTGTGAACTATTATTTACAAAAGATGAAATGCCCTAATAATCTAACTAAAAATGAAAAAAGGACATTGAAGTTACATGCTATCAAATATGTTGTCATAATAGGAAAGCTCTGGTGGAGAAATAGAGAAGGTGTTATGTTGAAATGTGTAGACCAAGATCAAGAAAAAAAAGTCTTGAATGAAATGCATAATGGAGTTTGTGGAGGGAATTATATGGCCAAAACAACTGCACACAAAATAATGTGGGCTAGGTTTTGGTGGCCTACTATTTTTAAGGATGCACACCAATTAGTGAAGACATGTGATTCTTGTCAATGTTTCTATGGTAAGTTGAATTTATCTAGTAATTTACCTCTGAAACCAGTTGCAGTACAATCTCCATTCCAACAATGTGGTATTGGTTTCGTAGGAGAGATAGCATGTAAATTAGGTGGAGGCCATTCATGGATATTGGTGGCCACTTATTACTTTACCAAGTGGGTGGAAGCAATTCCAACAAAGAAAGCTACTAGTAAGGTGGTAAATTATTTCTTAATAAGTAATATAGTGACTAGATTCGGATGTCCAAAGAAGATTGTGTCAGATAATGCAATGTATTTTAGGTCTGAAGAATATATGGAATTCTATGAGAAACATGGCATCCAAGTCTCTTACTCATCACCTTACCACTCACAAAGAAATGGACAAGAAGAATCAAGCAATAAAAGCTTGATGAAGGTTAGAAGATTATCAAGAGAATCCTAGATCAAAATAAGAAGGCATGGGATTCTAAATTAAGATTATCAATTTGGGCAGATAGGGTGACTGTGAAGAAGGCAATAGGTTGTGCCCCATTTGATCTAGTCTATGGGATAAATGCAAGGTTTCCCCAAAATAACCTAATGGAGATGTATAAATTTGTCTAGATGTATGATGAGACCAGGAGGGAAGCTCAAATGAAAAATGCCAAATTTTAGTTGCAAGTAAAAAATTTGTATGACAAAAAGACAACTGCAAGTTGTTTCCAAAATGGAGATATGGTTTTAATGTGGAATGCCAGGTTGGAAGATAAAGGAAAACATGGTAAATTTTATGCAATCTGGTTGGGTTAATAAGTGGGGGGAAGATTCATATTTCCTACAAGAAATGACAAGTGATATTCTTGAATTTCTAGTTCATGGACAATTCTTAAAGCTATACTTCAGCTGAAGTATTGTTTTCCATGAACATTAGCTTAGGTTTGTATATATGTTAGTTGTAGGTTTCCTTCTTGTTGGATTGTCTTGTCTGGGAAATCCCTTTTGGTTGTCTCTGCAATTGGTCTGATCTACTTGAGATTTTGTTATTCTCGCTTCATTCCAATGGATTGAATGTCCCCAATTGGAGCCACTAATGGAGCCTCAAATTTTATTCTTTGAGTTCCATTATTATTTTGCCACAATACTGGTCTGTCATGCTATTCTCGAGAAACCTAAGGTTGGGGTTTTATTTTTGCCTTCATGAAATCCTAATGTTCTATCTAAAACCTTGGGTTGGATCTATTTCGCCATTACCTTTTTGAGGGAGGTTTTAAAATGAATTATGTCCCATTGACTCATCTAGGCCGGGCTCCATTTCTAAGTAAAAAGTGTTAAATATTTTGCCTAACTTTATTATTTCCTAAGTCTAGGTTGGTTTGTGACCCATTTTAAGAACAACATTGAGCCATCATTTGTCATTGGCCTAGGCGATGTCCCCTTTCTCCTTTTAATAATTGTTTTATTTTGCATGAAATGTTTAGTTTTTTTTGGTGACCACTGATCATCCTACAGTTGATCCTGATCATTTCCTGTGATCTCGTGATGACCTCACCATTGGGTTTCAACTAATTGCGAAATCACGAGCGAGTGCCACGTGTATCAGCTGCCAATGCCAAAAAAGATTAATAAAGTGTTTAATTTTTGAATCGGGTTTTAATATGCTATAAAGTGGGTTACTAAAAATGTTGCATGATGCACATGCTCGAGATAGATGGTGGTGTTATAATCTTGATGAAAATTTGCTCGACGGTTATGTTTAGTGCTAGCGATGGCTGTGAATGAACACGATCACCGATGGTGGGAATCGACAATTGCTTGCCATCACGTGATCCAAAGATGCAAAATGTTTAGTGATTGCGTTATCATGGGTGGATGCCATGTCTACTCCTTTTGTGTTGCGTATTGTGGTGAGCCCTTAGGGTTGAGATGGAGATTACATCAGCCTTTTTGAAGGTGGTTGTTCAATGATCTGACAAAAACAAAAGATTGACAACTAGAATTTAAATTCGTATCAAATGCGATTGGAGCCATTGGCGCGGCATGAAAATGAGCTTTAATGGCGGATGAGATGTTTACTGGCTCAATTAGATTGACATAAATTATCTACTTTCATTCTATTTTCACCACAAAATCATTCAAGTATTTTCGAAGCAGTTCAGAGCTAGAGATAAAGTTTTTCGAGAGACCACAGCGGAAGTTTTGTTCTCTGCAAGACACGAAATCCCGTGAGTTATTTTTCGGACTACTTGGTTAATTTGACTATGATTTTTGTGAAGGGTTGTAGTATTTTGGTCAACGGTTTTGTTGAGTATTACTATAGGGTAATTGGTTCATTTAAATTGTGGGAAATTGCAAGGTTTTGTTGTAATTTTGTTTTCTAGGTAGCCCTAGTTTGTTCAAGGATTTGAATTTTAAAGAAGTCCTAGTTGTTTAAGATGGTACCACCGAAGCAACACTCTGGCCATATTGATTATTTGTAGATTAATTTATATGAAAAATTCTTGGATCAAATCTTTTTATCTACAAATTATAGGAAGAGGGGTTTATTTTTAATGAGTGGAAGAACCCTAGGCGAAGGACTAGTGTTTAAAAGTTATAACATTACATATGCTATGGTTCCTATGGCTGGTTTTGGAAATGTTTAGGATGTGGTATGGATAGTGAAACTTACCTCAACCCTTCTCTAATGGTTGGAGATACGACATGGGGAAACTAGCAGTGCCAAATGTGTTTCTTGATGTGGACCTACTTAGAGCAGTGGCAGCACGATATGACCCTGTTACAAGGGTAATCAGGGATAATGATGGTGGGATTCTGCTAAGTATAAGTGTAGATGAGATTCAAAAGGTTTTGATTTGAGTGATTCTAGCTCATTCTTGGTCCCAATTGATCTTAAGGAGATGAAGCAAGAATATGCAAGGTCAAAGCCTCTCTTCAGATTGAAGTTGCTTCCTCCTCATCTGGTTAGGGCAGGAAGTTCAATGATTCATATCAGCCCAAGTGACCAGGAGCCTTTTAGGCTAGGCTGTTTTGTCAATCACTTTTTGGAAAAAATTTATTCGTTGTGCCAGATTTTTGGGTTCACCCCTAATACTGTGATTCCAACTGCATATATGTTCATGGGGGCTCAAATTCAGCATCCCAATTTCTCTATGGTGTATGACTATGCATCTTTTTTAGCAGATAAGATACATGAGGGTTTTCTAAAGTTGCATGTGGGGGACGTTGGCACTCCTTTCTTTTGGTAATCCCTATTAATGCATATGTTCCTGTACAAGAATGTCAACTTCTTCTCAGAAAAGATATAGTTGAGGCAAGAAGTGAATGGAGAAAGATTACCAGTATAGGTTTGGAGTGCAGACCTATCGTACAACAGGGGAGGTGCCAATTTTGTGCAGTTTGACAATTGCTTTGCCTCCAGACTCAAGGCTTGGTTGGTGGTAAATGTGCCTAGAGTTCCTGAAGATTTTCATGACTTCCTCTGACCAAAGTTGATGAAGCCTGATTTGAAGGTCTACCACAAATGGGGTGACATCATTATGTACCCTGTAAGCACTTTTATAAGGGTATATGGTTTCCAAGGAGCACCACATATTCTCCCATTTAATGTACCATCAAGAATGAGTTTTTCCAAGGTTATGTGGCAACTAGGTTGTATTCATGAGGACAACCTAAAAGGGAGAGGAAAAGGGACTTTGTTCCTTGACTACACTGTTGTTTTTGATTTTTTCTTTTCCAAGGGAGGATGGGTCCACTTTGGAAGGTTTTTTGATGATTTTCATTTGAAGAGTGGATCTAGAAGGCAACATGACCCTAAGGGATTGCTTTCCTTGTTCAGGCAATGAATTAAAGGTGGCAGGCTTGCACATGAATTCAATTTTCCTAAAGACCTAATAAAAAATGAATTTAATTTGAATAGGTAGGAATTGAATAAGCAAAATTGGATTGCATATGAGAATATGTTGGCCATGGTACATAAAATGGATCCAAAATATGATCCATTAATGGAGTTCACTCCATTCCACAAGAGAATTTATTTCTTGATGGATAATTTAAAAGAGATCATGGCCACCTTGATGACTAAGAGGGTCAATTTGGAATTAGATTTTGGAGTTCAAAGACCAGAATCAAGGCCAACTTATCAGCCCTCAGTTGATCGACCTCTATAAAAGAGGAAGACAAATAACAACAGTGAGGAGGATGAGGGGGATAAGAATGGAAAACAAATATTGAAGGCATCATCATAGCTAGGTCCAAGGATCAGAGCATCTAGAGGGATAAGGATTGTTGATCTAGATTCACCACCGAGAAGTGATCCTGTGGTGTTGCCCTAAGAGGCAGAGATTTGAGGAAACTCAAGAGGCTCTGATGGATGAGATATTTATAACTAATCAAGACATGCAAGTTTTTATCTCTTCCCCTCCTAGATGAACATAGTTGGTGTTATCTAATATGGATGTAAAGGGGCAGTGTGTAAAAGATGCTAGAATGGAAGCCAGCAAGGCATTCTTGGATGATGATGCATTTGTAAAGACTCTTGTATTCCTACAACTAGTGTGGAGGATGAAACTAGAGGAATACTAGGACAAATGAAAGAGAAGGAGAGAATCAAGACCTGATAGGTTTGAGCAAGAGAATGATGATGAGGTGAAAGTCGAATTAATGGAAAAATTCAAAAACATCACTCCTGAGGATGGAAGGAGACTTGTGAATCAAGCTGGTGTCCTAATTTTTCATGAATGGGACATAGCCAATGTAGTAGCATTCAATGCTATCTTACAATCTAAGAATCCTATACAAAATAGTGAAGAAGAGGTTAAGGAAACTCTGCAACACTTTTCCTTCAGTGAGGAGTATGAAACTCTAGCAATATGGGCATTGGCACCCCAGCGCAAAAAGCCAAATGTAAACTCTATTAGCCCAAATGTAAGGGGAGGGCTAATAATCAAGAAAGCTTTTGAAACTTTAACTACATAAGCTATAAGGCAAGAGGATAAAAAGAAGAGTTTAATGGAGAAGTACCTCATAATTGGAGAATATAGTAGGATGCAACAAAGGAATGCTGGGCTGTAGTCTGAAGTAGATAGGTTGAAATATGGGTGGGTGGGAGAATCCTCTAGTACTCCTTGTATTAGTGCATTACCTTCCACTTCAGGATCAGTTCCCCCTACTTCTCCAATTATTTCTACTCTAGGATCCCCCATCCAAATTCCTACTCTTAGTCCTAAACCAGGGCTAGTTGAAGAGGAAGTTGAATACTCTGTGGATCCCACTAAGAAGAAAATGTTAACTAGGATAAGAAAATTATAGACTGCCTTAAAGTCAATTGAGGATGGTGCAGTTGCCAAGCAAAATGAACTAGTTGACACAGTTTTGAGGCACGTAAATGAGAAGGTTGATGGTAGATTACCATCTATGCATTCTTTATATTCTTTATTCTTAGATGGAATAAGAAACATACATAGGGATCGGGAAATAGTTTTTCTTTGGCTGAGAAGTGGATCCCTAGGGACAAAAAATCTAGATATTATGTACAAGGCCTCTAGATTGGATGCAAATAACAAGCCCCAGTCATTGAGGCATTCTCAATTTTTTGTGAAATAACTGAAGGGTTTCCAGGCCCTACCTGATGATTTGAGTAGGAGAATTAGGGAGCTAGTAAAGATTTTTGATGATTGGAGTGATACTTTTTTTCTAGACATCATTGATGCACAAGGAAATATTAAATCACTGCAACAGTGGCATGATAGGGCAGAACAATTTATTAATGCAAAAATCAAATTGATTTGTGATGATTTAGACTATGATTTGTTGGTGAGTAGCATGGATAAAATAATTAATAGTAGCACATTCTTAGAGTCTTTTGAAAGAGAAGCCAATCAGGTTGCAGTGAAATACACACCTTACAATACTAAGGTGAATGAAGTGGTGAATTTTGATTGGCCAATGGATGAAGAGAATCAAAGATGGGTAGACAAATACTGAACCGAAGATGAGTGAGGTGGTGTCTACTACTGGTAGTTAACAAATCAGCAGTTATGGTTATAACTGATTATGGTTTTGTCTCCATGGTGGTTTTTTTGTGCCGGTTTTGAGGATTGGCGAATGCAACGAATATTCTCTAATGAGTGAAATTATCATGAAGATGCTCTGAGACTTGGTGTTTGTAATCATTTTTTTGAAATGTCATAGAGCAGTCCAGTTGACCGGTGACGTGTATTTTCTGGCCTGATGCTTGTTTTCTCCTTCATTCTCTATGAGAAGGATTTCAAGGCCAGAAATAAGGGTTAGCAAGTTAATTATTTTTAGGTCGAGTCTAGGCATAGTTGCAGAGAAAATTATAAAGCCTGGTAATTTGATGTAAATGTAATTTAGGTTTTGTGTCATTCTGTAGTAGGGTTTCTGATTTATGAAGGTTTGATGTTTCATAACAGTAGTAGCATTTGAGTTACAATGACTCATTTCAAGCTCATGTCTCTCCTTTGTATAAGCATATCATAATCTTGAATAATATAATCAAGGGTTATTGCGTTCATCTCACTATTGTGGTGTGTATGATTTTCATTTTGGCTTTAATTCAAAGAATTAATTAAAATTCTTGAATGGAGTTACAGGTGGATTTGTTTATAAAGGGATTTGGTAAGAAGTATTGGGTTAGGATATAAATTGATGATTTTGTAAGGCAATATTGTCAGAGATTGTATATGCTATGTGTTTGAATTTGTCATGGAATTTTAAAAATTTGTGAATCTGACTCCGGAATGGTATATTGCACTAGTCTAAATCCTATTTGTTTATGAGGTTTTGTGTCTTCTTGTCTTTTCTTAGAGGTTTCTATGAAATTGAAAATCAAATGATTATCTTAAGTAATGAAGTATTGTTGTAACCATCTCATGCTCCAAGTAGTTGATACTATTGATGAAAATCCAATTCAATTCAGTATTATCCTATTCTGTTGAGCTATTAAATGAGATTGTCTATTAATTGTTGATGATTGTTTATAAGTTTGGTTCAAAGATTATAAACACATTAAGGGGACCACCCTCCTAGGTTTTCTAGAGCCCGAAATGTAGGAGGTTTATTTTTAAAATCCTCTTCATTTGGTCCAGGTCCTTTGAGTTGCCCTTGATTAGAATTGGAAATTCTATAGGTAGAATAGAAGATCAACCTGGTTACATTAAAAAAAACCAATAATAGATTCTCATTTTTTTTATGAGCTTCTTTTTTAGTTTCATCAAACTGAATTAAGTCATCCATTCTATGTTACATCTCATCACAAATGTTTGTGCTATATTCCTTCACAAAACTTGAACATTTTTAGTAAGTTGTTGTGAGGAATCTTTGTTTATACCCCATATAAAAGATTAAATGGTGATTTCCCAATGAACTTCTTGACCATGGTCCTCTCTTCCCATAATGCAAGCTATAATTTTGAATCTCAAGCCTTGTTGTTCTTCTCAATCACCCATTTGATGATATTAATCAAACTCTTGTTTCTAGATTTTTCTTTCTCGTTCCCTTGAGGGTGATAAGGAGATGAGTAAGAGATACATATACCATGCTTATTACAAAAGTTAGTAAATTCCTCTGATCTAAAATACATTGCATTATCAGAGATAATTCTTTCTAGGACCCCGAATCTAATCAATACATTATTCATCAAAAAATCAATCACTACCTTACTTCTTGCTTTCCTTGTGGGTATTGCTTCCACCCACTTTGTAAAATTATTTGTAGCAACAAGGATCCCAAAGTTTCCTCCACTTGATTGCTTTGATATATCTCCAATAAAATAAATGCTCCACTATTGGAAAGGAGCCTGAACTGAAACTGGTCTAAGAGGCAAATTACTAGAAAAATTCAACTTGCTATTGAATCTTTGACAAGAATCAAATCTCTTAACAAATATATGGGCATCTTTGAAAATAGTTGTCCACTAGAATATTTCTCTCCATATTTTATAAGTAATGGTCTTTGCCATATAGTGGCCTCCACATGCTCCCTTATGCATCTCATTTAAAAGCTCTCCTACCTCATCTCCATCAACACATTTGAGTAACACACCCTCTGGGATTCTACACCAAAGTGCACCATCAATGATAACATATTTGATAGCATACAACTTTAAATTATTCTCTCATTATTTGGCATGCCTTCAAGTCATTGCATAGTCTATAGCTATTCCACGATCCTTCTGTACCATCCATAGGTCTACATGTCAAACATGGGTGGAGCATTTTCGTGTTCAACTTGATTTATCTGATTTTCTTTGAGATTTTTCTCAACCATCAATTTGGCCAAACCCTGACCTCTCACTAGTTTTGTAATCTAGATGTCAATGTTTAACTCTTGGATCCTATTGATCCACCTGCACCTTTAACCCATGGTTTCCTACTGGGTGAAGATGTCTTTAAGTATTGCACTTGGTACATATGCTACTACAGTTGCCCTAGTCATATATGTTATAAAATTATTCACATCCTTGACCAATGCATAGGTTTGCTTCTCTATCATATCATATTTGAGTTCAACTTCTTGCAAATATTTAATGAAGAAAGAGACTGGCTGCTCAAAATCTTCATTATTCTTCTATAATAATACTCCTGCCACAGTGTGAAATGAGGCAAAAGTAAACAATTGGAATGGCTTTGCATAATAAGAATATTTTAGCACAAAAAACTCCTTGATGGCTTGTTTAATATCTTGAAAAGCTCTGGATGGTTCTTCTATCCATGCTACCTTTTCACCTTTCTTTAGCATTCTGGATATGGGCCTAACAATCTTATAAAAGTTAATGAAAAACCTTCTCGCAAAATCATTTTTTCCAAAAAATGATTGGATCCTTTTTTCATCTTTAGGTTGTGGGATTTTTTCAATTGCTGCCATACATTGAGGATCAATCTTGACCCCTTCTTTAGAAACAATATGTCCTAACAGTGTACCTTCTTTAACCCCAAAAATAAATTTCTTAGGATTCAAAGAAATCTCATACACCAAAGCTCTAACAAATGTCTTCTCTAAATGTGAACAATGATATTCTTACTTATTACTATGTGTAGTCAAGTCATCTTGATATATAGCTAGGAATAGATCAATAAAGTTGACAAAGGCCACATCCATGGATCTCTTGAATGTGGCACCAACATTAATTAGGCCAAATGGCATTCTCACATACACAGATGTCTCCTATGGTGTAGTGAATGCAGTCTTGAACTATTTATATTCTTTCACGTTGACCTGGTTACAGTATGAGAACCCATCCATCATCAATAGCAACTCACACCCTATCACTTTTTGCAACATTTCATCCATATTAGGTAGTGGTTAATTTTCCTTTAGGGATGCTACATTCAAGCTTTTAAAATCTACATAAATTCTCAGGTCACCATTCTTTTTGCTAACTAGAACCATGTTAGAAACCCATGAAGAATGTCTTATAGGTTTTATGATTCCAGAATCTCTCAACTTTGTGAGTTCCTTTTGAATTTTTGGCTCCAATGTGGGATTTATTGGCCATTGATTTTACTGAAAAAGGTTTTGTATTAGGCTTCAAAG
The DNA here is from genome assembly GCA_007115665.2 of Sequoiadendron giganteum. NCBI lineage: Eukaryota > Viridiplantae > Streptophyta > Pinopsida > Cupressales > Cupressaceae > Sequoiadendron > Sequoiadendron giganteum. Next base: position 327,958,824 of record CM021100.1, read on the forward strand.
GTATTTCATGTTGGAAACGATCCTCCCTTTAATCCTTCAAGTCATTGTATGACCAGGAAAACACGTCTATATTTCCTCAATAGAGCTATCAGCATGGTTCTAATTTTCTTTCCTATGTATACCTTCTTGGGAGAATTCTCAGTCCCAAGATTTATTTCTTCCAAATTTTCAATATGGGGAGATGTTTTCTTAACATTTGTTTTATCAGGGCCATCAAAGACCATCTCCAGTGCAACCAATCCTCTAGGAATCTTATTGGTTTTCAATTGGATCACTTCATTCCCAAATAGTGTTACTTTACCATCCACTTCCACCACTAATGAGCTAAATCAATTTTTTGGCTTTCATATTGGTAAATAAAGAGCAATTTTTTTTTAATATCAATGTCATCATCAAACACTTTCCAGTTGCAAATTTTATTAGGTATTGTAGGCTAGGTTTGCACCTCTATTTTTGAAATGCCATCAAAAGTGATATCTAATCTGATAGCAATATTCACTAACAAGTCTTCTCTTGCATTCTTTCCTCTATCTAACCAATCAATATTAAAAGAATAAAAAGCTTCAATTGCATCCCATACAACATTCCTATAGTATTTAAGTCTTATTTTTGGAAATTAATTTAGACCTAACTTGGGATATTACCAACTCAGAGTCACCCATTACTTTCAACATTTTAATACCATGTTTTGATGCTAGTTTTAGACCAAGCAATAAGGCTTCATATTCAACCATATTATTTTTTTAGGAAAATTTTAACAAGAAAGAGTATTTGAATGTTTTACCTTGTGTGGAATGAGAATAACTCTTCCACTTGAGCCCTCCTTGGAACAAGCTCCATAAAATTACATGGTCCAAAGATAATCTCCCTATGATGCATCTAATACTTCCTTCTGAAAAGGTGTAGGCTTGACCTCCTCGTCTTGTTTCACTTCTTCAACCCGAAAAGTGTCCAAACCAGTATCCACAAAGTTGGTTATCACTAGTTCTTCCAGTGGCTCAATCATATGGTGAGCTCTCCAAAATCCTTGACAATCTTGACATCATTTTGGTCAATGGAAAAGGTGGCAAATGATTAATCACACTATATGCTCCCACCCATGGATGCACTCCATTTTCTTGACAACAACAACCCATAATTTAGTCAGATATCCACCACTATGATGCTCATGTCCAATTCCTTCTCAAGGAGTGTTGCAAGCTTATATGGGACTCTATTGATCACTCCTATGATATACACTTCTCTCGAGCCCATTGCATAACATTTTCCATAAGTGCTATCAATCTTTAAGCCCATTTCTTGCATGATTTTTACTAGAATCACATTGTTTGAGGCCCTTGAATCAATCATGCAATTTTTTAGCAATTTTCTAGCAACAATCAAGCTTAAGAAAAATCGGTTGACCTAGATAAGGTTCATAGTGATTTTTGTTCCCAAGTATATCTCAGGGTTTTCATTAATCACCCCTTTCGCTTCATCATTCTTCTCTTGATCCTTGTTTAGTTTAGTTAGATCAATTACCACCTTATCCTTTCCAACCATAGCAACACTATTTATGAGAGCAACTGTTTCATCCTTATGCTCATCAATCATCATAATTTCTAATAATGTGACTGTGACTTTAGCCTAATACAATAGTTGGAACATATCTACATAAGCATATTTTCTCAACATTTATCTTCTAATCATTAGCCTTCATAGTTTGAGAAGTAACCCTCTTATTTTCCTTGACCTTATCAGTCTTTTTGGCCCAAATTCTAATTACTTTACCTTCTTTAGGTTTTTTCTCTTCTTTCTTAGTTTCTATCTTGGTCCCTTTATTTTGTGCACTCTTTTCTTTGATAACCATGCTGCCAGGTTTACCTTGATCACCATTCATAATCCTATTTCTTATATTAATATTATTTCTTGCTTGAGTGGCCAATGCAATGGTCATATTTTCAATTTCTTCATTTATGGGCCTTCTTAGGGAGATATTGTCTGACTCAAGACTCTAAACATTGCAATCATCATCTCTTTCTTCATCTAAAAATACTTGTTGGTGGTACATACTTTCTTCCTACCTCTGCACATCCACATCACTTCTATCAAGCTCATCATTAGAAGAGTAGTCATCACAAGAAAGATCTTATTTATTCATGAACACAGTGGTCAACTTAGCTTGATCATGAGGATAATCATAACCCCCTTGATCATCCTATGACTCCTCTATAGATCTTGCAACCACACATTGTTGTGCAGAATGAGGCAATTGACATATTGCACACCATGGAAAATCTTCAGTAACATTTGTTGAATGTTTTTGCAACGGTTTAGGTGTTCCTTGATTATTTTATTATTATTTTGAACTAGTTTTCCATTGTGCCAATTGGTATGATAAGGGTAATCTTGCAACCTTGGTAGCCTTTCATTTCTTAGGAATTGAGGTTTCACATTCTTTCTGACCTTTTGCAATAGACTAACAATCTAATCCAACTTCTCATCAGGAAATTTAGCTTTGCTAGCCTTTTAAGTCCAATTTATAGGATTCTTGAAATCTTTAGGGTTATCCCTTTTTCCTACCTTACCAGATCCTCTCTTGTTATTCTCTATGTGAAATTCCATCTTGTAAGCATCTCTTAGATTTTGTGGATTGTTGCCCCTAAATAGGTAAAAAATATTTGAATCATATGCATTACAATATATTACCAAGAATTCCCTCTCATTAGGGCTTAAATAGGTAGGAACTCTATTCATAGCTTTTTGAAACCTTGCATTAAATTCAATCACCATTTCATTTTGTCCCTTCGTGATGTTAAAATCATTTAACCTAAATGTAGGATTGGTCTGATCTCCATACTACTCTATAAACATCCTATAGAAAACATATTTTGAATCAATTATTACATCAAGCAAGCACCGGTACCAATCCCTAACATCTTCAGTCAATGATTGCATAAATTATTTCATTACAAAATCCTAATCCCAAAGCTAAAATTCCTCCACAAAACTCTAAAAGGCCTTCAAGTGGTCTTCACCAATGAGAGCATTGTTACGAGTGAATTTGGGGACATTTTTTATAGCATTATCAAGAACAAGATTTGGGTATCTTAGGATTGTGTCAAAGCACAACTTCCTACATGCCTATCAGTATGTAATATCCTTCTTCCGATGGGTGCCTCTTGTTCATTCTAGTTGTCCTGATTCCTCCTTCTATCATAAGTATTTTCTGGCTTTCTAGTGTTAACTATTCTTGAATAGGAATCATATTGGTCATATTTTTGATTCATCTTAACCTTAATCTCTAGTTGTGAAGATGATTTGGAAGGATTTGTACTGGATGAAGGGTTAACATTCAAGTGAGGATTTGAAGATGATGTAGGGGTTTTAGGGATTTGGGTTTCTAGAGCAAAACCCTTTATGGTTGATTCTAGGAAATCGAGTTTCATTTTCATTTCTATAGTCACAACTAATAGTTCCATCACACTAATCCTCATTTGCAATTCCTCATTTTCTTTTGCTAACTTTTCAACCAATGAAAGAGGATTATTCTTTGGTATGTCCTTCTGAAATGAACTTCCCTCATTTATCTTTAAACTTCCTATAGGTATCTTTCCCTTATCAACAGGGTGAGAAACTTGCTTAGTATTAGTAGGGATAGGGTCAGTTAGAATAGAGGCTTTCACAATAGGTTTGGTCCATGTGTTTACATAAGAATTGTTAGCTGAGACAATTATAGGCTCCCTTGTTACAATATTTGTAACTATAGGACCCGTTGTTTGGTTGGATTGAATGGCTAATCTATGGAGATCTTCCATTTGATTAACCATCCTTCAGAGCATATCTCATTCAATCATAGCATTCATTATCCATTTTTCCTTTTCCTTGTCCCTCTTCCTTCCTAAATCTTGCAATACTATAGATCTTATTCTAAGTTGAGCATCATTAAAGATTTCATCCTCATCTGGTAATGTAGTATCAGCATCAGATGTCACTATAATCTCAGCATGACCGAGAGTATTGATACATGCATATTCATCAAATCTAGTTAACAAATCTAGGGGGAAGGGAGTATGTGCATTAGAGGCTGTGGTTAGATATCCTTCAGCTCTAGTAGAGCTAGAAATTGAATTATCTCATTGTATTCTATCTCTCTCCCTCCTCTGTATGGCCATCAAGCCTTGATCCAAGGGTTTCTCTTTCACAACATACTTCATTACAACATCTCCTCTCTCAAGAGATGCATTATCACTTAATTCTAGCAAGTCTCTTTCATGTTCAAAGCCAAAATTATAATGAACATCATATTCAAGAGTTTGATGAGGGGTAAACTTACTTTTTCCTGCACCCTTTGCTTTCCATTTTCCACGAGTGTTCTTAGGAAGTTCTCCCTCCAATATTTTCTCTAGATTCTTCTTCATGTGGCCATGGGTTCCTTGCATTTGTGCTTGAATCTTCTTTGTTCTTTTTAATATTTTGAACTTTCTAAAATATTCTACTTCTTTATTTCTTTGATATCTTCAAATATTGTCATGCATTGGTGAAAATATTTTAGAGTCGCTACCCAAATTGATTGGGACAAATTCGTAGCAATTATGTAGCAATTTATGTAAACTTTGCAAGATGTTTATGGACTTAGAATTATTTTGACAAATACGAAGTAATTTGGGTCGAACCTTAAGCCTTTTAAGCACAAAAACACTGGGAAACTTAGCATAAACTTTAGTGGGACACTTGGCAAAGACTCGAGCAATGGTTAGCAAAAAATTTCAATATATCGACTCTATGAATAAACATCACCACGAATTATAGTGATCTTTGATAAGGCACTCTGGAGAATAAATACTTACCAAACTTAACTCCCCAGTAGAGTCACCAATCTATTGGTTGTTTTCAAAGAAACAATTAGATCTCACCAAGTACCTATGAGCTTGCCAAACTCAATTCTCGAATACTTGAGAGATAATTGGCCAATGAATGAGAGGAAACTTAAAATACTTCCCTCCTACAATTCGATCTCTACAAAACTTGGGAGGGTGATCCCACAATGTGCATCCTACAACCTTGCTACACAATTATATCACAAACTGCATAATAAATAGATATATTCTCATTTAAATGCTAAATAGATGAAACCTTTAAAGAAATTGGCAATTCATTTGAAAGATCAAACACCTAAAGTTGAGAATTCACATAGCATCAACCTCAACAAAGGTAAATCAATTAAGATTTTTTTTATAAATAATTTTCTCAAATTAAAGACCAGAACCTTAGGAAATGCATTTAACACCTTCGGATTAGTGCCTTATCTCAAGGTAAGGAGTCCAAACAAAGCAAATTGAACTATAAGTGACTTTAATTCCAAACATCCATGATCTTAGTGAAATTGCATTATAATTCACACATTAATAATCAAACTCGATGACTACTTATAAGATACACTAAAAACCCATGTGAATTCATTCTTTACTTAAAGTATTTTAAATAGTTCATTAAACAATAACCATAACTAAAACATATTTCATTGAAAAACAATAATGAAAACCAATAAAATGATCTTTGATTGAATTCTCATTCCTAGTTCACATAGAGTGCGTAGATGGAGAGACAACGGATGCAAGAGATTTGCATATTTGATTTAGGTATACTTGGAAACCATACAATTGACACAATCTAATTTCCTAACTCAAAACCTACGACATCAACTCAAAATGTATTTTCTATGTGCTTTCAATTTGTATCTTCTGATCTAGAATTAAACAAGAGACCTGCACAAATGGCCTTGAATTCCTTTTTATAAGAACAAGGGAGCAAAACAAGCTTGAGGCTGAGGTGTACACATGTCAAATTTTCATTTGACAAACTATACCGGTTATTTCCTTAAGAAATGGTTACAACAAATGAAAAGATATTCTCATTTAGCCAGAAGCTTCCTTTAGTTAGTGCAAGTTCCCATGCTTTCCAAAAGGAAGTTTTTTGTTGTAAATAATATTCACATTGTTGCAACATATTTATCCTTTCCAATAGAATACAAAAATGTCCAAAATGAGGGAAAAGGGGAAAAAAAAGTCTAAGTGAGTATCCAGGTTACCAATAGTTAGCATCTTCCTATTACACTTTCAATTGAGAGAAACATAAATTTCATACATTTCATTTTCAAAGGCCAAACCTCTACTATACTTGACCAAGTAAATATGTTCACCATCCTTGTGACTATAAATCCAATACATCGGTAAAAATCCTCTTCCATTGTTCATATTCTACAACAGATGGCCAATTGAATACAATTATTTCATCCATCTTTTTCCTGTATGGAGCATACTTTGTCATCACAAAATTATCCTCTTTATCAAATTCTTGAAGGAAGCTAATGACGAAAGATAGTTTCTCTAGAGAATTATTCAACATGTGAATATCAATCCTCTCACAAATGAGAGATGCTTGAGAAGCAATAGTTGTCTCTAATTGGTCCCTCCATGTTTTTAGAGGTTTCACCTCACCATACGTATGCTAGATATCATCTAACAATGTAATATCCACCTCATCAAATTTGGTTTTTAGTTCTCTCATTTTTGCATCTAATGGAGCAAAATATCCTTGAAACTTTTTCTCTTTGATTTCACTAACAAATTTATAAGTTGAGACCACCCTTGGATATCTATCCTTATGCTTCTTATCCCCAATTGCCATAAATCTCAATTTTGTATCCCTAGGAATCCATTTATCTAGGATTGGAGTAGCCAATTCCTCATCCCTCTGAGATAACCTTATTGGTTGTAGCATTAAAGAATAATTTGAATGAATACTATTCAATTTACCTTGAATATTTTTATATAGATGCTTCAAAAAAGTATGAAAAATCTTGGAATTGTTTTCATACATGGTGGTTTGGACTTGTTCAAGCAATTTCTTGTACACTTCAATTTGCAACAATAATTCCTCCTTGGTGGGCTCAGTTGGGGGATGCACCCTAGGAGGCGATGGCATTGATCCCTCAAGAGAAGTTACCCTTGACCCCTCTGATGTTAGTAGGGGTTGGAAATATTTGTTGTTTCTTCACGTTCTCCTTCTTCCTGGAATAGATTCTTATTTTTGGTTTTGACTGGTATGAGGGTCTTTCCTCAAATATTGTTGTGGGATCCTCTTTAACCACCATTGATTTCCCTTTATATGTCACTGCATGTTCTTCCCTCAAGACACCCACTATGTTCTCAAAATTATTAAGAACATACATAATTCTATTTGATTCGCCCATGAAGTTGGGCATAGGTTCATACTCAGGGTTTGTCATTTTATCATGATCTCCATCATTTTATTGAAGGCAAGATATTTTTCTTTTCTTTCCTCTTGTTCTTGGAAATCCATTATGTTTTTGATAACATCCTTAGGATAGAAAAAAATGTGTATAAAGGTACCACTCCTATGCTTTTCCTTCAAGGAAGTAATAAATCCCTCAAGATCATGATTTCATGGGCATACCATTTTCAATTGGTAGGGTGCTAGGAGTTGTCCTAAGTTCAGCCATCCTCCTTTTATCATCACAAAATTTGCAAAGGTTGTCCACTCAGGGAAGAATGAACGGTCCTTCTTTTGCCACTCAGGAAAATGTGCCATCTATGATGCTCTGAATTGTCTCATGATTTCAATGAATCCTATTCTTAATGGCACATCCCTTGGTAGTACATGAGGGTTTGAACATAGGAGTTCCATAAACTCTAAAAATAGTTGTGTGAGGGTATGCTATTATATCACCCCAATTGTGATTTAAATTTAACTTAGGCCTTTTCTCCATGGATCCCAAGAAATCAAGGTTCTCCTTAGGCATCCTTGGTGGGTCATGAACCAAGAACCTTCTCATCTTTGAGGCAAAAACATTTTTGAAGACCACATAATAAAATTTGGAGTCATCCTTATCGAGGAATTGGGTCCAACACTGGATAGTAAGATCAACACCACCCTCCTTCTTTGTCAATGTCATATCAGTGCCAAAATTCTTCTTTCCTCTATATAAGAACATATGCATTAGTGAAGAGTACCACCCAAAGCCCACTGATTCATTTCCTGCCTTGAGTGATGATAAGCCCTTATTCATTCTTTTGGACATATATGATGCATAGTCATAGACTATGTTATATGTTGGGTGTTGGAGATGTTCTACCATGTAAATGAGGTTTGTTTGCATGGTATATGGTGCATCAATTCCAAGGATTTGGCATAAAGAGAAAACTATATTCTTGAAATAATTTGCAAAATATTTCATGGGGAAAGGTTCTTGTTCATCTTTTCCAATCTTTATTTGTTTCCTCTTCTTCCCCACCCCAGTAGTTGTAGTATGAATGGGTAGCAATTTTTTTCTAAATAGAATATTTTTGTTCTTATACTCCTCCCTGAAGACTTTGAGGTCAATAGGGATCATTTCCTCATTCCATTCATGTAGATGAAAAATACTTTCTATCTCTTCTCTGGTTAGTTTAACCATTTTTTTACCATCATATGCCCTAGTCACTCTTGAAACAGGGTTGTGTCTTGCAACAATATCCCTCAATAGGTTAAAATCTATATAAACATTTGGCACCACTAGTTTTCCCATATCTAATCTCCAAGGGTTGTAGATAGGGACTCCCAAATTCCTAATCCCAAGGGTGATCCCACAAAGTTGGTTTACAATTTCTGAGAGGAAATGTTTTTTGCTGAAATCACATAGTTTTAGAAAATATAATGATTTAAGCCTTTAAAAGTTCCATTTTAAGGATTCCAATAGAAGAGGGTTTGATCAAACCACCTTAGATCAAACCCCCTTGGATAGAACCTCGCTAGTTTTAAACCATACCTATAAATGAGTCTCCTTTACACCTATCAAAATGCTGATAAAAAATCACTTTTGATTTACCTTTTGGGGGATCAAATGAGTTCATTTAAAATTTATTTGAAATTATTATGGTATTCCTCGAAATGAGCTATCCCATGAATATAATTTTAATATGTTTTGGTTTTATTATGTATGTGTTTTTTTAGTTTTATTAAACATAGGTTTTTCACCGAAAATCAAGCTCTTTGTTTTGCACATGTGGAAAAATAGAAAATTATCAAAATATATTATTTTAAATATGATTGTGTTGGTATTGATGTCCTTCATCCATTAAAAAAAATAAAATAAAATTTTGATACATACAAAAAAAATTATGTTGTATATAGTCCACCTATGTCTGAATTGCAATTGGTTTGACATCAAAACTCTATTAAGGAAAACATATTCAATAAAAAACTATGAGACCAAATGAAAGTGCTAGATATCATAGTTACAAATCTAAATTCTAAAAAATTAGAATTTTATCCTTCGTACAAAAAAGTTATGTTGGATACGGTGAGCGTCAATTTTTAAAATTATTGTTTTCTGAAAAAAAACTAGTTTTCGTGGGAGATGGAAAAAGAAGTGCAATCTTATTCCAAAAAATTTGAAAAAAATATTTTAAAAATCTACAAACAAAATTTAATGAGACTCTAGTTTACATGATCATCAAATTCCTCACGGTTTAGCCGCTATAGGTTCCTGAATGTGAAGATTTAGTTAAAAATAATAATTTGAGTGTCCAGTTTGACCAAAAATTATAAACCACTATTGTGGGATTACCCTGAAACCAATTTTGGAATAGTCGCCACCTTGAAAATGACAAATTGATATCCTTGATACCACATATTTTATCTGTTAACCCTTCTTGAATTTGATAAACCATAAAAAAAAGCTACCTCGTCATCTCTTTTACTTCTAGAGGGTTTAAACTAATCAATGATATCTTTGGAGAGAGACCTTATTGTAGTTCCTGAACTGATAGCTTGAGTTTAGGGTGCCATAGGTGAAAGGTAGAATCAAACTAGTCTAGGGTTTTGAAAGAAAATGTTGAAAACCTAACTCTTTTATTCAAAACCTAGAGCACAACTTAAAAGATGCAATTCATATGGTTTGATAAGGGTGTATGTGCAAGATCATCATGGAAAAAACAAGCCCTTAAGTGGCAATAAAATTCAAAAAAATTAGAGTTAGAAAACTTGATGTAAAAATTTGAAAAATTTATCTATATTATTTCAAAAATATGTAAGAATAGAATCTGTAGAAAATTGAATGTAGTTTCTAAAGTACTAGGTTTATTTTAATTTTTTAAAAATCTATTTGGTGAAAATTTGAAATTTCAAATGCAGTAGTACTTAAATTTCAGGGAAAAAATAAGAAGTAGGTGTTTGTCTGACCACCCTAACAACAATAAAATGATAATATATTTTTATAATATTTTAGATATAAGTAGAGGACTCATGTCTCGATGTGATGCATATTTTTTTGTAATTTGTTTCCAAGTAAATAATTAATTATGAATTTTTTATTACAACTTTTTAAAAATATAAAAACTCATATGTCTGACCACCTTAACTTGGTCAAAACTTCATGAAATTCAATTTTTTTTAAAAATCCTATAGTATGTGAAGCATAGAATGTGATGCATGTTTCAAATTCAAAAAATGTGATACCGTTTGAAAGCTATAGATTATTTTCAATCAACCTATCAATCAGAACTTTAGTCATAATTCAAATAGAAAATGAATAATAATAATTTATTAAATTCAAAGTAAAGCATAATTTATATTGGTGGAAAGTTGAGAATCGCCTTTAAAAACCCTTTTCATTTCATCAATTTTGCATAAAAAAAATTTGTCAGCCACATGGGCCATCATATCACTTACATATCACCACTTTTTGGCCCATCATGATCCTGCACATAACCAAGGTTTTCAAGTCTTTGAAGTAAATTCAAACCACAATAAAAACATTAGGAAAGCACATAGACAAATTTGACAATGAATATTTTCCCTAACTCAAGATATTTCAAACATAATACAGAAAAGGTGTTTGTTTAACTTATGGCTTTATGCTGGCAGGAAACCCTAAAATTAGGATGCTTTCGATTCTTTGGAAATCTTTAATTGTGTTGAAAATTTAACCTCAAATACATTCAAATTAAAACTGGGTAGCTCTAACTATCACTTCTGCAATAACTATTCACTCATGTGAAATGCAATGACCCTCACATTTGCAAATTTGATTTTGAATAATTACCATTGATCTAGTCCTGAGATAGCCAATCAGATGACTCAGATCAAGTAAAATAATTTTGAAATTCTATCACCATCATTATCCAGTCCTTCAACCAATGATATCATGCCATTTGGATGCCAAGTCATTTGTTCGTGGGCTCCACCCCTTCTTTCTCCAACGGTAGAAGAATCCACACATCGTTCACCCGTTGACCCCCATCTTTTTAGAAAATAATATTTTAACCTCATGGGATGAGAAGGGAATGGTGGAGATTAACTCCAACAATGCATTAAAGTCATTGATTCATGAGCTTAAGGCATGAAGCATAATAGTGGAGATCGAGTCCAACATTTTGCAAGAAGATACATGGTGCAAGTTCTTTTACCCCGTAGCTCTTTGGAAATGATTATTTTATTCCCACGGGGATAGCGAGGAAGGACCATGATTGAAATCCTTTGATTTGATGATCAACAAAATCTGCACATTCACAAATGTTATTTTAATAAAGGGACCTGACTAGCTCAATGAGACAACCCTCAGGGAATAAAGAATTAGAACTTAAGTCTTTTGACAAGAAATATTAAGCCTGGCCTTGGGAAAAATTAAATCAATAAAAGGAACTTAGTGACCAACAGACCTAGACTAAGGGATCGGTAAACACAATGGTGTGAATGGCTCAAGTTGTAACTCAGATGACTGATAACTGGGTATGGTAGGCTAATGGAGAATTAAAAAACCAAGGGTTTAACACTTACCAAATTTGAGAAAAAGGCTTTAGATCCAAAAACCTAAACCCTACCCTTAGGCACGGAGGTGAGAGACCATCACAAGGTAAAGAAAAAGCTCAAATTTTCAAAACAATTAGGAGCTCTACCACAGTAAGTACAAAAAAATTGAAAACTCAATAGAATTTTGTGACAAAGATGATTGATAAGAGGTAGATGATAATAATAAAACACCCTATGTATACCTTTTAAGGTCACATACTTCATTAGAGCCAAGAAAACCTAGCTCGAAGGATGAGGGAGCACTTCCCTTTCGAACCTCGATTGAGACTTGACTTTTTTTCCATTCTCTTTGAAGAAAGAATTGAGGCTTTTATTGTCCTAGGTCTTGGTGTGCTTAGTGTACTTCTTCCCACTACATGAAATCCCATTCGCTTGAGCTATGACATCCTCATTGACCTTGAAAGAGATGCCTCCCATCGTAACCCTCCTATCTTTCCAAGAGATCATAAACTAAGCTGACATCCTTGTATCATGTCCCACTAAGCACTCCATCAATGACACCAGCCCACCTTCAACATAAATATGCCAAACCAGGGCATCCTTTCATAATTACTCACAACTATCTAGCTCCATCCTCACCCTATCACCACGCATATTGCCACACTTCACTGTGAGGTACCAGGAATCCTATGAGAGAAATAAATTAAAATGTATGTTAATGTGAGAGGTCACCCCAAAAAAATTGGTTTTAATCCATCTAGGATGAATTCAGGTAATCAAGACAATCTACAGATTACACGTGTTAAAATTAATTTCCAAAAATGAAATCTCCACTGGTGCAAAATTTAAAATCTTGAGACTCCAAAGGCTAGGTTATGAAAAATGATGATATTGATCTAGGTTTTATCTTCATGTTGCATATGCACAAGTACTAATGCCAAATGGCTATGGGGCCAAATTTAGGAATCCCTAAGTATCTATCTTTTATCTCATAAAACTTTTTAGTGGTGTTGAGAGGACTTAGCAGGAGCTCCATACAATAAGAAGTCATATGAAAATTAAAATTGGAACTCTACAAAGGTATGCAGAGGCTATGACAAGACCACAAATTAAATTTTTGCATGGCCCAACACATCCTAGCCATTAACCCATAGTACTTCCCATCACCTCTCATAACTAGCTATGAAACTACATCCTTCACCCAATTATTCAAATGTTGCCATATATTTAACACATCATCACCCTTCTTCATCCACATGACCCAAATTACAAACATGTGGACAACCCATAAAGTCTTAACATTTAGCATAATTAGTTATCATCATGGGTAACTAAGGTACCCTATTCCTTAAGGATAATGCCTTGTAACTTCAGCAATAAGTTCCCAATATTCCTCCAACACCTTGAAATGCTCCAACAGGAGCCAAGATTAGCCAGTGTTAGCAACTTGATTTCCCTCCCAAAATATGTGATAAAATATCTTTAATCAGCATTGATACCATGTGATTTATGTCGAATATGGTATCTCTAGTGTTCCATCCTCATAAACTGCCAAATTTTATTGAATCAATCACTGACTTGGAATCCCATTCTATGTGTAGTTTCTTTATCCCGATAGTAACAACTAACTGGATGCCCTTTAGTAGTGCAATGGATTCTCCAATCATGGAGGTATGAATCCCAATACCCCCTAAATAACTAGCCACAAGGTTACACATTTTATCCCTGATCATACCCCCGATGCTAGCCCTTCCATCGCTCCCCTTGGTCACACCATCTAAATTGAGTTTGTGCCACCCCCAATTTAGGATTTTCCAAACCATGTCACATCTAGCCTAGGCCTTAGAGTTGTCGAAGGATTTGATCTCCAAATTATTGTTCTAAGCTTTAGCCATTTTGATCTCCCACTCTATAGGAGCTTTGTTGAGGATTTTCCTAGTGTAAATCAAAACATTTTTAGAAATAAGCTTTAGCCCAATGCCAAAAACCACCTTAGGACTCATCTCAATTTTCCTAAAATAATTTGCTTATTCCTCTCTTTCCACAAGAACCAACAAATGATGAGGGTGACCTGGTTCCAAATCTCTCTAGGGATAGGATGTTGAAATGGACCAAACCAACCCAAAATGAAAGATTTTATGTCCCTACATAGTCTAGTGGGTCCTCATATTTTGGAAAGCCACCTCACATACTCCAACAATAAACATACAATGTAGTAATAAATGACCATCAGACTCTTCACTACTTTTACATTGAAAACACCTATTTAGGATCCGAAATCCCCTTTTCCTTAGGTTATCCTGAGTTAGGATCATATTATGACAGGTCATCCACCAAAAGAAATTGATTTTAGGAATCATGTTCCTATTTTAAACCTATCTCCAAGGTCTATTACGATCACCCTTGACTGACAATAGATTATAAGCCATTTTGATAGAAAGATTGCCCTGCCAACCTTTGACCTAGTAGAATTCATCCTCAAAGTTGGATAGAGGTAGTTTGGTCAGGGAGAGAAATTCTTACAATGAATTAGCCAGTAAAAAAAACTTAGGGGAGGGTATGTGCAGGATCATCATGGAAAAAAAAAGCCCTTAAGTGGCAATAAAATTCAGAAAAATCAGAGTTAGGCAACTTGATGTAAAAATTTGAATAAGTTATCTATATTATTTCAAAAATATGTAAGAATATAATTTGTAGAAAATTGAATGTAGTTTCTAAAGTACTAGGTTTATTTTAAAAATTAAAAAAACTATTTGGTGAAAATTTGAAATTTCAATGCAGTAGTACTTCAATTTTAGGGAAAAAATATGAAGTAGGTGTCTGTCTGACCACCCTAACCACAATAAAATGATAATATTTTTTAATAATATTTTAGATATAAGTAGACAACTCATGTCTCGATGTGATGCATATTTTTTGTAATTTTTTTCTTAGTAAATATTTAATTATTATTTTTTTATTACAACTTTTAAAAAATATAAAAAATTGTGTGTCTAACCACCTTAACTTGGTCAAAACTTCATGAAATTCAATTTTTCTTTTTTTAATCCTATAACATGCGAACCATAGAATGTGACACATGTTTTGGATCCAAAAAATGTGATACCATTTGAAATCTATAGATTTTTTTCAATCAGCCTATCAATCAAGACTTTAGTCGTAATTCAAATAGAAAATGAATAATAATTTTTTATTAAATTCAAAGTAAAGCATAATTTATATTGGTGGAAAGCTGAGAATCTCCTTGGAAAACCCTTTTCATTTCATCAAATTTGGGTAAAAAAAATTCATTAGCCACATGGACCGTCATATCACTTACATATCACCACTTTTTGGCCCATCATGATCTTGCACATACCTGGGACATGGGGCAAAAAATAACCAAATACTTCCAATGCCTAGCATCTGACTAACCAAGAAAGTAGTCACTTATATACACACCAAAGAAAAGTTATGCAGGTATCATAAGGTTCCTGAAACTAGAGTGCAATAAGGGGGAGTCAAGAAACCAAGGGTCCCCCCAAAATTTTATGTAAGTACCATTCCCAAGTTTCCATTTCATTCCAAACATGAGCGACTCTTGCATTCTACAGATGTTATTCCATGCCAATGAACCACTAGGCTGATCATCAAAGAGACATTTAATCATAGGTCTATTGCAAAGATACTTAGTATTCATGATCTTGCACTAGTCATTTTTTTTCCTTAATTGATCCCAACCAACCTTAGCAAGTAAGGCTTTGTTGGTACATTTGACATTCCTGATTTCAAGTCTATCACAAGATTTAGGAAAACAAACTTTGTCCTAGCTAACCAAAGAAAACTTCTTCTTCTCCTCTATCTTGGACCATAAGAAGTTTGTTTGTATTATTTTGAACTTCTCAACTATATATCTGGTAATTTTAAAGATATAAAGGAAGTAGATAGGGATCCCTTGAAGGGTAGCTATCAGAAGTTGCAGCTTTCTAGCATGGCTAAGGATGGAGCCTTTCCACTGCGTAAATTTCCTTTCAATCCTTTCTAAAACCATGTTCTAAGAGATAGGAGTGACTTATTTGATGGTAACGGGTAGCCCTAAATATGCTGAAGGGAGAGAGATAGTCATACAACTCAGGACAACACTCACTCGAGCTTGGAGGGCTAGAGTGTTGTTGAAGAGGTAAATCATGCTTTTATTGTAATTTATACATGGCCAGAGCAAGTAGCATAATTGTTAAGGAAAATCTTCCATTTCCTAGCTTCAATAATAGAAGACTTCCCAAAGAGGATGGTATCATCAACGAATTGTTGGATAACAAAAGGTTCCAACAAAGTAGCAGGTTTAACCCCCTTTATGGAACCCTTTGATAAGAATTTGGAAATGTTCCTACTCAGAACATTCACAACCATGATAAAAAAATAGGGAGAGAGAGTGTCACCTTGTCTAATGCCCCTCCCAGCATTGAAGAAGCCAAAGGGGGCCCCATTAACCAATACAAAATATCTCACAGTGGTAATGCACTCCATCAAGAGGTTAGTCACCAATCGGTCAAAGCTAAACTTTGAAAGGACTTCTGGAATAAAGTCCCATAGCACCTTATCATATGATTTTAAAATATCCGGCTTGAAGGCCATATTAAAATTATTACATCTATCCATGAAGTGTAAAATTTCATTTGTGGTTATGGGAGTGTCCAAGATATGACAATCTGGAACAAAGCCTTTTTGGGTAGGGCTTATCATTTTTTCTAAAATGGGTTTTAGGAGTTTCACCAAAATTTTAGAAAAGACCTTATAAATGGTATTGTAGAGGCTAATGGGCTGAAATTCGATCATAGACTAAGGTTCAAAAATTTTTGGAACCAAGGAAATAAAGGTGTGGTTCAAATGTTTGAGGATCTTACCAAATTTGAAGAAATCTCTGGCTACCAAAACAAGGCCCCCCTCAAAAATATCTAAAAATATCTAGAAGAAAGCTAGGGGGAACCTATCTAGGCATGGTACCTTATAGGAACCCATATTGAAAATAGCCATTTGAACTTCCTCTAGAGTGATAACACAAAGGATGCAATTATTATCATCTTGGGTTAGAGTGTTAGGGAGAGGGTCCAATAGCAGATTGTCCATAGTAGATTGGGAGCCTCAACAAGAGCCAAATAAGCCCTTTGAAAGTATCCAAATTCCAAAAGCCCAATCTGGGTTGGCGTGTTGACCATAAAACCCTACTCATTTTGAAGTTTAGTTATCTGATTCCTTTTATTATTCTTAAGGGTCAAAACATGAAAAAATGAGGTATTCATGTCTCCCTCCTGCAGCCATTGGACTCTATATTTTTGTTTCTAGAATATCTCCTCCTTTTTAAGAATTGTTCCCATTCCAAACAACCCTCTCTTTCTTGGTTATAGGTCAGCATACTAACATCCCCCTCTTCCATCCTTTTCTGTATAGCCTTCAGCTTATCCACTAAGATGTTTTTTTCTAGAAGACATCCCTAGAAAATCTCTTATTCCAACCCTTCACCATATTTTTGATATGCTTGAGCTTGTTAAAAATCCTAAACATGGGGGAGCCATGTACATGGATATTCCACCATTCAACATCTTTATTCCTAAAATCTGGATGGGAGTTCCACATAATTTCAAACCAAAAAGGAAATGGTCCCATAGTAGATAGTTCATTCATAACTAACAACAAAGGATTATGATCAGAGATAGTAGAGGGTAGGGAAAACAAATTGGCACTAGGGTATGTGCAAGATCATCATGGAAAAAACAAGCCCTTAAGTGGCAATGAAAACTCATAAAATCAGAGTTAGGTAACTTGACATAAAAATTTGAATAAGTTATCTATATTATTTCAAAAACATGTAAAAATAGAATTTGTAGAAAATTTGAATGTAGTTTCTAAACAACTAGACCTTTATTTAAAAAAAAAAAATTGTTTGGTAAAAATTTGAAATTTCAATGGAGTAGTACTTAAATTTTAGGGTAAAAATAAGAAGTACGTTTCTGTTTGACCACCCTAACTACTATAAAATGATAATATTTTTTTATAATCTCTTAGATATAAATAGAGGACTCATGTCTTGATGTGATGCATATTTTTTTATATTTTTTTTCCAAGTAAATAATTAATTATGAATTTTTTATTACAACTTTTAAAAAATATAAAAACTCGTCTGTCTAACCACCTTTAACTTGGTCAAAACTTCATGAAATTCATTTTTTTTTTAATCCTATAGTATGCAAAGCATAGAATGTGATGTATGTTTTGGATTCAAAAAATGTGATACCATTTGAAAGTTATAGATGTTATTCAATTAGCCTATCAATTAGGACTTTTTTCATAATTCAAATAGAAAATGAATAATAATTATTTATTAAATTCAAAGTAAAGCATAATTTATATGGGTGGAAAGTTGAGAATCTCCTTTAAAAAGCCTTTTCATTTCATCAATTATGGGTAAAAATAAAGTCGTCAGCCACATGGGTCATCATATCACTTACATATCACAACTTTTTGGCCCATCATGATCCTGCAGATACTCACTAAGCAAAGTCGTCTAGTTGTGAGAACAAAGTAATCTATCCAATCTAACCTGGATCAAACCATCCCCCAAGCACCTATTGGTCCACGTGAAGGACTAACCCTGAAGGTCAATGCCAACCAAACCGACGTTACTCAATTTGTTTTCCAAATTAGACATGTTGTGACCAGAGTAGTCCAAAAGCCCTCCACACTTGTCTAAAGGATACAATGGAGAGTTAAATTCACTGACCACTAGCCAATGTGACCCCTTTTTATGGTTTATCCAATCAATAAGATCTTGTCAAAGGGCATTCCTAGCATTCCTTTGGTTAGGGGCATAGACATTGATGAGCGACTAAGAGCCTCCCGAGTGAGAAAACTTTACCCCCATACTATTTCGGCATTGAAAAATTTTAGAACCAGTGATCTTGTTAGGCTTACACATCATAGCTAGCCCACCAAACACCCTATCAGCATCACTACAAGAGAAGAGGGCACCCAACCAAATATACATAGCTATATTTTCAAAGTTTATTTTCTTCATTTTGATTTCTTGTAGTAGTAAAACATCAATCTTATGTTCCATCACATAATTTTTCAGTGTAAGTTGCTTGTGAGAGCTATTTAGCCCTCTCACATTAGGTGATCCCACAATACTAGTTTACAATTTTTGGGAAAACTAGACACTGAACTAAATTTTTTTAACCGAATCTTCACTTTCGGGCTCCTATAGCGGTTAAACCGTGAAGAATTTGAAGATGATGAAAACTAGTGATTTGTGACATTTTTTCTATAGATTCTAAATATTTTTTTGTCATTTTTTTTGGAATTAGATTGCACTTATTTTTCCATCTCCTTTGAAATCTAGTTTTTTTTTTTCAAAACAACATTTTAAAGGAGTGATGCTCACCGTATACAATATAATTATTTTTGTATGAAGGATAAAATTCTATTTTTTTATAATTTAGATTTTTAACTATGATATCTAGCACTTTCATTTGGTTTTATAGTGTTTTATTGAATATTTTTTCCCTAATCAAGTTTCGAAGTCAAACCAAATACAATTCAGACATAGGCAGACCATATACAACATAACTTTTCGGTATGTATTGAAATTCAATTTTATTTTTAATGGATCAAGAACACCAATACCCAACTTGAACATATTTTTCAAAATTATATTTTGATAATTTGCTATTTTTCCACATGTGTAGAACAAAGAGCTTGATTTTTGGTGAAAAACCTATGTTTAATAAAACTAAAAAAATACATATATAATAAAATAAAAACATATTAAAATTATATTTGTTGGATAGCTCGTTCTGAGGACTACCATAATCATTTGCAATAAATTTGAAATGAATTCATTTTATCCCCAAAAAGGTAAATCAAAAGTGATTTTTTATCAGCATTTTGATAGGTGTAAAGGAGACTCCATTGTAGGTATGGTTTAGCAGGGTTCTATCCAAGGGGTTTGATCTAAGGTGGTTTGATCAAACCCTCTTTAATTGGAATCTTTAAAATGGAAATTTTTAAGGACTAAATCATTATACTTTCTAAAATATGTGATTTCAGCAAAAATCAGAATCTCCCAGAAATTGTAAACCAACTTTGTGGGATCACGCCATTCCAACACAGGACTTTAATTTTTTACCCTTCTTTGAGGACACTTCAAATGTCCTTTTTTTACCTATGGCTATCTCTTTTTTTGTCTCCCTATTCTTGGTTTGTTGCTGGTTGGGTCTACTAGGTTTAGAGTCACCACCCACATTAGCTTTCCTTTGTTTATGCTTTTTCTTTGGGGTTGATTAAAAATCCTCCTCCGTTTCTTTTTCCTATGTCAAACCTAAAGAATCCATCTTAAGTAAATCAAATTTTACTTTTAAGGCCTCTTCTTCCAAGATTTAACCTTATTCACCACTAGTCATTACTGATTTATATTTTACTTTAAACCCTTCTTCCTTCAGGATGTCACCCTATTCACTAGCAACACAACACCTGCCTAGGGGAAAGAGCACCTTGTATACCTTTTAGGGGTACACAAAGAATTGTAATACCAAGTAGATCCATGACACGCACTGGAGCAGGAGCAACAGGAACCAGTATCGAGTCAGCATAGGATAAATCCTCCTTAGACTTGATGGTATCAAAAATGACCAGCGAGTCAACTATTTTAGGAGAACTAGACTTGGTCGGGGAGTCAACAATCTTCAAAATGTCATCTTCGAAGGGGTATTGATCATCAATAGTAGACCTGCTAGGGATAGGTACATGTTTCAACATTGATTTACAATCCAAAATTAGGTGACTAGGTTTAGCGCATTCTTGGAAGTAGACCATGACATTCTCATAACAAACTTGTTGGGTCTAGGAACCAAACTTAGAATAGAGCTTCACAGAAGTAGGTAGGGAATTATGCACTTCAATATTGAAACAAAAATGGGAAAATACTAACCTAGATTTGGTCCTGGTAATGGAGTCTGAAGTGATGAACTGGCCCAAGGAGTCTCCAATACATTTGAATATGGATTCATCCTAGTATTCTAGAGGTAGACCTGATAGACAGACCCACATTGTTGCTAGCTTGTTGATATCAACAGTAAGATCAAATCCCGGTTTCCAGCAACACAGAGCTAGACTATGCTTTCCATAGACTTAGAGACTAGAGGAGAGGATCAATATTAAGTCTTATAAGGCCATGAAATTGAAGAGAAAGAGCCCTCCCACCATAGCAAAAACGTCCATGATACCTTTGATGCACCATTTACCAGAATCCCATCTTCTGACCATATCCACCATGGGGCGAAAGGATAGGAAATGACTCACCATAGAATTCTCCATTGAGGAGACAATCCTGCCACTAATAGCTTTAGGGATAGTGAAATGAGTACCCGAAGAAAAGATCTCTTCTTTAGGGCAAGGAAAGGGAACCTTAGCACTCTGACTAGAGTTGGTCAACATGTTCTTCCACCCTTTAACCTCTGGGGTGATAGAGACCACTAGCACAGTCCCACCAAACAAACTCGGATTCACGGGTGCCCCAGGTAAACCTAGAATCATGGGTGCACCAGAAATGGACAAGCCAAGAATGCCCCCAAGGATAACAAGACTACATGTGTTTGGGAAAGAATCGGGATAGGGGAGGACAAGAGGGGGGACCATAGGGTACCCCCAAAGTAGATTCTACCATGCATGTAGACATGTCATTCAAATATGAAACTTATGTAAGAACATTTTATGGGTCTGAAAATTTTATATATTGTAAGTATTTCTAAGTTACTAAGCATTTACCATAATTGTTCAATTACTTGTATACATATATACATATTTTAAAATCTATGTAAAAGAAGTTGAGAGAGGTGTCTATTTTATATTGATTTTTTTAATTAAAATTGAATAGACAATTCAAGAATAATATCATTTGACATATTTTACATAGATTTTTCTAAAGATAGATATACTTGTTTTAGTTTATAAATACTTAAATTTACATTGTTCTATTCTCATTTATTTGTTTTTATTGGAAGAATTGTTTTATTATGTAATTTTATAAATAAAGTAGTAAATAATTATGTACATCATTAAAGAAGAATATAATAAAAACAATATATTTTGATATTTTTCAAAATTAATTTTAACTTTAAATACTTTAACCTTATTTAACTTATATTTTAGTGAATAAATATTTTATTTTTCAATAATAATAAAATATATAAAAAAAATTAAATTTTAAAAAGATAAATGAAAATTAAAAATTACTTTAATTTTTACAAGACTAGATATTTATATTTTCTATATGAATATCATTTTGTATATTTATCTAAACAATATTTAGTTCACAAATTAATATTCATAATTGTATATTACTTTTGTAAGCTTTTTTTTCTCAAATGAGTGGTAGTTATGTTTTATTTTAATTATTTTTGGAAGTTATTTGTATTTTAATTTTTATCATTTTGCATGTCAATTTTTTAATATTTTTTGTTGATTGTAAGGCCTCGCTTTACGTGTGACTAATGCAATTGTAATTTATTTATTACATTTATTTAATTGATGGTTAGATAGATAGAAAATGATTAATAAATTATTGAATGATTATCATGATTAAGGATAGCTTGAAATGATTAATATTATCTCCTTCTTCTCTCTCTGAACACCATAACATAAGTAAGATGAATAAATATAGCAAAGGAAATTGAATATTGTTTTATGAATGATTCCAAACTTCTCGATTCCATTTCAAGCTTTATATATGAAGGCTATTTTCTAATTGGAATGATTACATTATGCACATGTAATTACACCATAACGTAAATAAGATGAATACATATAGCAAAGGAAATTGAATATTGTTTTATGAATGATTCCAAACTTCTGGATTCCATTTCAAGTTTTATATATGAAAGTTGTTTCTTAATTGGAATGATTACATTATGCACATGTAATTATTAAATATATTTTAGGAATTAGTAGGTGAATTATTGATGCAAGAGCATCCGCTAAACGACCACACTCCAATCTTCTCGAAGAGCATTAAGTTTAAAATATTTGGATCCAAAGATTATTTAATTATTGTTGATGAGAAAAACATCGTCAGTCAAAGACTTCATAAATTTAACTACGCTGAGTGTAGCATTTGAATTTTGGTTGGTCAGTGGGTTTGTGGTTTGAAGTGATGCTCCACATTCTTGAATACCTTTCGTTCAACAATGAAATTGCCATACAAAATGTCACAAGATAGAAAGGGAAAGTGAAGCGCCGAGCAAAGAAAAGGGAAGGCGTGGAGTAGTTTGGGCGCAGCTACAACCACTAGAAGAAAGGAGAGGCCACATCATTGAGTGGAAAGAGAATTGGCTAAAGCATAGGGAAGTTCAAGAGGCCGTGATCAAAATTGAGGCAGAAATTAAAACTAGAAGCAACAAAGTCAAAGGACGAGGCCAATAGAGTTGAAGACCAAAAGACTTGGAAAGGTCGAGGCAAGTGGGAGCGAGCCTGTGAGAAAATAAACTAAAAAAAACAAGGCTCTGTACGCAAGAGGAGAGGAGAGTGCCTCTGTCTGCAAGTAAAGAGAGAGCATTGACCGAAGTCTGGCATGCAACAAGTAAAGATGGACAGACAGCTGATAAGAAATGCATAGAAATAAAAGAAAGTAGATGCTGATGTACTGAGAGAGAGGTCGATAAAATAGTGAAGAGATCGATGGACTCACAAAAATGCTTGGAGGGAGTTTGATGGCAGCGATGAAGAGAATAAATGCAAGTATCAAATAGAATTGAACTGGTTTTTAGGCCCAGACAGTGGTGAGGTATTAATGTGCAGAAACAAGGCACATTAGGGATGAAAATAGAGATTTTGTAAAAGGCATGTGAAGGCCTTTCTTTTGGTTTGTAAACTTTGAGTTACAAATTTCATTGATATTGTGTTGATTTTAATGAATAAAACCAAGGTTATTGTGTTGTAATATAAGTTTTAGTTTAGGTAGCAAGATTTCATTGCCATGGAAGTGAGAAATAGGCAGGAAGTTTGGAAATGTTGTTTTTGAACTGGATCGAATTGGGAAGTTGCTGAGTCTCTTGCATCAATTATTGTGCAATATGAGGATTAGCAAAGTAACTATTCAATCAAGTCAATATTTAATATGAAATGATGAAGTTAGTTTTGATCAAGAATTATCTTGCAATGAATGAATTAAATTAATCTAGAAGAAAGAAATTGTGTTAACAGTTGGATGAGTTACTAATGTATTTTGTGTCCCCTAAGGTGAATGTTAGTCATAGGATAGACTAAGATAGTTGATACATTTCGAGCAACTGCATATAATAGATGGATGATCATGGCCAAGTGTACACAAAGACAACCCTAGCAAATATAAAGGTCAAATTGGTTAGAAAAGGTAATATAACTTTGATGATTAGTTAGATGAGTTATCAATAAATAAAATTGTGAGAGCTTAGACTAATCAATTATTATGACCTAAATATTCTTGTATATTAGATATATTATTGTGGCGACTAATGTGTAGGAAATTATGTCAATGGGAAGAAAGGGAGAACAATCTAGACCCTAATTAAATACTTCATTTTGAATTTTTAATTTCAAACCTTATGACCTAGAAAGAAATTGGGATTTTATATTAATGTGCAATTGTGTTTGTGGGGATAATGCTTGAGAGTTTTGTGTAAGTTTGTTTTGTGGATTAGGGTTTGGGAACCCTTAATTGATTCTTGAATTTTACATTTGTGTTTGAATGGGCCTTAGAAGGGTGGTGTATGGTCAATTTTATTTGTCTTTTTGCAAAAGTAGACCCTTAGGGTCTATAATTATGGGAAGGTGACTTCTTAGACATGTGATATTGTACTTATGACATGACATGACCCTTCAAAAATCTAGGTGAATGAATGTGGCCAGTTTGAGTAATTAGGAGTTGGGAAAAGTGACTTGTCACTCTCCCACCCTACTCCCCAAAGTTCATTAATGAACTTGGGAAGAACAACAAGGCTTCGTAAGAGTTGTTGGGTGGAGTGTATAAATACACTCCACACTTCCCAAAGTCTCACAAATGTGTGAACACTCGTGGGATAGTGTGTAGTATGGAATTAATTGGAAGGTGACAAGTGTCACCTCCCAATTCAAGGGATTCAAGTGTTGAACTCATATATATCCTCCATTAGATGAGGATTTTTGTAATTATTCCCTTCATTATTTTTATTTTGTTTTGAGATTTGAGAATCGAGTGTGTAGAGAACAAGGAGTATATTTTAAGTTTGAGTTTGTGATTCATATCATGGATTTGGAGTGAAGAGAATAATCATCCCTATAACCTCGCATAGACAAATAATTATTCCATTCACCATTCTCATCACGTGTTAGTTTAAATCTTGCTTATTATGCTTTAAAGGTTGAAAAAGCTCATTTCATGACTAGGGACTATAGAGGGAAATATGGGTTATGGGAATGCATTAGTGTGTTTAGTTTACAAAATGGGTTAATTCAATTTTGGTAAATCTTGTATTCACATGTAAATATTGAGTCTACTATGGTTTCTCGTTGCTCTAGGGAATGGCTAGAGCACTAAGATGCTTGATAATACAATTTATGGTAGGGCAGAGAGAAAATTCCTTCCCTTAGCATGATATTTATTGCATTCATCATCCTTGGCTTTAAAAGGAGGCATTTAGAGTATGGTCTCTCATGTTTACCATTTCAAGAAAAATATTTTAGAATGATAGGTTCAATAATGAGTGGATAAGTTTATGTTATAAAGAAAATAATGTATTCATTTTTAGGACTATAAAGAAACAAATGAATATATGTTAAATTTTATTACAATTATTTATAGATGGAGTATTTTAAAATGAAGATTTATGCACAAGTTGTTTAACTAAAAAATCCCTACTTAGTGTATCAAGAAAGAAGGAATAAGTTTAGACTAACAGATATATTATTAGATGTTTTCTAGTTCTATTTGTTTATTTCATATGAAACTATCACTATGAAAAGTTAATAATTTTTTATGTGATGGATTGATTATTATCCTTCAAATATTTTATTTATAAGGGAAATAAATAAGTTATTAAATCAATTTAAGTTCACACAAAAAAGAAGTATATTATGCCTATTATAGAATGTAATCTTCTCACTCTAAATATAAATATATAGAGAGAGATTAAAATTATCACATATATGTATATATGTATGTATATACATACATACATACATGCATGCATGCATGCATACATACATACATACATACACACACACACAAACACACATATTAACAACCAAACTAGTAAACTCCAACTTATTAAAGCTACTCATCAGAAATTACCATACTATGCTATGAGTCTATTTAAGGTTCTAACCAAATTTGTGGAAAAGTTAGACCAAATCCAGAAGTGGTTCCTATGGGCTAGAACTAAGGAAAGGGAAATAATATCTTTGGTGGATTGGGAACATGTTTGTAGGCTTAAGAATATGGGAGGTTTGGGTATTCACAAAATTAGAGAATTCACATTTTCTCAAATGACTCAAAATGTGTGGAGACTTATTTTTATTGATACTAGGTGGTCATCCATCTTGAAGAAAAAATACTTCTCTGAGTATAGAAAATTTAGAAAAACTTTTAGATGTTGACCATCTTGTGGATGGTTCATGGTTCTGGAAGAATATCCTTCTTTCTAGGAAAATTACTTAGAATGGATCTTGAAGGCTTCTTGGTTATGGAAGATACATTAAATTTTGGGATGATGTGGAGTGTCAAAAAGTTTCACTCAATGATCTGAATTGGTCTCTTTCTATGAAAGATATTTGTACAAAGACTTTTGGATGTTGGATTATTGATTACATTTATGATGGGAAATGGAGAAATCTAATCAATGTAGACCCATCTTTGGAAGAGCTTTAGTTGTACATCTCCCAAATTCACGTATGTTTTCTATGGCTTCAACTTTTGATATGCTACTAGAGAAATGAGATCCTCCTCCCTTTTGGAGCCATATTTGGAATCATTTGTTAATTCCTAAGATTAATATCTTCTTTTGGATTAAGGTTCAAAAATAAATTCTACATGTTAATAGTGTTAGTCACTCAAGGACTCAAGCCTCCATGATCATCTAAAAAAACCAAACAAAACCTTCTATAAGAGGGAAAAGTAAAAACATGAAATTGAAACAATGTATGCAATACATGGCCAATATGAAATACTCAAGATTGAAATGATATATTGGACTTACACAACTGAAAAATAACTTAGATGGATTTCTTGGATTGAGTTATAATGTTCGTACAAAGCCATGCTTATACAGGAAAGGGTGATGATGTACCAACATTAAATGGTTGTCATAATTAAATGACATGAGCCAATATTAAATGACCTAGGAAACAAGCATTAAATAAAATCCAACTAGATAAGATAAGTGACAACTAATTCTTAACTAGAAAGATTCCTTCCTAGGACCTAAGTGGACTTAACAATATAACTATTACCTAGCTAATACTAGATAGGAACAATACCTATTTATAGCAACACCCCCTCTTAAGTACAACTTAGGGCATCAATTATTATGCAAATGACACAAATATGGGTCCCAACTAAGAGCCATTGTTAGGCACCCATATACAAATCAATATGAAATATCTCACAAATGGGGAAAATTAAAAAACCTAGTGGGATAAAAGTGCTCTCCGAAAGAGAGATGAAATACAAATACTCTCAATGATGCATGAGAGGGACAGAATCTCATACGAGTAAAACAACCCCTCGTAAAGAGAGAATAAGAGAGACCATGCAACTCCCCCTCAATTGTGAGTCTCCTACGATGGTAGAAGTTCAATATTGAATACTAAATATTATCCAATCTTGCTAGACAATATTACTCCCCTTAGGAAGAAGTAGAACCAAGATGATATGCAGGATGTCTTCCCATTCCAAAAATGAACATGAGGGAAGAATAATTATATGTGATTTCTTTCAACGATGCTCAAGTTTCTCCATATCGATGCAAAAATATGGCAAACTCCAAATAGGTGTTTTGGGCCACAAAACTAAAGATTTCAATCCAAAACCTCCTAGAGATGGATTTAGAACACACTCCAAAGACAAGGATGTCTCCTCTAAAGAAGCCTCCTCCAAATTCTATCCAAAAGTATCCAGAATCATATTAAGATGTAAAGAGTGATCATGTAGAGAATGAACAAGAGGGTTAGAGAATTCCCTCACAACAACTGAAGAAGAACCATCTCCATCAAAGAGAATATGCATGCAATTAATAGTGTCTCCTAAATCTGAATTGTTAGACTCAAAAAATAATGCACCAATGTATATCAAGTATGCATCCCAAGTAGATGTAGCTGGAATTAGAGGATATAGATCCTACTGCATTGGATCACAAGAGGCCAAATTTTTGGCAATAAGAGCATCGTCAAATGAAATAGAAGATAGAGGAGATAAAATGAAAGGCTCAAGAATGAGATCAAAAGTGAGAACATCCAAGTTCAAGAAGCCAAATGTCTCCTTTAAATCATGATTCACACTAGAAGTGTGATCAACAACCAAAGGAACAATGTCACCATCAAGAGAAAAATCTAAAAATATATACAACCTAGATGAATGATCAACCATCCAAGTAGTACCAATCTCTCTACTCTTCAAGTCTTGAATGATGACTGAATCAAGAGTGAAATCCATAGCCCTCCAATCTCCACCACGTGTTATATGATATATGGAAAGAATATTGTTTTTCAAATGAGGAACACACAAAACATCCTAGAAATTATTTTACCCATAACTAATAGACCCCTCCCTAAGTACACTCATGTATGTATTATTTCCCATCAAAATATGAGACATAGTACAAAGCTCAAAAGAAGAGAATATAAATTTTGAATATTCCATATGATGAGATGCTCCTGAATCTAGATGTCATCTCCCTAATCCTAGACCTCAAAAAGTACAAAGAGCATGTCCCTTATTTCCTAATGTAGAAGAAAAACCAACATGACATTTTCCCTTATTAGACTATTTATAAGAAGAATAAGAAGAAGAATAAGGTGACTCGAACATTCTAGAAGGAAAATCAATCCGATTCTCTTTGAGAAAATACTTCAAATCATCAATATCCTTCTTATAACAAGAATTTTCATCATGCCCAAACTTCTTGCAATATGAACAAGTAGAATTCTCCTTATTAGATGATTTATCTAACGAAGAGGATTTATTCTTTGGTTGATATGAATGTGGATTGTTCATTTATTTCTTCTACTTCTTATCAATATTATCTTATTATTTCACTTGACTAGACAATAATGCATTAGATTTAGAAGACTTGGTGAAACCCATCAAGAGAATCTTTTTTTGTGCATGTATCAACATCTCAAAAAATGATTCAAATGAAGGTGTATTATATCTACACCCCAGTCAACCTATGAGTATGAAAGCTAGAAATAAAAGTAGCATAATCAGGACCAAGTTTGTTCAATGAATTATAGACCAACTGGGTGTCCTTGTCAATACAACATGATTTATATTGCTCCCTTAGATTATTAACCCTAGTGATGTAATTTTGGATATAGTCAAAGTTCATAGGATAAAGGCTCATTAATTCACTATCAAGTTGATAGCCTCTTACTTAATCTATAGAACCATATAATTTTTTCAATTTCTATCAAGCCACATGAGAAGTCTTACATGATTCAATCCAATTTTTTTTTTTTTTGAGAAACTATTTTACAAAGACATCCAAGAGCTTTGGTATGTTCAATCATCCATTTTATATTTTTCTTATCATTTATAGGTTCAAGTAGCTTATTTTCAACATATAGAGAGTGACCTTCATTCATTAGTATGCTCCATGCATGTTGATGCCATGTTGAATATAATTATATGGGATTATCAAAAGAACCTATGAAAATGAAAGAGCACAAGCAAAAAAATAAAAATGATGCACCAAGATACCCCCCAACCAACATTCAATAATCCCAAATAATATGTGTCACTTTGTATGTAGTGTGTTTACAATCTCAAAAATGTGTTCTAGATGTACAATGCCAAGATGGATCAAATATGGAGAAGTTGCAACTATATCTCAAAAAATTAAAGGTAGTCTCTTCCAATATGATCTATACAAAAAATGAAGCCTTCCAAAGTGGACAAAACTTCTCCAAAATGCAGTATATCCAAGTAATCAACCAAATACAAAATTGCAAAAATATAAATAAGAAGTACTTGGAGTTGAATCTACAAAAATTACATGAATTAAAATGTAGAGCTCCTCAATACCTTTCTAACCCCACAAGAATCACAAAAAAATGAAGATTGTGGAAAACATTTATGAGCTCAGGATTCCAAAAGAGAAAATATGACTTCGATCATCAATAAAATTCACATGAGGAAAACAAAAATGGCATGCACAGCTATGAAGTGATTAGAACCAATTTTATGTTGATATCTTGTTTGCTCAATTTTTACATCATATGCTCAAGTTATGACTTTCTGAAAAAGGGGAAAAAATTTCCAGCCAATAGTTAGAAAGCACAACCCTTTTGATTTAATTTATAAAATTATTTCTCATTTCATGTAAAAAATAATAGATACCCAAAAAATATTTTTGTGTTTCCTATGAAACCCAAAAAGCAATTTTGAATCTAAAAAGCAGAACATAGTATTTGATAAAAATAAAATAAACTTTACCTATAGGGAAAAACCATTGTGGTTGGCTATTTTGATAGATGTTTTTGCAATATATGCTCACTTTCTGCAAACTATAGCAAATACCAAGATGGTATTTTGTGATATTCAACAAAACCCATAAATCATTTTTCTCAAAAATACACCGGAAAAAGATATTGACCATTATAGAGTCAATTGTGAGGTCTTCTTTGCTCTAATGTGTACCCAGCAAAATCACAAGCTCGAATCACCCTCAGATCTGAGAAGGGTTTTTGCAAATCTCAAGCTTTCATATCATGTCAATTTCAATCAAGGACTCAAGCATCTAGAATCATCTATAAGAACCAAAAGCAACCTTCTACCAAAGGGAAAAGAAAGAGCATGGAATTGCAATGTAATGGATGCAAGATATGACCATTATGCAATACTCAAGATTGCAATGATATATTGGATTTACATAACTAAAAAATATCTCAGCTGACCTTCTTGGATTGAGTTATAATGTACATTTGAAGCTTTGATTATATTTGCAAGGGTGATGATATACCAATATTAAATGGTTGTGTCATAATTAAATGCCATGAGAAAATATTAAATGACCTAGGACAAAAATATTAAATAAAATCCAAATAGATAAGATAAGTGACAACTAATGCTTAACTAGAAAGATTCCATCTGAGGAACTAAGTGGACTTAACAATGTAATAACGACCTACCTAAGACTAGATAGGAAAAATACCTATTTACACCAATAAATAATTTATGTAGAAGGGGGTTGGCTTACCCTAATAGATGTACCCTCTGTGAGCATAGTTCTAAATAAGCCTATCACATTTCCTTGGATGTAGTTTCTCTCGATTTATTTAGGGCCAAATTATTTCTTTGTGGAACCTAGAGTTGATTTTTTCCTAAATCCTTTGAGGATTTTTGTATCTAATGGATATGTCCTTCTAACCCTTCACTCCAAATTTTACGGTCTCTAATGGTCCCTCATGCTACCTGGGTTCATTGGAAAGAGAGAAACAATCATATGTTTATAGATTTAAAGCTTAAAGAGGATTATGTTTTCAATAAAATCTTAAGAGCTATAAAAGAAAATTTATTGGTCATAATGAAGGGCTACTCCACCCTAACACTCACACAAAACATAACAACAAATATCAACATAGAAAACACAAGATTAAAAAAACCCACTTTTGATTAATTATAGAAAATGAAATTAAAGATTAAAAAATTACAATGATATAGCCACATGGGCTTGATTCACTACAATAAAATCAATTATGTCAAGAAAAATCTATTATTCGGAGCCACAATCTGCACTAATGGAACCACTTCCTGTAACCTCCACTCAACCCTTTATTTGACACTAATAATGAGCTTAGAATGTTCTAGAAAGTGTAACTTTTCCATTTTTTTTGGTGACAAAATTCTTTTCATTTGATTTTCTTCCCACGGAGATATTTTATTGAAATTCACTTTTTAGTGGAACAGCTTCATCGATCCATAAATTTTGACTCGAGTGTCTAATTTTCCATTATAATATATTGTTGGAATTTTTTTGAAGAGATATACAATGTAAAACTCATCTAAATATGAGTTTGTTTATTTTTTGAGCTTTTTCGAGGCTTCTAAGGTTTTAAAATTTGAATTTGAAACTGTATTGGAGAAACTTATCACAATAGAAAATTTAATATCTCTCAAATGATACATGATATTGAGATGTTTTTGTATAGGATTGAATTTACAACCGTTGTAAAAATTTCCCTTTTACACATCCTCACCTTAGAAAACCAAATCCAAAGTCAAAATTCCACATCACCTAACTGCCTTCCTTCCACTTGGCATCTGTCGATTGTGTCGATGGGAGAATATTTCTCAGGGATGTGTGCATGGTGTGTAGATGTCTGCGTGGTACACTCCCATCCCTGACAGATTCCTACATCTAAAGTTGGCAGAGGCATTACACTTTCAATTGGGGCCAATTTGTAACATCCCTCTTCGACCAACCAACCTTGAAAATGGTAGATTATTCCTCATTCTCCTTCAAATTCATTCATTCGCATTCTGTTTCATCTCTTTACAAGTTCTACCAATCTTTCTTTTCATTCTCTTACAATTCTCAAGCACTTCCAACACTTCAACACTCCATTGTAGTAGAAAAACTCCATCAACTCCACAAATAAACTATGAATAAATCCATAGCAACATGGGCTTTGAGTCTTGCGAGACCTCCCTTTATCACAGTCAAGGTTGTGGTGACCTTGCCAAGTCCACTTTCTCCTCCACTCGCTAGTGAGATTTTGTGTGGAGGTGGTAACGTTTCACTCATCTCCTTGTGATTTGGTTCAGTATCTATTTACAATTTTGTAGTGTTTATTTAATTTCTACTTTCTCTACTTCTTTATCGCATATTTCTATATCGTTGCTATTTTTCTATCTATGGAGGTGGAAACACAAAAATGGGGGTTTGATTGAGGCAGACCCCTACATAGCCCCAACAATTTTCCCTCTTTATTGTGTGTACGTGAATGTGCATTTGGAGCTAGCTAGTGAATTGACACCTTGGTGAGATAATTCTCATTACTTTAGCTCTCATCTATCTATTTTATCACCTCTATTTGTACTTTTCATACTTTATTATTCTATTTTGTTCATTTAAGAATTACAAGCTAGGTCGTTAGTTTGTTTTTTTGGTAGTTTATACTGTACTTTCTGTTCTCTAGCCATACGAATGCTAGCATGCCTGAGAGATGCCAATGCACCGCATTTTCATCCTAGAACTATGCTACCATCCTTAGATAGAGAGTTGTCTGAGGTAAATATTGACTTTGAAAACTAGCTCGCCTAGCCGGAACATGGATTTTGGGTCTGAAGAGTGATAGAATTACATTATAGTCCTCATCGTTTTGGAACTCTATCTGAATCACCGCTTTAGAGATAGGTAAGTTAGGGAAGCCCTCCGCTCTCGGCTCTCCATGACTTGGAGCATTGACATGGTCGGTACCCCTCTCTTACATTTTTGGTGAACTCGACATGAACCAACATCTGCCCAATCATTGTTGTTGAAGCTTTTCCATTGTACCTTATGGTCGTTGTGCCCTTGAGTGTTGTGAAGTTTTATGAGAATCACAACCTAGTCCATGACCTTTAAGTATATTGTTAGGAGAAGTGTATGAAACCTTCTAATGGAGAAGATGAAGGTCACTTCGAGTTTCTCTATAGGCCTTTTCTCTGGACCTATGATTTATCTTTCTCCCCAAGAGCAGATGTTGAGGGGTGGAGTATGATTCTTCAATGAGATCAACCATGTCCCCACTCATCCTACATCTCCTACGCCATCATCGGTAGATGAGAAAAAGGTTGTACAAATTCCTTCATAATATATCTCTACCCTTAGGAAAGGGTTTGGCAACTTAGAGAATCACCTGGAGAAGGACCCAAGATGGCTACTGTCACTAAGGTTATTAGCGAGATAAAGTATATAATGGAAAAATAATGAAAAGGTATAAAGATCCTATCTAGCCTCTCTAGTATGATTGAAGCGTGTGCCCCTTTTAAAAATGTTAACATTGTATAAGGGTCCACTTTCTAGGAACATGACAGATAATTAGGGGTATTGATTCCTCCCACATCCATGTACATGGCTAACATGGTCCCTTCAATCAATGTTTCCCTTGCCTCCAAGAGATCCAAAAATATCAAAGTAAATAGAATTCCCTTAGGTTTATGTTTCACCCCTCTTGTCACCTGTAGTAGTGGGGGTTTTGATAGGTTGAGTGGTGGAGGATTTTTTAGTGGTGGTAGCTTCGACAATGGGGGTGGTGTTGGCAGAGGTGGTTCCAGTGGAGGCTATCGGAAGTAGAGGTGGCTTCGATGGAGGCCCTACTGGTGGTGGTGGCCATGTTGATAATTCTAGAGGTGGTTTCAGAGGAGGTCCCACTAGTACTATGTCATCTAATGACCCTATTCTAAACACTCTTCTTTAGAATATGGGTAAGATGCATAGCTAGTTGATGAGTCTCTCCCAAGGCTCTACCCAACCTATCTTTCATCCCTTCTTTTTACATAGTGCATTGTTGGTAGCAATCTTAAGTACTCCCTGCCCACAAGAAATGGAGATTCCTATATTTGAGAAGTATGGTAGTAATGGGGACCCATAGATGCATGTGTTCACCTTTATTACCCTATGTACAAACTTCTTCCATCACGATGCATTGATGGAAAAATTATTTCCCCGATCTCTTAAGGATACAACACTTGAGTGGTATTGTTCTTTTCTTGACAAGTCTATTTTCTCATTCGATCAACTTGTAAATCAATTTCTTTGACAGTTCCAGGCTAACATCGGATTGAAGATGACCTTTTCGGATCTCATCTAGTGCAAGCAAGGGTATAATGAGAGGATTACCAATTTCATAGAATGGTATCAAGCACTTTTCTCATGAATTTCATACCTGCTGCCTGATTTTGACATTTAGAAGATATCCATAGGGAACTTGCAAAGACCTTGGTAGGAAAATTTCACCTTTATGAAATACCCTTCTTTCAAACATTTGTGTGTAGCATTATGAGAATATCAACAGCTAGTAGTTCAGTTTGAGGGACCCTCCTCATGTTCTTGTTCAAAAGGTAGATCTATTG
Source organism: Sequoiadendron giganteum (assembly GCA_007115665.2). Taxonomy (NCBI): domain Eukaryota; kingdom Viridiplantae; phylum Streptophyta; class Pinopsida; order Cupressales; family Cupressaceae; genus Sequoiadendron; species Sequoiadendron giganteum. Next base: position 327,993,934 of record CM021100.1, read on the forward strand.
TATCGATCTCAGGAAAGGGTAAGGCTATTGTGCATGTAGTAGCTGCTATGAATGATAACGACCTTAGATGCAACAAAAAGTTCACAAAGTTAGTAGAATCTTATTCTTCCATCCTATAAAGGTTTCTAAGGGATAAGATAATAACCTTGGAAAACCCTAAGCCTCTCAAGGAATGTTACCCTTGTTGGTATGATGAAAATGCCTTCTTTCAATACCATTGAGTTAACAAACATGATACAAAAAAATGTATGTGCCTGCATCATGAGATACATGACCGCATCGAGGATGATACTATTCATCTTGATGGGAGTAAGAAAAATACAAAAAAATTGGTGGCAAAAGAGAATAGCGAGTTGCATATATACACGGTCCCATTTTTGTTAGATTTTGCCAACATGATTATCGATCCCTTTTATTTTTTCACTCAGCTTGAAGCATATGTTAATATGGTTACAATTACTCCTTCCGCATAGCCTACAATTGGCTCACAAGATGTTACATTCACATTGCAAGATATGCCCATGAATAATAATCCCTCTCCCCTTTACATTCCCAGCTCACCTCAATGGGAACATTGTGATAGGAGTCCTAGTTGAGCATGTGAGCCAAGCAAATGTCATTACAGAAGATATGTTGTGTCTTAATTCATTGCATAGAGAGAAGTATGAAGAAAAAAAGTCCATCATTTGTACACATGATGACCTCACTCTTAAACCTTACAGCTTGATAACTTTGTCCATCCTAGTTGGACCTAGGGCCATAGACATAATCTTTGATGTTATTCGAGATTTGGATGTGTTCAGAGTGAAGTTAGGCATACTCTAGCTAGCTTCCATGAATTGAATCACCTCTAGCATTCACAAATGTTTAAAATTCTTCCATAAAGGTTTTTTTCATGTAGTGCATGACACTGGGTACCAGCCGCTAGTGTTAGAAATCAAGATCAAGCATGCAAACCAGAAAATAACCTTCCACAAGAGAAAAATAGATAAAAGCAAAGAAATTTGCATAAATATGTGCAAATGAATTATATTCAGGAATTGAGAAATTAAAATGAGATGAATTTATTTATAAAAGCAAAGTATGCAAAACCCTAAAGGTAAAACCTAATTTTGACCTAAAAGGCTCAACTAAATAAAGCTTACTTATTAATTAAGCAGACTAATTATTACCTAAGTAAACTTAATAAAGTGTAATTAAATAACTAATTACACCAATACCCCCCCTTAAGTGCAACTTAGGGAGACTAAAAAAAAAGCATGCACCTAATGCTAGGATGAATGCATGAAAGCATGAATGGGTCCTGGCTACAAGGCCATGTTAGGTACCCATGTACAAATACAATGAATGGGAAAGAGGAGAAAACCTAGTGGGACAAAACCCCCCCTCAATGAGATGACCTATTGCAAAGAAGCACTGGAAGAACACTAGTGGAGTAACACTAGAATCATGAATTTGGAAAGCAAGGAAAGATACCTTTGTTTACGAGAAACCATATGAGAATCAATGAAGGACTTAAGTAGAATCATGATAACGCAAAATTAGACTCGATGCCAAGGAGCACTGCAAAACTCACACACTCGAACAACCCTGGAATATGTCAAACAACAATAGATGAATAAATGATGCCTCCCATAAGAGGGAATGATGTGATGAAAAAATCTAGAAGCTATGTGTATCTCGTTGTCGATGCCAAAATGTAACTAAAAATAATCCATAGGAGAAAGTACCATGAAGATTCTAGAACATTAACAATAAAATGACTGGTCCTCAAATTGATATGTGACCCGATGCGAACCAAAATTTTCCAAGCTATGAGTCGGATGTGGCCAAAAGAAACAATAGAATCCAGATACAACTCATGCAATTTGTCAACAATACAAAGATGAGATCAAATTGAAACTACACTCTAATAAAATTATTATGTAAGAAGCCCCCTTGACAGAACTTTATATAAGTTCATTTATTACAATACCCCATGATTGTAAAAGGAGAACACACAAAACATGCTTAAATTAAAGACAAAATGAAAACCTACTGCATGAAAACAAAAAAGAGTGCATGCACAAACAAATGTTCATATTTTCCTCCATGATTAGAAATTTGACCTCATATTTGTGTACAGGACTAAATCAGATTTTTGGTGCCACTTGAATCACGAAAAATGGATAATCGAGGCAAAAGATATGCCCTCCAAAGTGAAAACTAATTCATCTAAATTCAAAGGCATGTAAAATAAATCTAGAGAAAAATCAGGAAAAAATACCTACACCAATAGATTGGGCTCAGAACCAGCTTTCCAACAGTATCTCATTCATGAAAAATTGACTCTATATGCAAAAGTCATGCCTAATTTGGTGAACACTACTCCAAAACGCCTAATTTGGCCTACAGACAGCCCTGGGGGCTAAAAAAAAAGCCCCTAGTCCTACCATGACTAGGGGGCTAGTGGGCAGGGAGCTAGGTTGGAGCCCCTAGTCATTCACGTGATCGGCGTAGGGGCTGAGGGTAGCTGGGGGCTGGGTGTAGAGCGCCCGGTCCCAAATATGACTATGATGGCTAGTCGTGAAGCCCTTAAGGGCTAGTGCTGGGGTCGACTATGAGTTGGTGGAGGAGGCCACTGGGCGATGTCGTGGTAGCCAATTGGCAGCTGAGTGGTGGCCACAAGGATTTACATTGGTAATGTAGTTTTTAAAGCACTTTTTGATTTACTTTTTTTTTTTTTGAAATATGCTCCTCGAACTACGTGCTGGGGGAGTCGTACGACCTCCCTCACAAATTGTTTTTTCCTCCTAGATCAACTGCTCCAAAATTGACCAAAAAAAAGGTTTTCCTAGGGTTTTTGGCCACTGTGAATGCGATGGTGACCTCCATTTGTGCCCAAAATGCCCCAAAAAATTGGCTACCCCTAGATATTATAAAAAATCACAAGACTTGAAACCCTTGTTGATCTAGCAAATAATGATGAAAATCAATGAAATAAAAGCCAATCCTAAATTTTCCTAGCACTATGAATTAAATGGAGATGTCTGATCTAATCCAAAATGCTTCACAAATAATCTCAAGGCATGAAACCCTTGAGGATCTCTGAAAGTACTCTGCAATGAATTTCTCTTGAAACTAAGAAGGGGCTGCAAATCATGGCTCTGATACCATGTTATAAACCAAGATCAAACATGCAAACTAGAAAATAATCTTCCACAAGAGAAAAAAATATAAAAGAAAAGAAATTTGCATAAAGATGTGCAAATTAATTATATTTAAGAATTGAGAAATTACAATGAGATGAATTTCCTTATAAAAGAAAAGTATGCAAAACCCTAAAGGTAAAACCTACTTTTGACCTAAAAGGCTCAACTAAATAAATCTTACCTATTAATTAGGTAAACTAATTATTACCTAAGTAAACTTAATAAAAAGTAATTAAATAATTAATTACACCAACAACTGGTATCTTGTGGGGAATATTCATTGGATCACTTTTGGCCTACCCCGGTTGGTCTGCTTCCTTCAAGAATGAACCTACTTTATAGGAGTTATGTAAAGTACAAGACCAAGGGAAAAGGAAATTTAAATTTGACCCTTCTAGTAGCGAGCAACAAGATACCTCCCCTTCTTGAAAGGGAAAGGAGAAGTTGCCCCATCCTCAGGATGGCTCTCCTACTCCCCTTTCTAAGGAAGAGTGTCAGATGAATATGTCCAGGTTTAACCCTTTGAGTTTGATGATTCTGGATTGGCAAAAACCCAAGATTCAGATATTTGATCTTCCTACTAAATGACCTAGATCGTAGTACTACTTCTATGGTAGAAAGAAAGGTTCTCGTGGGGAATCTTCTATGTCTCAGCCTCTACGGCCTCCTACTGCTCCTACTCCAAAAGGAGTAAATGGGAAGAGGCCTGCTACCAAGGCACTAGACATAACTCCCCCCATTGTTTCCCAGCATACTCCTCTTGATCCCATTCAGGAGCCTATCCCTCTACTGGAAATAGCTTTGCTGGACACACCCATGGCTAAGCAGGAGTCTTCCGCTCTTTCACAACCTACAACCTATAGCTCAAAGAGTCATAGAAACTGCCTTGCAAGCGAGCACAAGCATTGGTGAAAGGATCTCATGGTTGTGTAGGAAACTTTGTAGAATAAGGATATGGAGATGATCACCCTTGCTCTAGGGCCTCCTGTTGCATCCTCCTCTCTCCTCCCCTTTGCTCCCATTCAATCAAGCTTCGTATTTCTTTCAGCTTCTACTATGAGCGTAAGTGCACCTGACCCCAAAAAGGTGCAGATGCTCATCGATCCTTTGATTGAGCCACCCTTGTTGATGTATCCTCTGGACATCCTACCTTTCCCAAAACCTATGGACATGTCGAATACCTTGGTGGTGTATGTTGTGGTTTTCTCCTCTTCCTTCACACCTCTCACCTCTTCCATGGGGAGTTCCCATCCTTTGACAAAGTTGAAGGTAGAGGTTGGTCCTTCTAGAAATGGGAGCCATAAGAGGATCCCCCCTTCTCCAAAAGGTGGTTCCATGCTTGCTTGCTTTGTTCTAGTGACAGAGCTAGCCCCAACTTCTCTTGAGTTCTTCATCACTCTTGAATCACTTGGTGAGCCGATTAGTGAATCTCAAGCGTAATCCTCTCCATCCATTAAGATATGACATGGCACTCTAATAAAGTACATGCCAATTCTCTAGATGAATTTTTGGCCTTGTTAGCGATCTTCGCAAAGTCATTGAACATAGCTCCACAAGAGCCTAGAGGAGAAGACCTTGATGGGCCTTCTTCCTTGGCCTTGTTGCGGGAGGGTTGAAAGCTCCTCCCCTTAATATTCCACCGCTGCAGGCTCATCCTCCTTCCCCTTATGATGATCTAGAATGGGAAGTGGATGACCTGTTGGTCGATCAGTGTTAGGGGAAGGCCTCTTCTTTATCTTTAGATTAGATGTGTGTGTGTTGTAATGTGTTCCCCTATACTCATGCTACGTGTTCCTAGATGACCCTTGTCACCCTTGTTGGTGCTTAGATACATGAGTTATTTTTTTTTTGTAAACCTTTTTCTATCTGTATCATCATTCTTCCATGTGTGTGCTTGATTTTTGGCGAATTGTGGACGATGCAAAGTGTTGGGGGCATTTAGGCTTCCCTTCCATGTTTACCCAATATTTTATTTTTACTTTATTTTCCATGCATTCTTCCTAGTCTGGTTGGGGATTGATGATCTTTTTCCTTGCACTGTGGTTACCTATTATTTATAAATGCATGAGAAGATTTGACCCCACAAAACCAAATCCCCAGATCTCTTTCATGATACTCTAATTTTCAGAAAATGCATTCATTATCAACAAATATTTTCTCAAGAATCTTTGCAACCTTCCTCTAGAATCGCATTCTCGATTTGGACCCCTAACGAAGCATGTTTCAATCATCATGGGTTTGCAAAGAAATAACTTGAGAACTTTCCTTCAAGGTGGAAGCAACTTTGACCTTCCCCTCGTGAGGGGGCATTTTCTTCCTTTTAAATTCCTTAATGAAGTGAAGGTCTTTGAAAGGATTCCTTGATAATGAATCAATCTCTTTTAGACTTTTAAATAGCGTGTCCCTTGAGTGGACCCCTCTTCACGTCGGGTTCTCGAGGGAGCCCTTTGAAAACATTCCAATTTGTCAACAGTCTGCATGACTATCCATTTGACTACCTAAATGGTTGCTTTGTTTTCAACATACTTTATCTATGGGTAAACATTTTTCTTTGCACGTGAGCCTATAAATTTTCTTTCTAATTTGACTCTGCAGAGTCTCCTCCTTTGGGTTTCCTCCTCGAAAGAGATCTTGGGGGATGCCTCTTTGTAGATCAGTGGGCTTGTAAGGTGCTTTCATTTGGGTTTCCTTCATGTGAGAGATCTTGAGGATACCTTCTTGTAGGTTTGTGGGCCTGTAAGGTGCATCCTTCATGGGGCTTCCTTCATGTGAGAGATCTTGGGGGCTACCTCCTTGTAGGTCTACGATCTTGTAGGATTTTTTTTATCCTATGGGATTTTTCCACCATTGGTTTGAGGGCCTTCCATGTACCTTGTGTAGCTTCATACTTTTGCAGGGCTATGGATTCTTATGTTATGTCCTACACTTTCGAGCTTGTGTTCTGCTTCCTTGACAGTTCAGGTATAAATTTATAACCCTACTAACTCTTTGATCTAATTTACTGAATAACTCATTAGTATTTGTGCTCACTAAAGTAGGGGAAAAATGTATAGGAGTGAATTTTCACCCCTTGCAAAAATTCCCCTTTTACACATTGTCACCTTAGAAAACCAAATCCGAAGTCAAAATTCCACATCACCTAACTATCTTCCTTCCACTTGGCATCTGTTTGTTCCATTGATGCAACAATATTTTTTAGGGATGCAAGCACGTTGTGCAGACATCTGCATAATGTCCTACCATCCCTGACTGATTCCTATGTCCTAAGTTGGAAAAGGAATTACACTTTTTATTGGGGTTTATTTTTAATGTCCCTCTTCAACCAACTGACTCCAAAAATGGCAGATTCTTCCTCATTCTCATTCCATTTCATCTCTTCACAAGTTCTAGCAATCTTTATTTTCATTTTATTGCAATTCTCAAGCACCTACATCACTTCAACACTCTATTGTAGCAACAAAACTCCATCAACTCTACAAATCAAGTTTGAAGAAAGCAATAGCAATGTGGTCTTGGAATCTAGTGAGACCTCCCTTCAGCATAGTCGAGGTTGTGGTGACCTTGCCAAGTTAGTTTTCTCCTCCATTGGCTAGTGAGCTTTTCGGTGGAGGTGTTAATGTTTCTCTCCTCTCCTTTTTGATTTGGTTAGTAGCTATTTACTGTTTTGTAGTGTTTATTGCATTTCTACTTTATCTACTTCTTTATCACATATTTCTATATCATTTCTATTTTTCTATATGTGGAGGTGGAAACACCAAAATGGGGGTCTGATTGATGCAAAACACTAAATAGCCCCAACAATTTTCCATCTCATTAGTTTAGCTCTCATCTATCTATTTTATCACCTTTGTTCTATTTTGTTCATTTAAGAATTACTAGCTAGTTCATTAGTTTTATTTTTTGGTAGCTTATACTATACTTTCTATTCTCTGGTTGTACGAATTCCAATGCACCCAAGAGACACCACTGCATTGCACTGTCATCCAAGAACTACACTATCATCATTGAACAAAGAGTTGTTTAAGGTACAATATTGACTCTGAAAACCAGCTCACTTAGCCTAAACATGGATTTCGAGTCTAAAGAGTGATAGAAGTACTTTATTGTCCTCATCATTCTCGACCTCTCTTTGAAACACCCCATTAGAGTGAGGTAAGTTAGGGAAACCCTCCGCTCTTAGCTCTCTGTAACCTAGAGTCTTGATGTGGTTGGTCCCCCTCTCTTATAGTTTCTTCTACCAATAGATACATTTTTATTGTCACTCATTGGGGTAAATTTTAAGGTCCATGTGAGCCCATTCAGGTTGACTTACTAAAAATAGTAAGTGATCATTTTTTATATTTTTTGACTTCTAACTGTCCTACACCCCATAAATACCTTCATGGGGCTCAAAAAAACTAAATAAAATAAGATAAAACATTTTTTTTGATGCAATATTATCTATACACCACTAGATGCTCCTGCATCAGACACATTGGGTAATTTAAGAATTATCCTTGTCACTTCTCTAGTGTTGGAGGAAAACCAAGATAGTCAACCTATGCCATAGACAACTATAATGAATCTTCAACATACCTTCCTCTCCATTTAACCATATATTATTCATACTACATTTTTCTTGTACTTCTACTCACATGGATATCCAAAATTCCTTTTATCTCTTCCTTGTCTAAAATAGGTGCTAGAATATTCCATTTTTATTTAATTGGTCCATACTCCATATCTCCTTCATGATACTCTATCAAATCAATAATGTTGAACATGGGAGAAATTTTTAGCCCACTTGGAAACTCTACCTCATAATAATTTCTTCAATCATGCTTCTTCGGGATCTTGCATTGTCCAAATTTCTTCATTTTCAACTTGTTATACATTCCCAGTGGGAACCTTTCTTTCACTAGGTTAACCATGACTTCATCTCCAACCTGAAATTCCTTAAATCTCCTCTTTTGATTAGCCTTATATTTGTACTCAAAATTCATCTAATTGATATGATGTCTTACATTTTTGTGCTACTTCATTAGGTACACTACAAAATATTTTGCCTTGATACTAGTCTTTTCCCCTTTGTCCATCTTCCCCAACTCAAAAAAATCCTTGAACTATTCCATATATAATCTGGAATGGGGATTTAATAGTAATTTTGGTGAAAGAATTGTTGTAACAAAATTATTCTAGTGGTATAACAAAATCCCATCCCTTGGGCTTATCTCCTACTAAGCATCTCAGTAGGTTACCCAAACTCATATTCACTACCTTCATTTTTTCATCAATCTAAGGATGGGGTGTAGAACTGAACTTCAAATATGTCTTCATCTTCTTCTATAATTTCCTTCAGAAATAACCAACAAATTTGGTATCACCATCTATAACTAGACTCTTTGGTAGACCATGTAGTCCCACCACTTCTCTAAAAAGTAAATTTGCAATGTGAATATCACTGGTCTTATGACACTAAATGAAATGTGCCATCTTTGAAAAAAATTCAACCACCACAAATATTGAGTCATGTCATCTTCGTGTCCTTGGCAAACCAAGAGCAAATTCCATATTAATATCTTCCCATGGCCTCTTTGGTATAGGTAATAGTTTATATAGCCCAGTATATAGACTTACCACTTGAGCCATATGGAATGCTCTACAAATTTATACAAACTTCCTCACATCTTACTATAACTGTGGCTAGTAATTATTATCAATAACAAGAGCAATGGTTTTATAATCTTGACCAAAATGTCTATCCAATCCCCCATTATTCTTCTCGTTGATTAAGTTATATCCCATAGAACTCCTTGGAATGCATAATTGGATTCCTATAAATAACATCCTATATTGGATTAAGAAATCTAATAATTTTATGCTATCGAAAGTAATGAGTTCCAAACAAGCCTTCCAAGCTTCTACAAAGTTTGGATCTTCAGTATACAAACTCTTGAGTTCATTTAACCCAACAACCTCTATTCTCATCTCTATTAACAAATTATACCTTCTACTTAAGGCATCAACAACTTTGTTCGACCTTTAACTCCTATTCGTCAAAAGAAAATTATAAATCTACAAAAACTCAACCAATTTTAAGTGCCTTTGATTTAACTTTCCTTGACTATTAAGAAACTACAAAGCCTGATGATCAATATATAATTTTTTATTTATTTTTAAACAAATAGTGTCTCCATTTCTTCAAATTCTAAACTATAGCATAATAGTCCCGATCGTAGACATAATATTTCCTTTTAGCTCATCATTCAAATTCTCACTAAAATAGGCAATGGGCTTAGCTTCTTGCCTTAAAATAACTCCTATGACACTACCAATAACATCATAATCTACTTGAAAGACCTTATTGAAATCTATAAGTTCCAAAAATAGGTTTCTCCATAATTTTCTTCTTCAACATATCAAAATTCTTGGCTTCTCCTTAGTCCACTTAAACTCCATTCTATCCCCTCTCATTCATTTAGTTAGGGGTGCACATATACTACTAAAATTCTTAAAAAACCTTTTGTAAGAACTTGATATACCATGAAATTATCTTACCTCTCTAACACTCCTTAGTGTGGGCTATTCAATGATAGCCCTCAATTTTTTTGGATCCATTTTGAGACCCTCAACTAAGATTAAAAAATCCCATATACACCAACTCTTTCTTCACAAAACTACATTTCTTTAGATTAATCAACTTCTCCTCCCTTAGATTTCAATAAAATCTTCGGATATGCATCAAGTGCTCCTCCAATCTCTCATTGAAAATTAAAATATCATCTAAATAAACAGTTACAAATTTTCCTGAAAAAAATTCCATTCCCTCGTCCATAAGCCACATAAATAGTCATTGACATATTGGTTAGCCCAAATGGCATGAATAACCACTCATATAAGCCTTTTTTTTTCTTGAAGGTTGTCTTCCACTCATCTCCTTCTCTTATATGGATATAATGATACCCACTCTTCAAGTTTCTTTTTGTGAAGTACTTGGATCCACTCAAATAATCCATAATGTCATCTATCCTTGGCAAAGGAAATCTATAATTGATAGTAATATATTTTATGGCTCAAAATTTGATAAACATCATCCATTCTCCACATTTATTTGGTGCTAGTACTATAGGCATCACACATGGACTAAAAATATCTCAAATCAATCCCTTCTAAAATAGTTCTTGCACTTGTATGTTCAACTCTTCATTCTTTGTTAGAGTCATTCGATGGGCTACCTTATTTGGGAAACCAACTCTAATAATTAGGTCTATCTGATGACTAATATTTGTCACTAGAGGAAAACCTTAGGTACATTATTAGATACAAAATCTTGGAACTCATCCAATAAATCTAAAACCTCTACAAGCATATCTTTATCATCTTCCCTATCAGCTCTAGGAATCAAAGCATAACATATATGTTCATGCTTGATACTGAAATAATGAAAAATAGGTTGGGTTGATGAAAATGGGGTTGGAGAAGTCAATTAGAGACCTATCTTTCTCAATTTCATTAGGAAATTAGATCCACTCAACGAAAGGATTTTCAACCTTAAGGTGAGTCAAGTCAAGGTGTGAATATGCAAATTTCCTTTTTTTCAAGGACAAGGGTCTTGATTAAAAATAGAAAAGTACCTCGAAAATGTAATCTAAATCTTGAATTTGGAAGATTAAACTCAATTTTGATGGAACTAGAAATCAAAATAAAAATCTAAGAAAGGGAAAACGATATGTACCAGTCACCAAAAGTGTTTTTCTAAAGCTTACTAAGGACTCATTCACCCTATGGTGAGTGGGTCTTGGCTACGGCTCTGTAAAATGGGTTTTTGGGTTCTTGTTGGCCTCCTACAATGATTTAACAACTAAGCCCTTATAGCTGTGATTCAGAGATTGGACGTCTAATCTGAATAGCTATTTCAATCATCATGAAGGTGCATTTAACTTTTCAACCCAGAGATGTAAACTTGAAATGGGTCAACAGAATATGTGCACTAGGAATCCAAAGTAGCCATATTAGTCCTACAACTAAGAAAGACACAATGCTGAAATTAAATTGCTTGAAGGGAAATAACATAAGTGTTGAGCATCAAAAAATAACTATACAAAGCTAAAATGCATGACATAAATGAAAATATAGGCAAACAAATAGGAAACTACTTTGTCTACTTTAGCTATAGGAACAGTGATAGAATGGAGTTCCAGTGGCTGTAGGAACAGATAGTGCTAGATTCTTAACTAATTACTGAGCATAAAACAATAAATAACTAAACTAAGAGACAAAATACTCACTGAGGGCCCCCTTTGGATGTGTATCCCTTAAAACAAATGTAAACTCTGATGCACAAACTTATAACTTCATTTCATTCATTGGAAAACATGAGTACAATCAAGCAACATGATTGTATTACTAAAAAACTAAGAATGTGACTACATCATCAGATTGAGTAACCTCCCAAGAAGGATCATTCGAGTCTGATTTATAAGAATAAGAGCTACTAACTAATAACTTAGTAATGCAGTAAACTTTGAAAGATCAGGAGGACACCACTTTAGGGAAAGCATAAAAATTGGAGAGGTGGTTATGCATGCATGGAATCTAGCCAAGCATGTTTTCCTAAATGAAAACTTATCACGACAATGATGCCTATATTTTCTCAATAGACAATTAAGATTGTTTACAAGGTGGTTACAACTTTGATTTGTATGAGGGATATTTTCGCCATCGGGATTCTTCCTTCATTGAATGACCACCTTATTAATTGATATGGTCGATGACCAACTGGTGGAATCTTCCTTAATTAGAGGCCTCTAATTATATTTTGCATGTAAATATTAGTGCACACAACAACTACATATTTGTAACTATCTTAAAGTGACATTGATTAATCCACATGTAAAATTAACATAGTTCATATAGCATGTCAATTCATTTAAAGGATATGAAAATAAGCTCATGTCTAATGTCTATGGTTTTAGGGAAATATCATAAAAAGGTCAACATCCAAGCATCAAATTATGTGACAACTACAACAAATGGATAACAAACTCTTATCAAAATTGAACCATAAACGAGAGTCACCACTCCCCCTAGCCTAAGGCTTTTGTTGGTCCTCCAACAGAGGAAGAGTTGTTAATTTTCTTAATCGATGCCCAGAAATTTGCATCGGCTAGCTGTCCTACATCAGTTTCTACTGTGTGTAAATTAGGGTCCCAATAGAACCCTTGTTGTGTGTCCAATGTGCTCCATCCATGTCTCTTTGAAGCTATATCATACTAGTAATACCTAAAGTTTGGCATAGGCCACGATAGGATAGGTGGCTAAAAAGTCAATGGAAGCAAAAATTATCCCTTCGTCCTTCCAATCTGTATATATCTATCAACTCTCTTAAGTGTTGTAGCATATTTCTATGTAGAATGAGGCTTAGCTTGTTTCAATTCATCAGTTAGGTTGTTCCACCTTTGTAACAAGTATCGCATTATAGATTCCCCTATGGTTTTTGCTATCTCCTCATATTCTTTATAAACTGCTTTTCTCTCAGGTAGGATCCTATTTCTATAGCTCGGTCGGTAAATAATTTTGTGCCAATCACTAAAAATGTCTCTTGGATTTCTAGATTCAACCTTGATGGGTAAGGGAGTGTTGGATTATATTTTAGTATAAGTCATGAACTATTTTCCCCAACTAGCTTCATTTTGTATCTAGGACATAAATTCCTTAATTGGACATCTCCAACATAAAATAGTGGATTCTAATCATGGTCTTGGGGCACAACATAATTAAGAAAATAGAATTCACACAAAAAATTCTTCATTTCAGGAATATCAATCCGATAAGCATTGAAAAATTCAAGAGGGGTCTCAATGGAAGGATTCAAGCCTGAAACAGTCCTTTCTAGTCTAAAAGAAACATGCTTCTCCTTCAAATATAGAGCATAGACCCATGGAGGAGTCCTGCACTCTAAGATCTGAGGTACTAAGGCTGCCATATTATTCACCTTTAAAGCAACAATTTCTTCATTCTTATCTTCAATCTCTTCATCTCTCTTTTGAATTTCCCTCTTTAGCCTACGTTTCTCCACTTTCCATTCTTCTTCCCTCCTTTACACTTCTTTCCGTAAGTCCATGGCTACCATGTGTATTGAAGAATCAAAAGGCTTGTGTATTTCTACCAAAAAAATTATTGGCACTTTTCCTTGCACTTTGTATAGCACTAGTTGTAGGGCTTCTATTTGTTTAGCCAAGTCAAGTTGTAGGGGTGCTAACTATTCTCCTAGTTCTAGCTGTAGGGCCTCAAGTTCTTGTTCTTTCTCTTGTTGTAGGAACTCTTGCTTCTACTCTTGCTGCGGGAGCTCCTAATTTTTTTCATAATCTTAGCTTTCAACTTGTTTTGTGATGTCAACAAGATCTGGAAATGGTATATCTGTTGCTTCCTAAAATATTCCCTTTTCCTTGACATTCACCTTCCCCATTAGAGCTTTTGTATCCTCCTATGATATTTCTATAGGACTAGGTCTTCCCTCGGGACATACACTAAAGGTTGGCCCATCTAGTCTTGATTTTCTAGGAGGGATTTCATGTTTTTATTTTTCTATAGGAAGATTAGTTTCAACCTTTTGTTTCTTAGAGCTTGGCACTTCTGTTCCTGTCGTTTTCTTTTTAGCTTTTACCTTTCTTATTTTTTCCTTCTTGTGTGCCCTAATTCTCATTAGGATGCCAAGAGGAACATCATCATCATAATCTAGAGAGGAAATTTCTTTGCCTGAATGTTCAATCTCAGAAGAACTAATCTCTATGGTTTTCTTGGCTGCGGGAGGGCTTAAACTAGGGCTCATGCCAAAATTTGAGACTCTAGGAGTGGCCCAAACATTTCTCTCTCCTACTAACCTTACGAGGTTGAGGTAAAACCCTAGGTTGCAAATGCTCTAGTCTAATTTTATCAATATTCAAGAATTCTTTCCAAGTCATATTAGACACATCATGCAAAGACTTCTCAACTAATAATTTGATCAAACAATGGTGGGAAACATAATTTTTTGTACCTCTTTTGGGTCTCGTTTGTTATGATTGAAAGAAGGTGGTATAACACGTTTGGCACATTCATTCTTCTCCTATACCTCATGTGGTTTAGGAGTTTGAAATGCATAGAATTTAGATTCGATTGACGAACTTCACAACATAAATGACTACTTGCTTCCATGGCTCAGGTAGAGAGATTCTCTTTGCACCTTGTTTTTCCATACTTAATGGAGGGTCGCTAGGTTCTATAAATTCAGCCCTAGCATACCTGGCATCTCTGGTAGCAGGGTTAATGTTCACTGTTGATATGCAACCCTGTAACATCTGAAATCCTCACTTTAGTGGCTATGACCTCCAACCCTTTTACCGTGGCCTTTCTTTCAGATAGTTTATGGGAAAATTCCAATGCAACATCTTCATTAAAACCATTTAGCTTCAAGAAATAATCTAACCATCCACAATTTTCAAACTTGGCAAAGCAAGGTGCATCCTAGAGTAATACATCATGAACTGTGGGTTCATTTCAAATTAACACACCTCCCATTTTTTAGTTGTCTACAATCAAATAATCACTTTGGAAAAATTTCCTTCCTGCAATCTTCATTTGAAAGTTAAACTTCTCCTTCCTGCAATGCTGCTAAATTTCCAATACCAGTGTCTGAGTTTTAACTTTTTGGCTTAAGATAATGACAGAAGCAATAAAGGCAGTAAAGGAGTAATGAATGAAGGCTATTATCAAGGAAAATGGCAACAGTTAATGTTGTTTCACACATGCGAGTTGTCATCTCACTCAGAATTCAAATCGGCTCAATAAATTAAACTTTGCTGATGTGAACCAAAAGAGATAGACATGCAGACATGATATTCACACTTTCCCCCAACCTAAATTTGCACATGTTTCCTCACATGCAAGGTGGTAATGATGATTTGATAGGGCCAGAGAATAATTACATGCTATGGAGAACATCCATATTAATGTACAACATTTAAATGAATGTACTAAACTAAAATTCAGATATAACAAATTGATGTGCACGTACCTGAATTCATGGAAGATTTGTTGCAAATATTATGGAGAAAGTATCAATCACTTTTCAAGAAATCAATTGAGCAATTAATGAAAGTGGAGTGGAATGGAAGTTAAATGATGGTGATGTGATTGAAGAGAGAGAAATGTGGAAATGGATGGGAAGATGGGTGAAGAAGTGGACTCCACATAAGTGGAAGTCTTTATTAGGACAAGTTACATACTTTAGTTAGCCAGAAGGAGGGACACTAGGTCCACTTCCTTCAGCTGCAAGAAGTTCAAGTATTGCATGCTGAGTGAATTTTTGTTGGAATTCCTCCTTGGAAGTTTACTTGTGATAAAACCTAAGGTGATGACTATTGACAAGAAACTTAAATCTGATAGGGTCAATGGTAGTGAGCTTAACAGCTCCATTGGAAAAGACTTCAGCAACCTCATATGGTCCTAGCCACCTTGTCTACAATTTTCCTGCATTGTCTTGATACCTTGAGTCATAGAGAAGTGCCCAGTCACTTGGCTGGAGTTTCTTATCCTTGATAATTTTTTCATGCCACCTTATTCTTTCACTTTGCACTACCTCTATGTGATGCAAGGTTTCCTTCCTCATCTCATCCAAAGCATTCAACTACATTATTTTGTCTCTTTGTGCCTTAGAGGCATCCATCCCCAAGTCTACTATAGTCCTAAGAGTCTTATGCTCAAATTTAATTGGCATCATAGATATATTTCCATGCAATAACTCAAATGGAGTGAATCTCATAGTTGTTTTCTAGGTAGTTATGTAGGCCAAAACAACTTTTGGTAGCCTGCTTGCCCAATCCTTTCTATGAATAGCCATTTTTTTTGTCAGAATGGCTTCAATTTCTCTGTTGGTCACCTCAACTTGGCCATTGCCCTGAGGGTGATAAGTAGAATTATTGTGCCTAATTTTGTACTCATTGACCAATGCTATAACAAGGATTGAAGTGAATTGAGCCCCTTGATCAGTCACTATCTCTCTTGGAACCCCATACCATGTGAAAATTTCCTCATAAAGAAATTATACAACCTTATTATCTCTTGCATGCTTCATGGCCTTAACTTCTACCCACTTGGTGACATAATCAGTGCATACCAAGATATAGGATTTACCATTTGACAGAGGATCAATGGGTCCTACAAAATCCAACTTATCAAATGGAGTGATTACTACCTAGGGGTAAAGTGGAATCTCGTTAGATTTGGTTGGCTGGCCCATCCTCTGGCATCTGTCACACTTCCTTGTATATCTCCCTGCATCTTTGTGGAGTGTGGGCCAGTAATATCCTATGTTCAAAATCTTCATTGTTTTCCTTTTGGTTACAAAATGCCCTCCACAGGGTTCATTGTGACATGCATGCAAAATATCATTTGTATCATCTTCCCTCACACATCTCCTCATGAAATGGTCTAGTCCAGTTTAAAAAAAACATCCAACAATCCATGAGAAAGGAAAATATTTTTCAATGAGCACCCTCTTTTCTTTTGGAGAGAAGTGAGGAGGGACTCTCTCTATGACCAGATAATTAGCTATGTCAACATATCAGGGTGTCTTCACACTGATGGAAAATAAATGCTCATCAAGGAAAGAATCATCTATTACTTGATTGTCTTCTAATGTGGTCAGCCTCGAAAGAAAGTTTGCAACAACATTTTCCTTCCCTGGTTTATCCAGAATGGTTATGTCAAACTCCTGCATCAACAATAACAATTTTTCTAGCCTACCTGAGATCGCGGGTTTATTCATGAGGTATCTAATGGCTGCATGATTTGTGTGAATGAATATCTGGTAGCCTATTATGTACTGCCTAATTTTTTTATGCCATAGATCACTACCAACATTTTTTTTTCTATCACTGTATAGTTTAGTTCAGCTCCTTGTAGATTTTTGTTGACAAAATAAATAGCATTTTCAATAGCTCCTTCTTTCTATCCTAAGACTATTCCTATAGAATAGTCTAATTTATTTGTATGGAGGTGAAAATGAATATCCTAATTAGGACCCTTGAGTACGAGAGCATGATTCAAAGCTACTTTCAAGTCAAAAAATGCCTTGTCATAGTCTTTTGTCCATTGGAATTCAACATCTTTAGTTAGGAGATTATACAATGGTGCAGCCATTTTTTTGAAGTCTTTGACATGAACCTCCTATAATAACTTGCATGTCCTAAGAAACTCCTAATGTATTTTTGATTTGCAGGGATAGGCAGATTGGTGATCACCTCAATCTTTGCAAGATTTTCTTGACTTCCTTTGTGAGAGATGTAGTGGCCAAGAACTACACCTTCTTGCATCATGATGAATCACTTTTCACTATTTAAAGATAGAATGTGGTCTTCAAATTTCTGTAAGAGTCTCCTAAGATTTTCCAATGCTTCATTTAAATTAGCACCATAAGTAGTGAAGTCATTCATAGAGATTTACATGCAATCAAGAGAGATATCTGAAAATATGCAAATGAATGCCCTCTGAAAATTTTTAGGTGCATTGCATAAGCCAAATGGAAGTACCGAGTAGTCATAGATCTCCCATGGATAGGTAAAGGTGGTCTTCTCCTAGTCCTTTGGTGCTATTTGGATCTGTTTATAGCCGTTGAATTCATCTAGGAAAGAAAAGTATCACTTTCTTCCAATTGAGTCCAAAACTTAATCTATGAAAGGTAAGGGAAAATGGTCCTTTTTGGTGGTCGAATTAAGCTCCTTGTAATAAATACAAACTCGCCACTTCCCTCATTTTTTGGGAACAATCACCAACGGGGACACCCATTGGCTATCTGAGATGGGGTAGATAAATCCTGCATCCTAGCAATTTATGCATTTCCCCTTTTACAGTTTCTCTCAATGCAGGGTTAATTCTTCTTTGAGGCTAGCTCATTGGTGTACAATCATTTCTTATGTATATCCTATGAGTGCAAAGCTTAGGTTTAGTTCCCTTCATATCATGATAATCCCATCCAAATGCACACTAGTGGGCCCTTAGTAAGTTTACCTATGACAATTGATGTTCTTCACTCAATTTTATATTAATATTTAGATATTTTCCTTCTGACACATGCACTTGTGTAGTTAACTCTACCATAGCTACTTCACTAATGATTGGTACCTTGAACTCATTTTTTAGCAATGTATGAGACACACCTATTGCTGCATGAAATTTGGCTATAGGAAGAGGGTGATCCCACAATAATGGTTTACAATTTTTGGCCAAACTGGACATTGAAATTATTATTTTTAACTAAATCTTCACATTCAGGCACCTATAGCGGCTAAAATGTGAGGAATTTGAAGATGGTTGAAAAGAGAGTCTTGTCAAATATTTTCTACAGATTCCAAAAATATTATTTTCAAAATTTTTGGAATTATATTGCACTTCTTTTTCCATCTCCCTCGAACAATGGTTTTTTTTCATAAAACAACATTTTTAAAAAGTGACACACACTGTATAACGGATAACTTTGTTTCGATGAAGGATAAAATTCTAATTCTTTCGAATTTAGTTTTTTAACTCTGATATATAGTGCTTCCACTTGGTTAGATAGTTTTTTATTGAATATTTTTTCTTTAATCAAGTTTCAAAGTCAAACCAATTACAATTTAGACATAGCGCAATTGTATAACATGTAACTTTTTTTGTATCTATCGAAATTCAATTTTTTCTTTTTTGTTGGATCAAGGACTTCAATATCTAGTGCACTCATAGTTTTCAAAAAACAAATTGATAATATAATATTTTTCCACATGTTCAGAACAAAGACCTTCATTTTCGATGGAAAACCTATGTTTAATAAAACTAAAAAGCCAAATTCATAATAAAACCAAAACATATTAAAATTATATTCATTGGGTAGCTCATTCTGAGGACTACCATAATAATTTCAAATAAATTTTAAATAAATTCATTTGGTCCCCCAAAAGGTAAATCAAAAGTGATTTTTTATCAGCATTTTGATAGGTGTAAAGGAGACTCATTTATAGGTATGATTGAAAACTAGCAAGGTTCTATCCAACGGGGTTTGATCTAAGGTGGTTTGATCAAACCCTCTTCAATTGGAATCCTTAAAATGAAACTTTTTAAGGCTTAAATCATTATATTTTCTAAAAATATGTGATTTCAACAAAAATCAGTTCCTCTCAAAAATTGTAAATTAGCTTTGTGGGATCACCCAAGAGCAGGCAAGAGTGTCTTCACTGGGTCAGAAGAATTATACGCATGAGAGGATGATGCTTCCTCTACCTCATAATGGTTCAAAATTATGCTAGATGATACTTTATCTTCATCTTGATGCTACATGAGATAAATTTTTCCTAACATCATAAGCTATGCCACAAAAATAACTTCCTCGACCTCTTCACCAATATGAGGCCATACAAGATCATTCATATCCTGGGATGGATGAGCAGGGGGGTAGAGAAAAAGCTTTGTGGTGCTATTTCCATTAGAATTGGTCATGTCTCCTATTTGGCATCCAATATAGATGTTTTTTGTTGCTAACCATGGCCTTCCAAGAATAATGGGGTGCCCGCCTAGTGTGGCCTTAGGAGAAAGAATCATTAAATCTAATGGGTAATCCCAGGAGTCTAGAGTTACCACAATATCCTATACTATCCCATTAGTCTTAATAGTAGAATAATCAACAAGCTACTCGACAGTAGTAGGTCTCATGCTTGCAACATTTAGTTGTTGTGGGATGTCCTTAGTCATTACATTTATTTTTGCTCCCAAATCAATTAGAGCATTCTTTATTTGGATCCCATTTATAAAACCTCCTAACACAAGACTCCTTGGATCATTATATTTAGGAAATTTTCACTTTCCCAAGCATGATGTCAGCCAATTGTTCCACCACATGAACCATAGTGAGTTCTTTTTTCTTCCTACCTGGCTTCTTAAGGGATGCTTCCTTGATTCCTTTTCCATATATGGGAACATATTTTATGGCTTGAAATAGAGATATTTGGACACATATATGCTTCAACTGATCTAAAATATCAAAATTTGTGTCCTCCTCATCCTTTTGTTTCAAAGTTTCCAACCTCTAGGGAAATGTTGGTTCTAGTTTAGTTTGCTTGACTAGGACTGGTTCAATATTTTTAGGTGCACTTGGCAGAATAGGGACATTCATAGGCTCTTCTTCTTCCATGAGAAAATAAATGATAATTGGTGTGGAAGGAGCTGGAAAAGTAGTTACTGAATGCAAGAGGATGTTACTTACACTCATAGCATATGCAGGGAATTGATTTGGATCAGTAGAGTGTACCGACTGCTACTGTGGTTTATTATTTGGGTTAGGTGTTGGCTGAGATGGTAGCTGAGTAGGTTTAGGTGCATTTGAACTCAAACTATCAGGAGGAGGCATTATAGCAGGTTATTGCAGCTGAGAAGGTGGCTACATGTAATTGGTTGTCTGGTTTGGCCATTGTTTTCATCCCCTCCATTGAGATATTTGCTGCCAGATTCCTGGAGGTCGCTGCCAATTTCCTTGAGACTACTACCAATTCCCTTGAGTGGAGAGTTTTGGTGATTGGGCCAACCAATTGGAGGGTTATTTCAAGGCTATGGTGGATATCCTCCATAATTGGATGGATATGGGGGTTTCCATTTGTTACCAGATGAATAAGAATTGAAATATGGCCCAACAAAAGATAGTGGATCTAGTGGCATGCCTTGTCTTAGAGCCCATGTCCTCCTTTGTGTAGCATAGTAGACCTGATTTTCTTCACCCTGGATTGGATTGAACTCGGGTTCCATATAATTGCTATCAATATTAGCTATCATATTGCATATGTAGTCCTTCTTCTTCTTCTGTCTGCAATGAGGGCAATATTTTTCCAACATTTCCTCTACCTCCTCTTGTTTCTTCTTGGCTTGAAGTGTATCCAGTTGAGTAGCCAGATTGGTTATGATGTCTTTCTTGAATTCTTCCAATAAGTGACTAATATCCATCCTTGAAACTCCACTGGTAGATGACTTAGCCATGGAGGATTGGTAAGCTCTCCCCTTCTTTGAAGATTCCCTAGAATAGTTTTGACATGTCTTCTTTATGTCCTCCCAAGGAACTTGGGTGATATCTCCTCCTCCCCTCAAGTCCAAAGCATCTATGTAGCTTTAATTAATTCCTCTCAAAAAAATAAGGTTTTGTGATTCTTCATTGAGTGTATGGTGTGGAGATTTATGTAAGAAAAACAAAAACCTTGAAATGTAATCTTCTAGGCTATCATCTTCCTTTTGCTGCATCCTAAAAGTGTCATATCCTCTCATGTCATTGCCCCTCCAATACTCCTTGTATTTCTCAAGGAAATTTGTCTTCATGTCCTCCGAAGTCTCCACAGTATCTCTTCCTATGCTCATGAACCATCTTAATGCAACTTCTTTCAAGGTGGCAAGGAATAGCTTAAGTCGATGAGCATCAATGGTATAGTCATAACTCTTGTAGAGTATATCAAAATCAAACAAGAATGTATCAAGATCTTCTTTGACAAGTCCATATAACTTAGGAAGGATTGAAGCATGGATATTTTTAAGGTTGCCTACTTCATTCTAATGAACAATGGGGAAAGGAAAATCTGGTTGGTTAGGTCTATTTCTATTTGCATCACCCATGCCTACTTGATAAAATTCCAAAGCAAGGGGGTTTTCAATCAAATTCTGATATCCAGAGGAAACTTCAGAACTAGTTAGATTCAAAAATGTATCGGAAAATGGGTGTGGCTCTTCTTCTTCTTCGTCTCTGGGGAGGTTTTGATACTCAATTATCTGGAATAGATCAGGATTGTTAGGAAGGAATCTCCCATGAAAATATCTCGTCCTTTCTCTATGCATACGGTATAAACTCACTATCAGCCAGCTCACACAAATAATTGGCAAAAGAATAGGGGGTAATTACTTTCCTGAATGAGGGGTATACTAAGAACAACTTCCAAAAATACTACAAGGAAAACTATCAATGACTCCAAAGAACTCCCTAGTTTGAAACCATCCCCAATAACATCACCAAAAATATCGGCCTCCTATAATAATTTAACAACTAAGCCCTTACAGTTGTGATTTAGAGATTGGACATCTAACCTGAATATCTATTTCAATCATCATGAAGGTGCATTTAACTTGTCAACCCAGGGATGTAAAATTGAAATGGGTTAACACAATATGTGCACTAGGAATCCAAAGTAGCCACATTCATCCTACAGCTAAGAAAGACACAATGCTGAAAGTAAATTGCTTGGAAGGAAATAACATAAGTGTTGAGCATCAACCAATAACGAAACTAAGCTGAAATGCATGATAGAAATTAAAATTTGGGTGAACAAACAGGGAACTACTCTATCTACTTTGGCTACAGGAATAGTCACATAATGGAATTCTAGTGGCTGCAGGAATAGATAGTGTCAGATTCTTAACTAATTATTGAACAAAAAAATAACTAACTAAACTAAGGGACATAATACTCACCAAGTGGGACCCCTTAGATGAGTATCCACTCAAACAAATTTAAACTCAGATGCACGAACTTATAACTTCATTTCATTCATTGGAAAAGATGAGTACAATCGAGCAACATGACTGTATTATTGAAAAACTAAGAATGTGAGTACATCATCAGATTGAGAAACCTCCCAAGAAGGAGAATCAAAGTCTTATTTATAAGAAAAGGAGCTGCTAATTAATCACCTAGCAAGGTGGTCAACTCTAATAGATTAGGAGGATGCCACTTTAGGGAAAGAATAAAAAGTGGAGAGGTGGTTATAGATGCATGGAATCTGGCCAAGCATATTTTCTTGAATGCAAACTTAGCATAGTAGTAATGCCTATATTCACTCAACAGACAATTAAGACCATTTACAAGGCAGTTACAACTTCAATTTGAATGAGGGATCTTTCTGCCATCAAGATTCTTCCTTCATTGAATGACCACCTTGTTGACTAATATGGTGGATGACCAACTGGTGGAATCTTCCTTAATTGTAGGCCTCTAATTATATTTGCATGACAATATTAGTGTGCACAACAACTGCATATCTGTAACTATCTTAAAGTGACATTCAATAATCCACATATAAAATTAACATAGATAGCTCATATAGCATATAAGTTTCATTTAAAGGTTATGAAAATAAGCTCATGTCCAATGTCTATGGTTTTAGGGAAATATCCTAAAAAGGTCAACATCCAAGCATCAAATTCTATGAGAACTGCAACAAATGGATAACAAACACTTATCAAAATTGAACCATAAACGAGACTCATCAGTTCTCTTCTACTGTTTTTGCACTCCTAGATCCCCGATTTTCATAGTTGGATAGCTAGAAATAAATCCTATAGGTGATTTTCCATGAAATTACAAGAATGATGAAAATAAATGAAACTTTGACAATTTTATTTTTTCTCTTCAAGAGATCTTCAACCTAAAATTTGAAAACACTAATCAAGATGGGAAAATGTTTTCTTGTTGGTGAATGGAGGCCCACTTTAGTCAAACCTTGTTTTGGTAATTAAACCTTATAATGAAACAATGAAACATGAAGGAATGATGAATGAACAAAAAAATGTTACATCTAAGCAAACCCTTGTATGAACCTTGGAATGTAGATCTATAGCTAGCATGAAATGGATTCAATAGATGTAGATTTTGATCTTGAAACTTGATTTGAAATAATACCTTTGAATGCTTGAATGGATCTTGAACACTACATCAACATATTATCTCAAATAACATGCATGATTTTGACATGATTATGTATCTTGATTGCTGCAATAATGTTTAATAAATATTCTCTTGAATGCCCTTAAATTCTCTTCAAATGCTCTTGTGAAAGTACTCTTATGATAACTTTAATTTTCTAGGTGAAACTGAGTGATATGACCTCTTAATTTTACATATGTTAACATTAATTCCTTAAATTCAAATAACACAAGCCAACATGTGAATATACATTTGAAATCATTAAACTATTGCCAAAAACAGTAAAAATTTAGGTCCTAGACCTAAGTGAGGACCCATTCACCTTTGGGTGAATGGGTCCTAGGACACACATTCTCCAATGATAATTTTTATGTTATGGAATTAATGAATGTTAGGTTTTCCTCTTTAGAAATTGCAATTGATTAGGCTTGTATTTGAATTAAAGGGGCCAATTAAGGTAAATTAACCTCAATTAATTAATAAATCTCAAAATGAGTGTGAAAAGTGTAAAGATAGATCTTACAACACCAAAAATAAGGCATAATTAAGTCCATTTTATTTAATAGGGCCCTAAACTTAATGTGAATATGTAAAATACATATTACAACACTAAATTAAGGCATCATTTAGCTCATTTTATTATTATTATTTCTCAAATTAAGTGTGAAAGGGGATAATTTTTCCTACACTACATTTAGCCCCCACGGGTATGTGCAGGATCATGATGGACCAAAAAGTGGCGATATGTAAGCCATTTGATGGCCCATGTGGCTGACGACTTTTTTTTAACCCAAAATTGATGAAATGAAAAGGGGTTTTAGAGGATATTCTCAGCTTCCACCACTATATATTATGCTTTACTTTGAATTTAATAAATAATTATTATTAATTTTCTATTAGAATTATGAATAAAGTCCTGATTGATAAGCTGATTGAAAAAAATCTATAACTTTCAAATAGTATCACATTTTTTGAATCCAAAACATGCGTCACATTCTATGCTTTGGATACTATAGGATTAAAAAAAAAAAAATTGAATTTCATGAATTTTTGACCAAGTTAAGGTGGTTAGACAAACGAGCTTTTATATTTTTAAAAAGTTGTAATAAAAAAATCATAATTAATTATTTACTTGGAAAAAAATTATAAAAAAATATGCATCACATTGGGACGTGAGTCCTTTACTTATATCTAAAAGATTATAAAAAAATATTATCATTTTATTGTGGTTAGGGTGGTCAGACCGACGCCTACTTCTTATTTTTACCCTGAAATTTAGATACTACTACGTTGAAATTTCAAATTTTCACCAAATAGATTTTATTTTTTTAAATAAAGGTCTAGTAGTTTAGAAACTACATTCAATTTTCTACAGATTCTATTTTTACATTTTTTTGAAATAATATAGATAACTTATTCAAATTTTTATGTCAAGTTGTCTAACTCTGATTTTCTATCTTTTTATTGCCACTTAAGGACCTATTTTTTCCATGATGATCCTGCACATACCCACACACTAGTGAGAGTATGAACCCATGCCAAAATCAAACTAAAGTAGACATTCAAGACACATATGTATGTATCCATGTTAAATATTCTCAATCATACTTCGATTGTTTATCCAACTTGATGTCGATCAAGTCTAGGCTTTTTGTAAAATACATTCACAAGAAGAACTTGATGTCCACTATAAAAACAATACATATGCTCACATAGGATAATGGAACCTCAGGAAATCCATTAGGCAAGCCCCCAATAGGTAGAAAATTATAGAATCTTGTTAGGCTCTCATACCATATGAAAGCTATCCTCTTGACAACTTAAATAACACACCACAACATGAAACTTCAGGCTTCACAAGTTTAACAAGCTGTATTATTCTAAACACTTATGAACAATACACACACACACACACACACACACACATATATATAATTCTATTCAAAGGGGATTCACTTAATTCATGTAAAGTCTCTTCTTAGGGATCATCATGCCTAATTTCTCTAAGAGAGGAAAAATGGAATATAAGAGAATCACAACTCAAGGAATGCAACACATAGCATCACCACTAAGAGTAAAATCATATGAACTAAGAGATATAATGCTCGTGGAGGACATAAAATGAAATGACACCACCAATAAAAGGACACATTACAAGAAGAATGAAAAACACATAGAGAAACATGAGTGTTGATGTATTCCCCAACTTTAAAGTGATTGATAACACCATTGTTGTGAGCAATCATCTTTAAAGTAGCAAATATTGAATGCTAACCATTAATTATACATGAGAGATTATTCAGAAATCCCTATGCAACTCATATGTTCTTGAATGAAACTACATCCTGAAAGGGGAAGGGGTTGTCCCCAAAAATACATAGGGGGTCTATGGATTTGGGTCCAATATATCTTTACTACAATGTGATTATAGAGCTTAAAGATTTCATCATTCCCAAAATACTCATAGAATAGGAGGAATGACACATAAAGAGTGAAAACAAAGAAAATGATTTCGGGTCAACATGGAAGAAACCTAAATGTCTCGATGGATTGCATCATCCCCAAAAGGAAAGAACAAGACAAATGAAAAAGATAAAATTTTATGACATATATAGAAAAATTTAGATACAAATAAAGGAATTCACATGAAGAGAGAGATAAATCAAATAGAACAATATGGGGGATCACATTTTTCACATGTAATCACATAAAGAACATGAAAAATAAAATAAAGAAAAATATTATTAAGGAACATGCAATTCAACCTATAGTAGGTCATCAACATTCCAATCTTGTTCAGTATATGCAAAAGGAGGACAACTAAGCAAAGGGACAACATCAAGTGTTGAACTAGGACAAGGCTATCTACCACATTTCCCTTACTAACTATAGGACAAGGATGAGTCAAGGTAGGTGATGCGAATGAGCTCCTTGCAAGAAAAAAATCATTTGTAATGAATGTTAAACATGTAATAGTGAGCATGCTAGGATCCTACAAATATTACATTGAAAGGAGCAAAGTGCATGCTTTAAGTCAAGATGGATCCCTAGGGGATCTCAATTTCTCCGATATTCCCTTTAACATACATCACTTGGGTATGTGCAAGATCATCATGGAAAAAATAGGCACTTAAGTGGTGATGAAAATTCAAAAAATCAGAGTTAGGCAACTTGACGTAAAAATTTGAATAAGTTATCTATATTACTTCAAAAATATGCAAGAATAGAATCTATAAAAAATTTAATGTAGTTTCTAAACTACAAGGTTTATTTATAAAAAAAAAAACTATTTGGTGAAAATTTGAAATTTCAATGCAGTAGTACTTAAATTTCAGGGAAAAAATAAGAAGTAAGCATTTTTCTGACCACCCTAACCACAATGAAATGATAATATTTTTTTATAAGAGTTTAGATATAAGTAGAGGACTCATGTCCCGATGTGATGCATAGTTTTTTTGTAAATATTTTCCTAGTAAATAATTAATTATGACTTTTTTATTACAACTATTAAAAAATGTAAAAAATTGTATGTCTGACCACCTTAACCTGGTCAAAACTTCATGAAATTCATTTTTTTTATAAAAATCCTATATTATGTGAAGCATAGAATGTGACACATGTTTTGGATTCAAAAAATGTGATACCATTTGAAAGATATAGATGTTTTTCAATTAGCCTATCAATCAGGACTTTAATTGTAATTCAAATAGAAAATAAATAATAATTATTTATTAAATTCAAATTAAAGAATAATTTATATTGGTGGAAAGCTGAGAATCTCCTTTAAAAACCCTTTTCGTTTCATCAATTTTGGGTAAAAAAAAAGTCATCAGCCACATGGACCATCATATCACTTGCATATTGCCACTTTCTAGCCCATCATGATCCTGCACATACCCACTTATCAATGTGATGTCCAAAGAATCTATGGTAAGCACAATATGAGTTGTTTTGATAAGTTTTCTTTTCTGTTAGATTTTCACGTTTAGGTGGCAGTTTGATAAATCCCCACTATAAAAGGGTGTAAAATATATTCCCAGTCTTGGACATTTGCAATAGGTCATAGGAAGATGTAGGAATATCATATATCATTTGTAGCTAAAGTTGTTGATCTGCATGTAGTTTTGGTTTTTTCTTTGTTGGTGTGATAAATATTTTTTGGTCATCACTTTCATCTTCTTACAAGTCCTTTCCTTTTTCAAGAGAGGATGTGATAGGAGTAGTAAAGTTTTCGTAATTTGTGTTTTCTTTTATCTTATGCATGGGAGATGTATTGAATGGTGGTTGAGGGGGGAAAATAGTTATTAATGATATGGGCCAAGGCACATATAAACTCTATTCCTTTTTCATGTTTCAACATTGTTCATATGTTCCCTATTAGAGGAATGACATTACAAGCAATAGGTTCAATTCTCACAAAGTCTTGCAAATTCTTTAATTCTTCATTCATCCTTCTTATATTTTTTTGCGAGATATGTGCAACATCATGCACATTGTTTGTAGGTAGGGAAGTCATTTGAAATGAGGTATGAAGGCTATGATCCATAGAGTGTTTATTATCAAAACTATTAGTAAAAGAGTTGGAGAACCCAAGATCCATGGTAAATGGTGTATCATGGGATAACATGAGTCTCAAACTATGTCTCACAACAATATTTATAATAGGAAACCAAGTTGTAAAGCTCATACAAGATTCAAAAACTCAATGTAAACCCAAAATGGAAAGAAGGTTAAATACAATGAAGTAACCTATAATGTAAAGTGCAATGCAAATATTTAAAAGCAATTTTCAAATTCTAAACAAGGTAATTTTCTTATTACACTGCAAAAAACTGAAAATGATATCTTGTAAATGCAATCTTGAAATTACACAATACCCTAACTTTATAAAATTAATCTAAATATGATCATTTTCACCTAATAGAATTTTTGTAAACTAAAAAAAAAAAACTAGAAACAACAAAATGAAATGCAGAAAAAAATGTTTTAATGCCCTAAAAATTAGGAAATGACGTTGATCAGGGACTCATTCGCCCTAGGGAAAATGGGTCCTAGGTTAGGGTTTTTAATTTACTTTTTTTGCAGATTTAAGAGATGAGTCTAGTGGTGTTTTGATTATGATAAGAAACAATAAGTTATAGTTTGAATTTTCTATGAAATTAATGTTGAATGCAAGTGAAAAATACAAAAATATGACAAACTAGGAGACCATATTTTACGTGCATTTTTATTTCAATTTTGAAATACAAATGAATGATGATGCAATGCTATGTAAATGATATGTAAAATGAGTGATTTTCTTGTTTTTTTTAGATTTAAAGATTGCAAATATGCAATCCTAAAACCCTTAAATGAAATACAAAGTTAATGCAAGATAAACAACCCTAAATGAGAATCAATTCAATGCAATCAAATGCAAAGGAATACAAGATCTAAATAAAGGGTGAAAGTGGACTCCAAAATTTAGAAAAAGAAATGATCAGACTCAGGTTCACCAAAATGAAATAAAGAGAACTAGTTTGGGTTGATCAAAATGGGGTTGATGAACTCAATTAGGGACCTATCTTCCTCAATTTCATTAGGAAATGAGATCCACACAATGAAAGGATTGTCAACCTTAACTTGACTCAAGTCAAGCTGTGAAACTAAAAATTTCCTTTTTTTTGATGGTCAAAATAGCAAAACAACATTAAACAAAATATTTCTACTCTATTTCTCCTGAAAGAGATAACTGATCTAAAACCACCTATCTCCCAAGGTCTTTGTAGCTAGTTCTCAGCTATTCTATTTTTTTTAGTAGTCCATGCAACTATAATATTCAAGGGGCCTGCTGGTAAAAGACACAAATTGCATTATATGAACTAATCTAACATTTGGTGTGTAAATAAATAGAAAAATATTGATCAAAGCATGGAAAAGTAGATCATAAATGTAAACTCCTCTCAATTCAGACATATAAATTTCACAATGAGCCTTTCAAGTAACTAAGAAACTATGAAATGAAACAATCCACAAACTATTATGCACCATTATATTCACTCGCAATGCTAATTGAAGACGTACAATCATTCACCAGTACTAAAATTCAAAACCAAACAGTAACACATCACTAGCTCATCATCAAAACTTATAGATCAACAAACACAAAATAATTCCATTCACATATAATTCAATGAAATAGTCTTAAATTTGGTTTCTTCTATTGATTTTCATCAAATAAGAAACATTTAGGCACAACATTCACTGGCATACGAATAACTACGATTCATCAATCTTATCATTCACTAATTTAGAGAATAGCATACTTGTATTAAAACTTGTCAACAAAGTGTATCCAAGTATCTTGCATAAAATGTAAAAGGGCTTCTAAAACTATAAATTATCCTAAGTCTCCTTTAGGTGGCTAATCTTGCTACAATGAGATGACCTTTACAAAGTGGAGAAGAAACATTTATACAAACATTTTAGCACAAATTTTTCATGTCAAAGATCAGATCCACCAATCATGGGGAAATTGGAACAATGTAGGAAGAGTCTTCATCATGATCTTCAGTTGCTGATTAGAGACTCCTTGTTAAAACCTACGTCCAAAAGGGATAGGAAAACTTGCTGAAATCTCTATTTGGAACTGATTATATAACCCCGGAAAATAGGAGAGGGAAACTATCCAGTTAAGCATAGAACCTTGATGTTGATTTGTCAAAAGAACATGTGTGTGGTATCTTTAAATCTACATTTTCTAGTCCTCCATATGCTCATCATAACTGGTGATTATCTGTTGAAGCATTTTTGTATCAGGCCCATCCACTAGTTATCTTCAAATTTTATTCTTGCTAGCTCAGAAGAGGCAAATTCCTTCATATCCTTAAGTTTGATGAGTTCCCTCCTTGCAGCCTCGACTTCTTTCTTAACATCCATGAGCTTATCCATTAGAATATTATCACCATCATCCCATTTCTACATCATTTCTTCAAATCTTCCACTCCATCTTTCCTTGTGTTTATCAAGGATGAGGCGATCTGTTTCAAGAATATCATCACTGACAAGTATAGTAATACTTCCTCCTAATTCCTCAATTTGTTCATTGAGATCTTTTCCAGCCCGTTGCACCTCATTCCTGTGAGTGAAAATGAATGAAGACCTAAATCTAATGATATTGATGGTATTTTCCACAAAATCTACATTATCTTCTTCCAAGATAGATTGCTCCAGCAAGGTTTGCTTGGGCAGCTTATTAATATCTTTCAGTTTCCTTGCATGCCCTACATATTCTTCCTCTTGTTTCTCAAGAGTTTCAACATGTGCAACCATGTTATTAACCAGTTCCATTGCTTCTTTATGAACCTTGAAACCTTCAAAGATCAAATCATCAATTTCCTAGTTCAGCTTATTTATCCATCTATCCATCATTTGTACCTTATTTCTCATTTCAATCAGATTATCGATATATTTCTTCTTCAATAGAATAGGTGTCTATGGAGCAGCTGACTGTGAAGGAATAGGAGAATAGAAAACCCTCATAAAATTATTTAGTTGATCCACTTGGGACTTAAGTTCATCCTTATTTTTCTTGTCTTGGATCATCCTTGATTTGGTAGAAGAAGCCACAATGTCAATCAAGTTCATCTACCGATTTCTTGTGGGCTTTCCTAGATTAATAGTGCCTAATTGGTAATCCCCTATCTGCATCTTTATTGTCTTTGTGAGCCATAGGGATAGCAAATTCGGCCACAATATCTCCAACATTTGTTAACCTTGTGGAATGGAGAACCATAGCTCTCTTCTTCGGCCTCTCCTTCTCTATTTCCTTTCTAACATCCTTCCAATCAAGGGGTTGTGGTTGTACTACCTGTTTATTCTCAAGATTGATCTTTAGCCATGTAGGAGTATAGGAGGAGCCATCACCTATGTAGAAGAAAAGGCAGGAGGAGAAAGAGGTTTCCAAATTGCTACCTTGGGTTGGGAGTCAACCTCTTACTATTTATCTTTCTTTGTTTTCTCCTTTGCCAATTTAACAGCTTCTGATTTTTCCTTTCCTTCCTATTCAGCTTTGGCTAGTCATTCTTCTTCCTCTTTCCTTTCCTTCAATATTCTATCTCTTTGATTTTCTAATTCCCCGAGCTTTTCTGACAGTTTATAATATTCTTGATCAATTTTGGCTTGCTCCTCTTATTGCTTTTACTTGAGCTTCAATTCTTCTTCATCCTTCTTCCTCCAAGCTTCTTCTACTGCCTTATACTTAGCCTCAAGGGCTTCTCTTTCTCTCCTTTTTTGGGCCTTCTATTCTTCCTACTCATGAATATTTTGAAGCAAGGCTATCTTGTCTCTCTCTTCCTTAGCCTTTTCCTCAACTTCCTTTTTTCGTAGCAGAAGATCCTCCTTCTCATTTGTTTATTAGCTAATTATTCAGATTTTGCAGTGGCCTCCAACTCTTGTTTTCTAGAAAGAACGTTAGCCTTGGCCTTAATTTCAAATTCTTTCTTCTTGGCAAGTGCATCTGCCTTGGCTTTAGTGTTTGATTATTGTTTTTGTTTAGCTTGTCCCTTAGCTTGTTCCTTTGCCTTGATTTATTGTCATCTTGCTCATTCTTCACCTTTTGACTTATCATCAGCTTCTCTTTTAGAATCTTCAAATAGCTGCCATTGATCCTTCAGGATGAGAACATGTTCTTCCTCAACATTCTGAGTAGACACATCCTTAAAAATTTCATCATTAGAATGTATTTCTTCTAAATCTGTGTCAATGTCCTGAATTTCCACCTCAATCTCTTTTCCCTTTAATGTTTCTACTTCCTCCTGAAGACTACCTATAGGTACTTCCTCACTAGATTCTTGAGGGTGGGGAGGTTGAGAAGAGGAACCTTCCCCAAGTGTTGAGGTCTCCATACCTTGTGCTTCAGAAGCTTCTTCTACAAGTCTCTTAGGAACAATATCCCCTCGAGAAATGGCAAGAGGATACTCCAATCTCTCCTTGGGGGTTTCTCTCCTTTTGGTTCTTTGCTAACCCTTGGTTGCCGCTACTTTCCTTTTCTTTGAAGTTTGAGCAGGTGCTTCCTTTATTCTCAGGATCACCCATTGAAAAATTCTATCCAATACGGTCCTAGAAATCTGCTTGATGTCAATAGATTCCTCTTCCTCCCAATTGATGGGGGCCAAGTCCCTGCGGCTAGTATTTTCAGCCTCATATTTTGGATCTAAAGTCACACCATAATCTGAAAATGTGTCAAGAATATCTTCCTTTACTCCAAATTCAATCATCCAAGGAATAGGGAGTCTTTCATAATTCCTCCTCCTCACATCATATTCATCCTACAAATCCCACAAAAAATCTTGTAAAAAACTTAAGTGCTTCTCAAACACAGTGGGAAGAAACTTATTCATCCTATTATTTGGGTCAAAATGCTTTCAAGATGTGTAGATTCCTAGCTTGAGGTAGCTCAACTCTTCACATATTGCTTTTGCAACCAGATTGTGAAGACAACAATAGTCTCCCAATTTCATGGGAAACTTATGGCACTTGGGTTTGTGCTTGATGCTCAATCTTGCATTAACTCCCAATGCTCGATATATAAAATCCATGAGGACCATTTTGTTAGTACAAATCCTAGGGACTAGGTGATGATGTCCATCAAACCTTGCTAACCTGAAGTAAGAGAACTTGGGGTATTAGATAATACCAATGTCCCCATTGAGAAATGAATGCCATGACATCCCTACTTAGTTTGAAACCAGCATCACTAGTCATTCGATTGATAATAACATATAGAAATGCATCATTGAATCTCCTATAGTGTTCTTCTGATGTCTGCAAGGTTAGTTGATCATAAGGATTCCACACTTTCTAATTTCCAGGGGCTTCTCCTAACACTCATCCTGCATTCAACCATGGGAAGATACCCATCCTTACAGCTGCATATATGACATAAGAGGTCATATATAAGGTCTTTGTTTTCCTTACATTTATCATTTCATTTTGCAAAGTGTGAGAAAAAATCATACACCAATCAAACTTTTACCTGCCATCAAAGATAGCTTCAATGAATGGGAAAATCCACTCCTTGAAGTATGCAGAGTCCCTTTTCATAAACACTCTAGAGAGCATCAAGATTAGGTCACCAACTTCCTTCTTGAAATCTCCCCTTTTGGGCTGGTCAGTCATCTTAGTTAGGGATTTATTTTCAATTCTTAACTGTTTCTTATTTATGTGGCCCTTGTTGACATCTTTGTTCTCATTGAATCTTTTCAATGCATCAACCTCTATCAACTACCTTGGATTCTTTGGAGTAGGTGCATTGAACATCAGTCTCATCATTTGTGGGGATATGTCAATTATGGAATTCCCTTGTTGATTCATGCATTTCATTGATATTGCATTGTAGGGTCCTATTGCACCTAAGATTAGCTTTGGTCATTGGACTAACAAAGAACAGAGTGTAACATAAGAAATTCTAGATTCAACTATCCTTTATGTCCTCCCAGTAACTTTCTCTATAAAATTGTCTTTAGTCAACTCTTCACAATCGAATCTTCCCAAGTTGGTCTCTGTGATGTCTGCCCACCTCGAATCTAGCTTGCTGGCTATGGGATTGATCATCCAATGTGTATATCCCAATGTGTAAGGCAGCACTTCTACTTTTATCTTTTTTTTTTACTTGCTTGGAACTTTCAACTACTTGGCCTTCCATTTGTAAAGTTCCTATTGAGGCTCCTGACATCGTTCACTTCTTGCATGATAACCCAGGATTAGATCCATGGAAAGTATAAAAACCACTATTAGAGAGCTCACCTTCCTTGTTACTTTGTGCTTCTTCATGTAGTCTCTACATACTTAGAAAAATTAATCACTCGCCAGAGGCAGGACCAAGACAAGAACATCCCTAGAAAGCTTTAAGTATTACCAGGGTTGGGACTAGAGTTGGAATGGTGATCAGGACCGGGACCAGAATGAGAACTAAACTCGATACATTAGGTTGTTCCAAATCTTGACCTCATTCTGATTCCACTTCCACTAGATTAAAAGATACTTCATAATCTAAATTCCATCAGAAACAGGTTCAGAACTAGATCTGTAGCATTTCAAATAAAATTTTATGGATTAAATCCATTCCTGGATCTGACTCCGGCCACTATCATCAAGCATGACATCATTCTTAGAAATTTTACCTAATCAACCATAATTACTTTGAAATGAGGTCACTTGATAAGCTGAGGAGGCTTAAAATAATAGCACAACCCATCCCTCATACAACTAAGGGGAAACCAGTGACTAGGGCACAACTTTAAATTAACACAGGCATGTAAAAACCTAGCTTATCAAAATTGTTGACTTGAGAAATTAGGCCATCACAACCCTACTTAGAAAACATCGAACCAAAATTCAAAAAGGGATGGACAGGCTATTTAATAGATCAAAGACCATTAAGAACCCTACAATCCTTTGAAAACGACACCCTAAACCCTAGGTCATGGCTGTATGGACACGACCAAATGCGAAAATGACCACAATGATAAAAAAAAAACTAGAAAAGAGACAAAATAAAGCAAGAATGATAGTGATAGAAGAAAAACAAAGTGAAAGAAACATTGCAAAAAAGCCGAAGATTCACGAGAAATCTCGCGAACACATGAAGAATGACAATCAAAAACAACAAAGAAAACGAGGCAAAAAAAGGTCCACCTAACTCAAAACACTACCTAATAGGTTGACACTTGATCTAAATCCACACATAGATTTTTTCTCCTCAACAAAATCATGCTCCTTCTACTCTATCTCATTTCTAGTTCCTGAAAAATAACTCAAGCAATAATGATGTTCAAAATTAACCTTAATTAAGGTATAAAACTTGATTTATCATGTGTGAGGAGCCTACAATTAATTCCATTAATGTGGTTGGTTGGGCATGGGATCATGGTGGAAATAGGAACATAACTATTGTGTAACTGAAGTAGAGTGGAGAAAACAAAATGAGAAAGTGGGGGCGGGGTCAGAATCGAGATCGTCTAAAGAACTTTCAAAGTTCCCAATTTGGTTTTGATTTTGATTCTGATTCCACCAAGGACGGAGAAAACAAGAAAGTTGAAAAAATAAAAACAACAAGGTAGAGACAAGACCAGAAGGACCGAACTCAAGGTAAAATGGAAAAAAAACAAAGGTGGAGGTGGAGGTAGGACAGGAAAAAAACTTGGAACTTGTAAAAATTTATGAGTTTAAGATCCATTCTGAATCCAACCCCATGAAAGGAAAATAACATGGACCCAAAAGAAAAACACAAAGAAATAAGCGGGATCAAGATCGAAACTAAGCTAAGAGATGGAAACTAAGTAAGTTCCAAGTCAAGGTTTGGTTCTAGTTCCGATCCCACCAGAGCAAAGAGAATAAAAAAAAAGACTTAGGAGAAAAGAAAAACTCGTAAGTCCCAAATGAAAAGACTCAAGGAAAAGAAACAAAGGGGGACCTATTTTGACCAAAGTAAAATATGGGGTGGTTATGCAAGGCATAACAAATGGCGACTTGGCTGGGAAAATGGCTTACCCATTTTCAAGCAACTAAATAATTAAGTCACCCAGAACCTCTGGTTCATGAATGTTTTAAACTCAAGTGTGATTAGTCATAGAAAATAAGGTTGAGCTAGAATCTCATATGTAAATCAGCATTAACAACTTCAAATCATAGTGTGTGCATTTATGGTGCATCTATTTTTAGTAAGAACTTCCATCCATTCCCAAACGACTGTATTCAAGATCCAAGCTACGTGAGTTGAATCCTCTTAACTATCATGTAATGAAATCCTGGGCATTGCTTCGCTACCAGATGGGTGTCTATAACCTCGATGGAGATACCTCTAGTTCTCTCAAAGTATTTCTCTACTTCCAGTCAGGCATCCATAGCCTTGATAGAGATACTTGAAATACCCTTCTTGTATTGAGTTTGTCATATTTCTATGATTCTCTTTTCTTTCTCATTTGATAAGATTTTCTTGAAGGATTTCTTTATTAGCTTCTCTCAATACTCAGATAAATCAACCTAAAATTTGGGGTTGAGAACTATAATGGGTTTCATGATAGTTTCAAGGTTCAAATTTTTCACTCAAATCTAAAATACAGCTACCTAGAGACAAATGAGCTTTATGTAGAATAGATTTTTTATCTATTTTGTGGTAGATTCAACCATGGTTGATGAGATCTCTTACAATATACTTGTTCGTGTCTAACCTATCAAACTCTTGCACGAAAGGAACATAAGTCACAAGTTATGAAACGAAAAATTTAAATAGGCATACCTAAAAATGACTCAACCAAATTATCTCCTAGTACCTTCAGTATACTTCAAATAACTTCACCCATCCTTGAATTAGATAAGAAATGATAACCCCAGAAACAAAAAAAAAACACACAAAGAAAGAAAGAAATAAAGAACACAAAAAAAAGACAACAACAAACACACAAACCAAAAGCGAAGACAATTAATTACATACTTACAACAAAATTATTCTTCAGACCCATTCATGGGCCAAAGTAATGTTTTATAAATTGATCATTGACGGGAAATGGAATAAGTTCTCCTATTAAATTACTTAGATGGAAAGAATTTTCAGGAAGGATCTTAGCAATCTTAAATGGACCTAACCAAAGTCAGTCAAATTTTTGGTGATCACCTCTCCTTTCCTTAGCCTTATCCTACAACAGTACTAGGTCTAATATTCTAAAGGCTTTAATTTTCTCTCTTTTGTCAAAGCAACATTTGACAACAGCTTGGTGCTTGGAAAACTACTATAAGGTAGCATCTCTCTATTCCTCCAAACTTAGTAGGTCATTAAGCTTGGCTTCTATCCTATCATCATTTGAATAAAATTACTACATGAACCTAATAATTGATATCTATAAGTGCATAGGAAAGACTAGGTGTTGGCCATATACCAACTTAAATGAGGAATTCCCTAAGGTGGCTTTAATATGAGTTCTATCTGTCGATAAGGAAAACCTAAGTTGAGTATGCTAGTCCCTAGGGTTACTCTCTAACAACTTATTAATTACTCTACTAATCCATTCCCCTCTGGGTAATAATTAGAAGAATATTTCAACACTAGTTTATGCTCGTATTCCCATAGAATAAATTTTGCAGAAGAAAAATAAGAGCCATTGTCACATACCAGAGTGAACGGTACTCCAAACCTAGTGATGATGCATTCATTGAGAGATTTGATGACCACCTTAGTGGTGTTATTTTTACAAGGCTTGGCTTCAGTCCAACATGTACAATAGTCGGTTGTTATCAAAATGAACTTATGACCTATAGATGAGTTTTGATTAATTACCCCTACAAAATCTAATGCCCATTGGGTGAATGGTTTTACCTCATATACTAGTTGTAGCGACATTTCCGGATTGTGTTCTCTACATGCAGAAGTCTAACATGTATGAGATGTCCTCACATGATGATGTGCATCTCTGAACACATGAGGCCAATAATAGCCTTATCTCAAGATTTGGTGTGCCATGGAATCAGCTGACCCATGTCCAGTACCATGTTCTCCATGGAATTCTGTAATGGCATATTTTTCTTGCTATTGATCAAGGCAGCATAGATATATACCTTCAAAGTTTCTTCGATAGAGAACTCCTCCTTTGAGCATGTAATGAGAAAACTTCAATATCAATGCGCTCCTCTAAGTTTCATTCATCCCATCTAGACATTTTTTATTTAGTAATAAAAAGATCAAATCAAATTACCAAGGATCACCTATAAATGACTACACTATGTATTGTTGACAAGTAATCTTGGTATTGACGTTGACCATTGCTTTAGACAAGCCCTGTCCTTAGACTATCTTCATTGGATGGATTTCAAGATCATATTCCTATAGGATGGCCATCCATTTTACTCATCTCTCCTCCAGTTCACTTTGCATAAGAAGAAATTTCACATGAGGGTCTAGGACTGTTGCAGTAATTTGGCTATGAAGAATGTAATGATGGAATTTATTGACCGCCCTCACTAGTGCAAAAGCTTGCTTTTCTAGAGGCAGATATCTCACTTTAGCATTCTTGAATGGGGAACTCATAAAGACAATAGGCTTTTCATCTCCCTCACCTTTTCTCTGTGTCAAGATAGTAGCACAAGAGTGATCAGATGCAAAAGAGTAAATATAAAAAGGCTTTAGATAATCAGGGTTGGTTATGACCAGTGGCTCTAATGTAGATTGTTTAATCTATGAGAAGGTAGATTTAGCCTCATTACTCCACTCAATATTAGCCTCTTTCTTCATCATCTTGTTAAGAGGTTTAATAATTTATGCAAATCCAGTTATGAATTTCCGCACAAAGTTTATCTTCCTAAAAAAGGACCTCATCTTCTTTTCACTACCTAGCATAGTTAATTTTAGAATTGATTCAACTCTATTTGGGTCAATTGAAATTCCCCTCTCAAATATTATTTGGCCTAGTAGTTTCCCTTCAGAAACCCCAAACACACACTTCTTTGGATTTAAGGATACCCCATAGCTCACACACTTTTTAATAAATTTTGATAGATCTGCAACATGTTTTTACATGTCTTTAGAAAATACAATCAGATTGTCCATGTATATGATTATGAACTTACCTACCAAGTCCTTAAATGCTACATCCATTTCCCATTGAAAGGTTGCTCCAGTGTTTATGAGACCGAATGACATCCTTCGATAAGAAAACGTCCCCCACTTGGTAGTGAAGGAATTCTTCATCCTATCCTCGTAGTTAACCAAGACTTGGTTATATCCTGAGTAGCCATCAAGGAATGACATCATTTAAGAATAGTTGAAAATCTCAAGGACCTCGTCAGGGGAAGGAAGTGGGTAGTTATCTTTCTCTAATGCTTTGTTGAGGTTGTGAAAGTCCACACATAGCTTGATTTCTCCAATCTTCTTTTGTATAGGGACTAAATTGGCAACCTAGGTGGACTGTCTCATTAGAAATATTATTTTGGCTGAAAAAAAATTTTGCACCTCTTTTTGAATTAATTTTTCAATTAGTGGGTTGACTGCGTGTTGATTTTGACAAAAAGGCTTTGTGTCATGCTTCAGGGGAATGCTATGAGTTATTACTAAGGTGTCAAAGGTCTTCAAGTCTTCATGCCCCTAGGAATTGATACAATATTTTCCTTTATTGTTTCTATGATTTTATCATGAATATGTTTCAAACAATCCTTGCCAATAAATACATTCTTTTCTAGGCCTTAATCCAGCAAGTTAACTGATTCACATTTCCCTCCATCAATGGTCGTGGCTATTTTATCATGAGCGCAAGGATCAGAGTCAAATATCCTCTCCAAGGCTGTCATTCCCCTAGGAATGCTATTTGTTTTAAGGTTAATGATTTCTTTTGCATCACATATTTTTGGTTCCCAATCTCCTTGATCTCTCGCTGATTC
This sequence comes from Sequoiadendron giganteum, assembly GCA_007115665.2. Classification (NCBI taxonomy): domain Eukaryota; kingdom Viridiplantae; phylum Streptophyta; class Pinopsida; order Cupressales; family Cupressaceae; genus Sequoiadendron; species Sequoiadendron giganteum. The sequence continues at coordinate 328,034,251 of CM021100.1, forward strand.
ATTAATTATTTGTCACTCAAAGACATCTGAGCTTGCCAAAAAGGCAAGTATGTGTTGGTCATCACCAAAGACTTGGAAATTTTGGACATTATCAAGGATGGAATGGATTGAGACCAACTCTACCAAGAATCTCTTGAGCTTGGAATCTTGCATGGGTTCCAAAGTGCTTGTAGAGATAGCGAGAGTATCTACAATTTGATTACTCTCCCTAGGGATCAACTTGATGCAAAAGGCATCAAAGTCTTCTATTAAATTCTATATATGATTATGATATGTATCCAATATCTTGTTGTGACAAGTGTATTGACTGTGGATATGTTTGACGATCACTTATGAATCTCCCATGACCGTGAGGTATATCACCTTCTTATGTTGTGCAAACATCAAACCCCTAGTGAGTGCTTCATACTCTTCTACATTATTTTTATAGCCAAACTGTAACCTATAAAAGGTAAAGTATGTCTTCCCTTTTAAGTTAGTTAGTTCAACTCCTGCTCCACTCCCTGCTTTGGACTTAGAACCATAAAATTTAAGAATCCACGGCTGATCTAGAGATACGACCTCCCTCTTTTTGGGTAATACAGGTGACTGTTTATAAGGAATGGGTGGTGGCTCAGACTGGTTTAGGCTATCTAGATTTGGAGACCATTGTTCATGATGTTCATCAACAAGGTAATTTCTATTTATAGTTGGTGTAGAAACTACTTCCTGCACCTCTTCTTGGATGGTTTTGGCATCAGGTATCTTTTCAAGCATCCCCTTGGGCATCAAAAGATTATCAGGGGCTGGTGTGATGTACAATCCTTGGGATTTCTAAGTCCTATTCTGAAGCTCACAACATAAAACTTGAGCCTTTTCAACTTGAGAGGAGTTTTCATCTTGAATGGTATTAGTTCTTGTCAAGATAGTTGCATCCCTAGCTTGGAACGAGAACTAATTTGTGGGTGTTGCTAGATGAAATTAACAAGCCTCTTCTAACTCATAAACATAGTTGAGGATATCCACATGAGGTTGGCATGTCCATTCAGAATGGCCTTCTTAATGGACCCTACACCAATTTGGGATTAAAGAACTCCATAGATCGACTTCTTCCCCCAAAAATAGCCTATCATGTTGAAACCTTCTAATCAAGACTTGTTGGTTAACTGTGTTCATGGGGTTATTGGATGATCTAGGTTGTGAACAATTAGGATCAAACTCTGAGAAAGTCATAATTTCTTCACTCTTGTATACACCCATCTTAGTCTCAAAGAATGCGACCTCATTAGGGTAGTCATACTTGGTTATCATGTGTTTGAGACAAGGCTCACTTTCATTCCTAATTTGTGACACTACCCCTTTCCATGAAAGCCACATATTTGAAAATTCTAAGGATAGGTAACCGCCAATGATTTTCATTAATTCACTACTTAAAATCATGCCATATGTTTCGGGGATGTTCGCTAACTAGATATCTATATAGGTCTAGATCCTTGGGTTTGATCCAAATTGCACATGAATACTTTTTAGTTCTCCTACCATGTTGACCTCAATTTTTTCTAGTTGTATCACCTTCTTATGAGTTTGGACATGACTTAACCCTAACTTTTTGTAAATGGAAAAGGGAATAACAATGCCCAATGCTCCAGAATCCAAAAGACAGTTATGTAATTTTTTTCCAAATATTCTAAGGCTTAAAAGAAATGGTGGGGTTCTAGTCTTACCTTTGTATATGGCCACATTCATGTCTATGATTAGAGTCACCTTTTTTTTCCCTTTTGAATGGTCTGCCTCTTCTAAATCCCTCAACACAATTTCCTATTGGGCTAGACACCATTTGAGAATATCAGAAAATGACAGAGAAGTGTTATGTCTTTGTATCTTTGAAACAAAATCAAATTTTGAATCATTATTCTTTAAATACTTAGGAACAAAAGAGGAGTTACCTTTATTTTGGATATTAGATGGGCCTCTTTGTGGAGGTGGATTATTGGCCACATTCTGATTAGGTGGAACCATAGTATTTGGAGGATTGGATGTGGTAAATGAGCCCTTATTCTGATTTCTTAGAAAATTACCACCTTTGGATTGGAAGGCTTGAGTGTCATACACATCCTCTTCTGGCTCATTTTCTCCCTCCATAGGGAACTGATATGATTCATCAATTGTCTCATAGGTCATAGTTGTGTTTACTGGCCCACTATCTTGGTTGGAATTTCCTTGTGGGGGATGGGAGTCATCTTGTGCAATCTTAACCATATTCTCCATCTTCGAGCAATTAACCTCAGAATGTGCTATAGTGCCATGTAGCCTACACCAATTAGTCATGAAATTGAGATCTGCAACATTTGCAATGTGTGGTTTATCTTCACCAGATTGATAATTATGAGGAACTCCCCCATTGTTGGGTCTAGTGTTCCACTACCTATTGTTGTTCGACCTTTGATTATATCCCCTATTTTGATTTTGGTAATTCTGATTAGGGAAATTTTGGCCTTGGTAATTCCTCTAGTTTTTGTTGGAATTTTGATTCGAATAATTGTTTTGATTCAAAAATCCTCCCTGGTTCTAATAACCTTAGTTTTGGTAACCTTGGTTCTCGTTTTGGCCTTGGGAAGGGTTCAATTTAAGTTGGGCCATTTTTTTCTCACCTAAGATAGGTTTTTCTTCAAATTTTCCACCTCAGAGGTCAGCTGGATGGTGCATTCACTCTCTCAAAAATTCACAACTGGTGAGTGAGTTGGAGGATTGGATCCTATAGTAAGGTTATGGGAATTTTAAGCCTATTGGGATGGACTTAGAACTCCCCTATTAACCCATTGTTGCAAGGAATTCTGTAATTCAACCAAATGTCCATAAGTAGAGTTAGACATACCTAAGACCATGTTAAATAGTGGGGGTGGATTTTGCATTGGAGGGTAACCTAGAGGAGGAAAAATGGCTTTGAGGCTACCTAATTGTGAGCTGATTTTTTATTGTAACTGGATGGCAAGGTGGTAAATATTGGAAAACGAATTGATTTCCACTTCAAGGTATGTTCTTTGGAGAAACAAGCCAATCAATGGGTCTATGGCCTTTAGGTAAGACCGAATGGCCATATTTTCTGCCACCAGATATGGATCCTACAATCATCTATACATCCACTAGAAATGGGTGTTTAAGAGTGGAAAAGACTCCTGTGGTTCTTTCCTTATTGTGGAAAATTGATGATACAAGATAGTTGGATCTACATAAACCCAAAATCGATTGATAGAGGCATCCTCTAGGTTTTCTCAACTCAGAATAGATCCAGTGGGTAAGTTCAAGTACCAATTATAAGCCATATCCCCTAAAGAATATGGAAACAATCTGCATGCAACATCATGATGAGATATCTTAGCGCATGTACAAGCATCTTTGAATACTTGTATGTTCTCTTCAGCACTTCTAGACTCTCCATGTGGGAGTACTTGGGACAAAAAAAAAAAGGATTCTTAGGCTCCTCATGGATACCATCGAGAAAGACTCCCAATGGTGAATGGTTATTGGCAAAGAATGCCCGAGGTCCAGGTGGAGGTGGCTATACTATCGCTACAATTGGTGGGAATCTAAGTGGATTAGGAGGTGGTTTTAAAGCCATATGAGTTATGGGCCTAGTAGGTGTTCATAATTTGATAAACGGATCTGGATTGGTAGAGGATATGAGAATTATTTGAAACCTTTATGGTGAAAATGACCCTATTCACTACAGTTTGTCCCTTTAGGTCCTCCTTCTAGCGCTAGTTATGTTGATGGTCAAAATAGCACAACAACGTTAAACAAAATATTTCTACTCTATTTCTCCTAAAAGACATAACTAACCTAAAACCACCTATCTCCCAAGGTATTTGTAGTTGGCTCTTAGTTGTTCTGTTTTGTTTAGTAGTCCATGCAACTGTAATATTCAAAGGGCCTATTAGTAAAAGACAAAAACTGCATGATATGAGCTAATCTAATATTTGGGGTGTAAATAAATAAAAAAAGATAGATCAAAGCGTGGAATAGTAGATCATAAATGTAAAATCCTTTCAATTCAGACATATAAATTTCACAATGAGCCTTTCAAGTAACTAAGAAACTATGAAATGACACAATCCACAGACTATTCTGCACCATTATATTCATTCGCAGTGCTAATTCAAGACCTACAATCATTCACCAGTACTAAACTTCAAAACCAAATAGTAACACATCACGAGCTCATCATCAAAACTTATAGATCAACAAATACAAAAGAATTTCATTCATAGATAATTCAATGAAGTAGTCTTAAATTCGGTTTCTTCTATTGATTTTCATCAAATAAGAAACATTTAGGCACAACATTCACTAGCATATGAATAACTATGATTCATCAACCTTATCATTCACTAACTTAGAAAATAGCATAACTGTATTAAAACTTGCCAACAAAGTGTACCCAAGTATCTTGCATAAACTATAAAAAGGTTTCTAAAGCTGTAAATTATCCTGAGTCTCCTTTAGGTGGCTAATCTTGGTTCAATGAGCCGACATTTACAAAGTGGAGAAGAAATATTTATATAAACATTTTAGCATGAATTTCTCATGTCAAAACTCAGATCCACCAATCATGCATGGGGCAATTAGACCAACGTATGAAGAGTCTTCATCATGATCTTCAGTTGCTGATTAGAGACTCCTTATCAAAACCTATGTCCAAAAGGGATAGGAAAGCTTGCTGAAATCTCTATTTGGAACTGATTTCATAACTCCAAAAATAGGAGAGGGAAACTAGCCAGTTAAGCATGCCACCTTGACACTGATCTATCAAAAGAAAATGTGTGTGGTATCTTTAACTCTGCATTTTTTGCTCCTCCATATACTCATCATAATTGGTGATTACCTATTAAAGCATTTCTGTATCAGGTCCATCCACCTAGTTATCTTCAAATTTTATTCTTCCTAGATCAGAAGAGGCAAATTACTTCATATCCTTAAGTTTGATAAGTTTCCTCCTTTCAGCCTTGACTTCTTGCTTAACATCCATGAGCTTATCCATTATAAGATCATCATCATCATCCCATTTCTACATCATTTCTTCAAATATGCCACTCCATCTTTCCTTGTGTTTATCAGGGATGAGGCCATCTGTTTCAAGAATATCCTCACTGACAAGTATAGTAATACTTCCTTCTAATTCTTCAATTTGTTCATTGAGATCTTTTCTGGCCTGTTGCACCTCATTATTGTGAGTGAAAATGTATGAAGACCTAAATTCGATGATGCTGATGGTATTTTCCATAAAATCTACATCATCTTCTTCTAGGATAGATTGCTCCAACAAGGTTTGCTTGGGAAGCTTATTAATATATTTCAAGTTCCTTGCATGCCCTGCATATTGTTTCTCTTGTTTCTCAAGAGTTTCAACATGTACAACCATGATGTTATTAACCAGTTCCATTGCTTCTTTAGGAACATTGCAACCTTCAAAGAGAAAATCATCTATTTCCTATTTCAGCTTATTTATCCATCTATCCATCATTTTTACCTTATTTCTCATTTCAATCAGATTATCATCATCTTTCTTTTTCAATAGAATAGGTGTCTCTAGAGAAACTGACTGTGAAGAAATAAGAGTAGAGAGATTCCTTATAAACTATGGTAGTAGATCCACTTGGGACTTAAGTTCATCCTTCTTTTGCTTGTCCTGGATCATCCTTAATTTGGTAGAAGAAGCCACAATATCAATCAAGCTCATCTGCTGATTTCTTGTGGGCTTTCCTAGATTAAAAATGCCTAATTGGTAATCCCCTATCTACATATCTTTCTTTTCTTTTTCAATCATAGGGATAGCACATTCTTCCATAATCTCTCTAGTATCTTTTAACCTTGTGGAATGGAGAACCCTGGCCCTCTTCTTCAACGCCTCCTTCTCTATTTCCTTTTTAACATACTCCCAATCAAGGGGTTGTGGTTGTAATGCCTATTTCTTATCAAGATTGAGCTTTAGCCATGTAGGAGGAGATATCACCTATGTAGAAGAATAGGTAGCAAGAGAAAGAGGTTTCTAAATTGTTGCCTTAGGTTGGAAGTCAACCTCTTGTTGTTTCTCTTTCTTTTCTTTCTCCTTTGCCATTTTTTTAGCTTCAACTTTTTCCTTTCTTTCTTGTTCATCTTTGGCTAGTCGTTCATCTTCCTCTTTCATTTCCTTCAATAGGCTATCTATTTTCTTTACTAATTCCCCTACCTTTTCCCACAATTTAGAATCCTCTTGATTAATTTTGGCTTTCTCCTTTGCTTCCTTTTGCTTGAGCTCCAATTCTTCTTCATCCTTCTTCCTCTTAGCTTCTTCTACTTCTTTATACTTAACCTCAAGGTCTTCTCTTTCTCTCCTTTTCTGGTACTTCTCTTCTTCTATATCACGAATCTTTTGAAGTAAGGCTAGCTTATCTCTCTCTTCCTTAGCCTTTTACTTAGCTTCCTTTTGTCATAAAAGTAGATCCTCCTTCTCCTTTTGTTGCTTAGCTAATTCTTCAGATTTTGTAGTGGCCTCCAACTCCTATTGTTTAGCAAGCACATCATCCTTGGCCTTAATTTCCAATTCTTTCTACTTGGAAAGTGTATCTGCCTTGGCTTTAGCCTCTACTTCTTATTGTTGTTTATCCAGTGCCTCAACTTGTTCCTTAGCCTCCATTTCTTGTCATCTTACTAATTCTTCACCTTTTTCCTTATCATCAACTTCTCTTTTAGCATCTTCAAACAACTACCATTGATTGTCTAGGGTCAGAACATGTTCTTCCTCAAAATTTTGAGTAGACACATCCTTAACAATTTCATCATCAGAATGTGTTTCTTCTAAATCTATGTTAGTGTCATGAATTTCCACATCAAGCTCTTTTACCTTTAGTGTTTCTACTTTCTCATGAAGACTACCCATAGGTACTTCCTCACTAGGTTCTTGAGGGAGGGGAGGTTGAGAAGAGGAACCTTCCCCAAGTGTTGAGGTCTCCATACCTTGTGCGTCAGGAGCTTCTTCTGTATGTATCTCAGGAATAATATCCCCTCAAAAAATGGGAGGAGGATACTCCAACTTCTCCTTGGGGGCTGCTCTCCTTTTGGTTCTTTGGTAACCCTTGGTTGTCCCTACTTTCATTTTCTTTGAAGTTTGAGCAGGTGGTTATTTTATTCTCAACATCACCCATTGAACACTTCTATCCAATACATTTCTATAAATCTGCTTGATGTCAATAGATTCCTCTTCCTCCCAATTGATGGGGACCAAGTCCCTAGTGCCAATATTTTCAACCTCATATGATGGATCTAAAGTCGCATCATCATCTGACAATGTGTCAAGAATATCTTCCTTTACTCCAAATTCAATCATCCAATGAATAGGGATTCTTTCATAATTCCTCCTCCTCACATCATATTCATCCTGCAAATCCCACCAAAAATCTTCTAACAAACTGTAGTGCTTCTCAAACATAGTGGGAAGTAACTTATTCATCCTATTCTTTGGGTCAAAATTCTTTCGAGATGGGTAGAGTCCCAAATCGATGTAGCTCAATTCTTCACATACTAATTTTGCAGCCACATTGTGAAGACAACAATACTCTCCCAATTTCATGGGAAACTTATGGCACCCGGGTTTGTGCTTGATGCTAAATTTTGCATTAACTCCCAATGCTCAATATATAAACTCCATGAGGACCATTTTTTTAGTGCAGCACTAGTCAATTGATTGATAATAATATATAGAAATGCATCATTGACTCTCCTATAGTGTTCCTCTAATGTTTGCAAGTTTAGCTGATCATAATGATTCCATAATTTATGTTGTCCAGGGGCTTCTCCTAACACTCCTATTGCATTCAAACCTGGGAAGATACCCATCCTTTTGGTTGCATATATGACATAAGAGGTCATACAGAAAGTCTTTGTTTTCCTTACATTTATCATTTGATTGTGCAAAGTTTCATACAAAATCATAGACCAATTAAACTTATTCTTTCCATCAAAGATAGCTTCAATGAATGATAATATCCACTCCTTGAAGTATGCAGAGTCCCTTTTCCCAAACACTCAAGAGAGCATCAGGATTAGGTCACCAAATTCCTTCTTGAAATCTCCCTTTTTGGCTAGTCAGACATCTTAGTTAGGGATTTATTTTCAGTTCTTAACCATTTCTTATTTATGTGGCCCTTGTTGACATCTTTTTTCTCATTGAATCTTTTCAATGCATTAGCCTCTATCCACTACCTTGGATTATTTGGAGTATGTGCATTAAACATCAATCTCATCATTTGTGGGGATAAGTCAATTATGGAATTCTCTTGTTGATCCTTGCATTGCCTTGCTACTACATTGTAGGATCCTGTTGCAGCTAAGATCAGCTCTGGGCATTGGACTGATAGAGGAGAGAGTGTGACATAAGAAATTCCAGATTCAACTATCCTTTTTGTTCTCCCAATAAATTTCTTTGCAAAAGTTTCTTCAATCAACTCTTCACAATAAAATATTCCCAAGATGGTCTATGTAATGTTTTCCCACCTCGAATCTAGTTTTTTAGGTGTGGGAGTGATCATCCGATGTTTATATCTCGATGTGTAATGCAGATGCTCTACTTTTATCTTTTTGGGCTTTACTTGCTTGGAACTTTCAGCTACTTGGTCTTCCATTTCTGAAGTTTATGTTGAGGCTCCTGACATTTTTCACTTCCTACATGATAACCCAGGATTAGATCCATGGAAAGTATAAAAACCACTATTAGAGAGCTCACCTTCCCTATTACTCTATGCTTCTATATGTAGTCACTACATACTTAGCAAAATTAATCACTCACGAGAGGTGATACCAAAACAATAACATCCCTAGAAGTTTTTAAGTATTACTAGGGTCGAGATTGGAGTTGGAATGGTGATCGGGACTAGGATTGGAATGAGAATGAGAATTGGACTTGATACATTAGGAAGTTCCAAATCTCGACCTCATTCTGGTTCTGCTTCCGGTATAGTAAAAGTTACTTGATAATATAAAGTCCATTAGAAGTGAGTTAGAACTAGATCTGTAGCATTTCAAATAAGAGTTTATGGATTAAACGCACTCCTAGATCTGACTTCGGCCGCTATCATCAAGCATGACATCATTCTTAGAAATTTTACCTAAGCACCCATAATAACTTTGAAACGATCTCACCTAATAAGCTGAGGAGGCTTAAAATAATAGCACAAACCCATCCCTCATATGACCAAGGGGAAACCAGTGACTAGGGCACAACTTTAAATTAACATTGGTGCATAAAACCCTAGCTCATTAAAACTACCGACTTAAGAAATTAGGGCATCAAAACCCTACACGAAAATCATTGAGCCAACATTTCAAAAAGGATGAAAAGGCTATTTAATAGATCAAAGACAATTAAGAACCCTTGAATCCTTTGAAAATGACACCCTCAACCCTAGGGCATAGTAGTACGAACATGACCAAATGTGAAAATGACTGTGATGATTAAACAAACTAGAAAAGAGACAAAAGAAAGGAAGAAATACAATGACAAAAAGAAAAGAAAAAGAGCTAAAGGAACACCGCAAAAAAATTTGAAGATTCACGAGAAATCTCACGAATGCACAAAGAACACCAATCAAAAACAAAAGAAATGAAAAACAAAAAAGGAAACGAGGCAAAAAAAAGTCCACCTAGCTCAAAACGCTACCTAACAGGTTGAAACTTGAGTTAAGTCCACACGCAAATGTTTTCTCCTCGACTAAATTATGCTCCTTCTACTCTATCTCAGTTCTAGTTTATGAAAAATAACTCAAGCAATAATGATGTGCAAAATTAACCTTAATTAAGTTTTAAAACTTCATTTCAGATGTGTGAGAAGCCTACAATTAATGCCATTAATGTGGTTGGTCAGGTGTGGGATCATCATGGAAACATGAACATAACTATCATTTAACTGAAGTAGAGTGGAGAAAAAAAAATGAGAGCATAGGGGCGGGGTCGGAATCAGGACCCTCCAAAGAAATTTACAAAGTTCCCAGTTTGGTTCACATTTTGGTTTTGGTTCCGCCAAGGATGAAGAAAACAAGAAATTCAATGAAAGAAAAACAATAAGGCAGAGACAAGACCATAAGAACCAAACTCAAGATAAAATAGACAAAAGAAAAAGGCAGAGGCAGAGGCGGGATGGGAACAAAACTTGGAACTTGTAAAAAATTTTGAGTTTAAGGTTCGTTCCAGATCCGACCCCACGAAAGGAAAACAACATGGACCCAAAAGAAAAACACAAAGAAACAAGTGGGATCGGGATCATAACTGAGCTAGGAGATGGAACCTAAGTAAGTTCCAAGTCAAGGTTTGGTTCCGGTTCTGGTTCCGCCAGAGAAAAGAAAAACTCCTAATTACCAAATGAAAAGACTCAAGGACAAGAAAAAAAGGGGGACCCATTTTGACCAAAGTAAAAGATGGGGTGGTTATGCAAGGAATAACACTTTTTTTGCAAGGATAGTGGTCCCAATTAAATAACACTTTGGGGAGAAAGATTAAAATAGAAAACTAACTTCAAAATTCAATCTAAAACTTGAATTTGGGTGATTATGCTCAATTTTGATGGAACGAAAAATCAAAATGCATATCTAAGAAAGGGAAATTTACATGTACCAGTCACCAAAAGTGATTTTTCAAAGCATACTAAGGACTTATTCATCCTATGGTGAATGGGTCTTGACTAGAGCTCTATAAAAATGGTTTCTAGGTTCTCTTCTACTATGCCTACACTCCCAAATCCATGATTTTCATAGTCAAACAACCAAAAATAAATCCTATAGGCGAGTTTCTATGGAATTGAAAGATTGATGAAAATAAATGCAACTTTGAAAACTTTTCAATTTTCCTCTTCAAGAGATCTTCCACCTAAAATATGCAAACACAAGTCAAGAGGGAATAATGGTTTGTTGTTGGTGAATGGGGGTTTGCCTTGGTCGAACCCAGTTTTGGTAATTAAACCTATAATGAAATAAAGAAACATGAAGGAATGATGAATGAAAAAAATAATGTCACAACTCACCAAACCCTTGAATGAACCTTAGAATGTATATATGTAACTAGCATGCAATGGATTCAATGGATGTGGATCTTGATCTTGAAACTTGATTTGAAATAATGTTGTTGAATGCTTGAATGGATCTTAAAGATTAGCTCAAATATCATGCATGAATTTGACATGATAATGGATATTTATTGGTGCAATAGTCTTCAATAAATCTTCTCTTGAATGCCTTGAAATTCTCTTGAAATTCTGATGTGAATGTACTCTTATGATAACTTGAATTTTCTAGGTGAAACTTAGTGAAATGACCTCTTATTTATACATATGTTAACATTAATTCCCGGTATTCAAATAAAACAATCCAACATGTGAATACACTTTTGAGATCATTGAAATACCACCAAAAACATAGTAAAATTTTAGGTCCTAGGCCTAAGTGAGGACCCATTCACTCTAGGGTGAATGGATCCTAGATCACTTACCTAGGACACACATTCTCCAATGATAAATGTTATGTTATGGAATTAATGAATGTCAAGTTTTCCTCTAAGGAAATTGCAATTAATTAGGATTGGATTTTAATTAAAGGGGCCAATTAGAGAAAATTAGCCTTAATTAATTAATAAATCCCTAGATGAGTGTGAAAGTGTAAAGATACACCTTACAACACAATAAATAAATCTTAATTAATTCAATTTTATTTAATAGTTCCCTAAAATTGATGTGAATACGTAAAATACATATTAAAACACTAAATAAAGGCATAATTTAGCACATTTTATTATTATTATTCCCAAATTAAGTGTGAAAAAGGGATATTGCTTCCTACAGTAGAGATACCTTCTAAAAAATCCTTCCATCAACTAAACGGATTATGGCATTACTTCATACCTTTTCCTCTAGCTCTTTTAAGGGCTTCAACTTATTATGAACTCCATCCTTTGTCAAAAAGTAGGTGTTAGCATGTCCATCATGTACTACCTATCAATCAAACTACCACAGTCTCCCTAACAAAATATGACATACATATGCATAATATCACATGGTCCCTCATCATGATAATTTATAATCTTGAGCTTTACCATACATTGTTCATTGACCAAAGATTTATGGTCCTTCTACGACCAAGCAATCCGATATGGATTAAGATGTCTTCTTCTCTCCAACTGAAACTTACTAACCATATCTTTTGAAAGAAGGTTATCATTACTACCACCATCAATAATCACATTGCAAACTTTACCTTGAGACTTCATCTTGTGCAAAGCATATTCTTCTTTTGAGCTAGTTCTTTCTCCTCATTTACTAAGGCTCTTTTGGTAACAAGAACCTCTCATCTCTCTGCATCTTCAAAATGTGAAGACTCAATATCTTCATCTACATGTGCAACTAATTCATTACCATCAAGCCTTCTATTTTTCCTCGCTTGATGTTGAGGACATTAAAATTCTCTATGTCCATTTTCTCCACACTAGAAAAACATTTTGTGGAATCCTCCTCTACCCAATATTCATCCATATATTCTTGTTCCTCTTTGGTCTGCATTATTTTTATCATGAGGATTATAGGTGTTATGTCCTTTCTAGTTCTGACTGCTATTGGATCCTTCACCCTTCTTTTGATCTTCATTTTGGCCTCCATATGACCATCCAATACTCTTTCTACCATGACCTCCACTTATTTTCTTTCTTTCAAACCTTTTATTCATCTTTTCTTCTACCTTTAAAGAAAATGGATATGCATATTAAATGTAGAAATTCTTACTAGAATCAATTCTTCTTGAATACTTGGATTTAACCCATTTATGTAACAAGACAATTTCTCCTTATTGGCCTCAAAATGGCCTGTTTTAATCAAGACTCGACATAATTATTTTGTATACTCCTTTACAAATTTTCATGCTTTTTTGAACCCTTTAAATTAGTATTAGAGCCCCCAAAATTAAATTTTTATTAGATGTTCCTCTCAAATACATAAGAATACATTTTACTACATTCCAATGCTCCATTCTGAGTTTAATCATATACCTTCTAATAAATCTTAAGGCATGTGCAATATCTGGTCTCTTGTATACCATGGTGTACATTAAACTAGCTACAACTGAAGAATATGGTACCTTAGACATCTTTTCCTACTCCTTTTGTGCCTTTGGACACATCTCCTTAGTCAATTTGAAGTGACTAGGCAAAGGTTTGTTGATATATTTTGCATTCTCCATGTGAAATCTCTACAAAACCTTTTCAACATAATCAAACTGAGATAGATTTAATTTTTTATTTTACCTATCTCTAGTAATTCTCATACCAAGGATTTATTTTTCTGCCCCAAAATTTGCTAACTGTTATTTTAATTCCCTTATGTGATCCAAGTTAGACCCCACTACAAGAATATCATCAACATATAAACATAAAATAATGTAGCCACCATTAACCAACCTCTTAATATAAGCATAATGGTCAAAATTATGCCGATTCTAACCTTTCTTAGCCATGGAGTTTAATCAAATTTCATAACCCAATTTTTATTTCATTTAAAGTATAATGTGAAATTGAATTATTGAGGAAATTAAATTTGTTGAATGAAAATTCTGATATTTTTGAAAAGTTTGAAAGAAGTTGACTGTTGTTGACTATGTGATCTTTTGAACTATCTTATATGTTATCATGATTGGACATTACTAATGAATTGTGTAAGTTCAAGTGTGTTAAGTTATAGGATGATAGGTTGAAGGATGAGAACATGATTGAAGTAGAATCGTTTAGCTAGATCGAATGATAAGCTTGATGGAATATGGGTGCACACACCACAAAAATGGCATAATAATTGCATTTGAAATTCATATAGGAGATCATACTAAGTTTATTTTAAATGATTCAATGATTGAAAAGGTAAAGTTGTGGAATGGAATACATGTGAGTTCCTATTTAATTGTCTATCTTGATCTTATGTTTTAATATTTTAAAAGAAATGATAGCATGACATAGCACATAAATGAATGTATGCATCTCAAAAAGGCTTATTTAAAGTAAGAAAAGCCTTTCATTCAAAATATTATTGTTTAAAATAAAATAATAGTTCATTCTTATTTAAATTTTGATATATGAACATAATATATACAAATACGTATATGTATATGCATACATACATACATACATACATATATATATATATATAAGAACATTAAATATGTTAAAAAATATGTATGTATACAAATATATATATATATATATATATAATATACAAATGTATATTTATATTTATATTCCTTAAGAATCAAAATTCAAATTATCACTATCATATTGATAGAATTCAAATAAAATCATGGGAAAGATCTTAAGAAGTTGTGGCCTACATACAAATTAATGTAGGATATTAAAATTTATGTATGGGGTAGCCAAAATTAATGCTATTAATGAATGAAACGGCCCCCTCAGTAGTGTGAACAAGAGAAGAATGGATACCATATTGGGATAGTATGATTTTGTCTGTTAGGGATTGGAAAGAGATGAATGGTGGTGACAAAAGAAGAGGATAAAAAGTAGGTAAAAAGATTGAATCAACTAGGAAAAGAGGAAAAGGGATAGAGGGAAAATCTCATGACTTCGAGATAACTCAATTCTTATGCGATATGCTTGATTTAATTTTAAAATTCCTTATCGAATTATATTTTTTTCTATTACCCATAGTGTCAATCTCTTTGAATGGTGTAAAACCTTAGATATGCAATGATCAGTAAATGCATTTCTTCCATTCGATGCATGGAGGACATCAAAGTATTGAAGGTGTTCTCTCTACCCATATGGGCTGAATCAACCTCTTTATGTCTGTATTTCTATTTGGTTGTATAGTCGATCATGTAATGTCTTGTGTATTGTGAATTTTAGTTCTTCTTTGTTGATTTATTATTGCATTTGAGATGCATTCCCATTTTAATGGCTAATCGATTCAATGTTGATGATCAAGGTTTTAATATCATATGGTTCTTTTATTTGTCACCTTCTCTTAAGAGAAGTGATGAACTTGTTCCGTTAAAATTTTAATTATGTTGTTCTGAGTGATGGCATGGCCGAACGAACATACTTATCCAAATGGGAGTGATACCCTTGATATCTTTCATAGAATAATGGGGTGGTTGTCACTTGTGTATAAACCATGTCGCCCTATTCATAGTGAACGATGAAAAAAATGTTGGTGTTGATCATATTTCAAGATCAAGCTCGATCCTTAGGATCAAATTTTAGAATTGTGATTAAATGAGCATTTAGTCATTCTAAAGAACAACCCCCATATCCCTGCATAAATGTGATGAATGCATAGGATTGATATACTATATTTTTGCATGCATAAATCATTCTTTGAATGATTACTATGAATGTGTTTATTTAACTAAACATTGAATATTGTAAGCCAATAAACAACATTCCTTCTAGGCTAGGCTAACGATATTGCTTTTGATGAAAAAAAAACTCATATGACTATTAGTCATTCTTTGAACGATTGTAGCATAATCCAAATGATATAATGTTGATTGTTCACATGGTGATCAGATAACTTGGAATTGATAATGAGATATTTTGACATAGTATTTTGTAAACTACTACAAATAGTATTATTTTATTATGAACAACATCATTTTGTTATAAACAACATTTATTTTTCTATAAACAACATCGTTTTGCTATAAACAATATTTGATTTGCTTCCAATAGCATTATTTTTTTATAAACAACATTTATTAGCTATAAATAACATCATTTTGTTATAAATAGTATTTGATTTGCTACAAATAGCATTATTTTGTAATAAACATCATTTATTTTTCTATGAAAAAAATTATTTTTTTATAAACAGTATTTGATTTGTTGCAAATAGAACTGTTTAGTTATAAACAAGATTTCTTTTGCTATTGAGAACATCATTTTGTTATAAACAACAATTTTTTGCTAAAAATAGCCTATTTTGTTACAAACAACATATGACTACATGGAAACTATCCAGAAATACTTGATCACAAATTATTTTACTTCTTATATTTCTAACAAAAGATATGTCAATCTAAAACATTATTTTGAATGGGAGAAATTTGATATAATGGTTTGTATTTCAAAATGTATGCACAAATAAATAACTTAAGTTGACACATATATGTGCATGCACGCATAGACCTTCACCTATGTACATACATATACTTGTGACATAGCTTCTTTTGTTACTTATCTATTTATTCTTAAATGAATACTGAATTAAATTGAATGTACTCATGTAACATGTGTTTGAAAAGGATGGATAATGTTATGACCAATTTTGTTTGAATCATTTTTCTAATTTTTATTAAGTTGAGGAAATAAGTAGAATGAATAACTTTTTTGTAGATATGTGAGTAAAGAATATTATCTTTATTGAATAGAATAACAACACCTAATTAGACTATAGAACCTCAGGGTATATGCTACTATAGGGTAGATAGTTGCTAAGAGATAATTGTGTTGTTGAAAGTTACCTTCTGGGATGAGTGCCAAAATGAAGTTTAGAGAGTATAGGTTTTTTCTTTATCCAAAACCTATTGTTTTTTGTTGCAACTTAATTATTATTCTTGTTCGAGAAATTATCCCATTATGTATGTACAGACTTTTTTATAACACTCTATGCCATTCCTAGCATAGATCTTGCATTTTTCTAATCATAGATAGAGATGTATGTTGATGTATGGGAACACACCATAATTCCACCTTGCAGATTATTCTCTTGCTAAAATTTCCATGCAGGGTCAGGTATTCTTCAAGCTGGAAGAATGTCGAGGAAGTGTAAGATTCATGGTTGGGTGATAAACTGATTCAACCATGTTCTCATCCACTAGTGGAGGCAAGCATCAAGGGGAAACCTTGGATGTTTCAAGACTATCATGGTCTATGATGTAACCTTGATGTAAAAATTTATATATTTTATTGACTTTGTGGCCCTATGAGCTAGGTCAATTTGGATATTGTAATTGACATTGATATTGAATATATATATATATATATATATTTGACTCATTTTAATTAGACATGTGTTGCTATGATTGGAAATGGTTTCTTAGTTATGTCTTTTTAAAATTAAATATTCTTAATTGAATTTGCAATAATATACTTATGTAATTATTAGAATGGGTTATTACATTTGGTATCAGAGCTTAGGGTTAAACTCTAAGAATTTTGGAGTCCACAATAGCCATGACTAGGGGATAGTTGACCCTTGACCAAATTGAGTTGTCTTGAGGATTGACTGAACCTAGATTGAATGAAAGAATGGGAAGGTCTAGGATAGGAAAAAAGAAAGGGAAGACTGTTAGGACCTTGAATAAGAAAGTCATATTGGAATAAAATTCCAAGGCTGAGGTTCAACCCAAGCTTCTTGATGATGAGACTCTAGGCCAAGCCCTCGCTTGACTTAAGCTCTAGAGAGGCAATAAAATTGAGGAATCAAACCAAACAACTAATATTAAGAAGCTTTTTGCAATAAAAAATTTGCCTCTAGGGTGTGGACCAAATGCACTAATAATTTTATCTCACTTAAAGAAAGGACTGCTCCATCCTCTTCATCATCACTATATCCAACCAATGATTCAATATTTTTCCTTTTAGGTTGTAATTCGTGAGTAGGGGATGGAGGAGATGGGTGGGTAGGTGATGGGGGTGGTGTGTGAGATGTGGATGCTTCATGCAATGAATGTTGGGGTGTAGGAACAGGAATTAGCCCCTCATCTTAGTCCATTTTATATATTTCATCATATTTACCAAGGATCAGCTGCATCCTTTTCAAAAGGTTGGGTTCGTCAACAAAAAACCCCTTGAAACCTTTGTCCTTTTTCCTTTTCTAATTTTCCCTCTTCATCATCATTATCGACCTTTTCCTTGTTTGCATAACATCAAAAAAATAAACCAATTTTCTAATGACATCCTCCTTGAGGTCAAATTCATGTGTGATGGCCTTTTTGTTCAACAAAGTTCTTTTAACAATATTGATGTGGCCCTCTGGGTCAAACACTCTTTCCTTCCCAGAATTGAGGGGATAATTAACCCTCATAAACCTCTATAATTCCTATAACATATCAGATCCAATGGGAAATTCTTCGAACACAATCATATTAGGTAGAAATGTACCCTTCCTCTGATTCTTCATTAAATCATGCTCCATCCATAACATCTTTCACATGAACTCTAGAAAGCATATTCTTGCCAGTACAAACTTAGGCAAGATGTTTGGTGCTTGGTCACATCCACACACTCTAATGATTATGTGTTGTGGCATAAAGAACCAGTCAACATAGTTGTGGGTAAAGCCCTAGCCTGGCTTGGCTTGTACTGGTCTCATCACATTCATTAATGATTTAGACAGTCTTGTTGCTAGGTAACAAAGGGAAACTATTAACCTCACAAAAAAATCATCTCTAAACACAAAAAAGTCACTTTCTTTCCATCTGTTATCCCAAATATAACACCGGTTATGTATAGGGAGTCTTACTTTGTTCTCCTGTGTGCACAACTTCATCCTTTTGGTCCACTTCATATCATTTTGGTATAAAATTAAATAACACAACAGAGAATATTTTCTAAAAGTAATGGGGTCCTTAGCCTCCTTGACTTGTAGTAAACCTTCATGACTTTGTTATTCAATCATAGATGTGAAATAAAATTCATTTGATTTAGGGTGTTGAACTATTATAGCCATTCTCATCAATCCTGACAACATGTTTTCCTCTGCATCTGCCCCCAATATTTGACACAATGCAAAATAAGTGTTTTGGAAATACACTTGAAATTCAAAAACTTGGAATGGTTGCATTTTAGAGGAAGGAATTGGGATTTTCTTATTATCATCACCCCTCTTCAAGTGTAAGGGGTGCTCATCACTTCAGTATGTTCTTCTCAAGCTCTTGTATTCTTGCTCCAATTTCCCTAAATTTACCTCTATCATAGCTTGTTTGTTCAAATTAAAACATTTTATAATAGCCTCTCCTTTGATATCAACTAAACACCCACCATTTGGAAGTTTGACGGTTTTGGTTGGGGCATGGTAGCTATGAGCAAGGGATTTAATTAGCTCAACATCAATGAAAACATTGGGAACAATCACTTTTCCCAAGTCTAGGGTCCATGGGTTTGATGTTTGAACCTTGTCGTTCCTTTTTTGGTAGAAGTACCAATAGAGGTTCCAACCCGACTAAGGTATGCTAGGGTCCCTACAACCTTGAGCTAAGTCCCTGAAAAAAAATTTGAACCCTTTGTTTATCAAACCAAGAAACAAGGAAAGCAATGGGGATTGCAAAGAAGGTTTTTTAGCTTCATCTTTCTTTACTCCTACTTCAACCTTCTTTGGTGCCATTATAAATTTCATAGATAGTCATGAGGTAAACTTACCTTGTGATGTAATTAGACTTGAAGAATTATCCTTTCCTTTGCACTCTTAGCTCATTTGCAACTTGGTTTTAGTTGTCATGAATGAAAAAGACCAACTTATTTTGTGTATTTTAACACCAAGATATATTTACTTCCAACTCATAAATTCTCATGATTCAAAACTTTGTATCAAGCTTAATTTCATATTTTGATGTTGATTGATGTGAATAGCATGCTTGAAATGTCTCAATGGCTATTTTACTATGTTACCTTGTGCCACTTCTCTCTCCCCTGCGATACTGTGGTGTGCTTTGATTCTCCTTTATTTGCTTACCACTCTATCGCACATCACTTTTGGTTCTCTTGTATTACCGCAGTGTATCCTTCATACACATACCAATATACTACTATACCACAAGATATCTTTTACCTCCTTGTAGTACTATGGTTTCATTCCAATTTTCTTTCTTATTTCACCACTCTACTGTGGGCTATGTGTTAACCCTCTAATGTATAATAGTGTTTCCCTCTATCATTGCTCCTCAGTATATCACTTTATTGCAGGCTGCTTGTTGACCCCCTGAGGTACAATGGTAAAGGGTATAGTTTTAGCATCTATTACCATGATACCATGAGCTATTTTGCAAGGTGCTACGATAAGGCGGTATGAGGTGAGGGCTATATAGAGTGGCCAATGTGGTAGCACTATAGAGGTAAAAGGCTATTTTATCATCATGGATGGCAATAAAGTGATTTTTTTATGAAAAGGATAGAATAAATATGGATTTCAATTGATAAAATCCTTAGAATTTTTTATGGCAATTCTAGTTCCAATAGGTAGGAATGGTATGGACTTGACGTAGGTTCGCCCCTATTGGGGACAAGTTTACCTATTCAAGGAGGTGTATGGATGGTTGAATGGAGGAATTAGACAAATAAATTCCTATGTTATGGAAAGGATCACCTATTCTAGGAATAGGCATATGTGGGGTTGCCTATATAAGACTCCCACTAGTGAATTCACCCCTAAAAAAAGTGGGTTCACCTATCAAGATGACCAGATTGGACTCTAACAAATATTTACCCTTTTTAGGTTAGGTTTTCCTATCCACAATGAAATTTTTCCCATGTGAGAAGAAAACTCGCCATTGAGGGCAAGGGTAGACTATGGAAAATGATACAAACAACAAGCAATAAGTAATGGGTTGGGATTGACTCAGACTAATGATAAGAACTGGTAGTAAAGGATTATAAACTTGATGTAGGCCCACCACCTTGAGGGGACACCTCAAGGTTAGTACTCTGTGATACTAGGGTGGTTCTCTGGATCACCCTTTCTCATGAAGGTGGATAGCCAAATATTCAGTGGTACAGGGTCATCAATAGATACCACGGGCTCACCCTCACTCTCTCACTCGAGAACTATCATAGTTCACCCTGAGTATTTCTATCTGTACCCAAGGTAGTATGTGGTGATTAACTTTGGTGTGTCATCTACAATCCCTGCACTACACCAAGCCATGACTAAATATGGGTCTTATCTAGGCTAAACAAGCTCTCTAGAGAGTCCTTGATATAAGTCAAGGGTATGCGAGGCAGCAACTGTGAACACCAACCCATTACAAGCTTGGATCGAGAGCCCCAAGGAGGTACTAGAAAATCATACCAACCCTTCACACCTTAACCAGGAATAATCCTAGTATCAGTGCTTCGCCAGACACAAAATGACTGGATTGGAGTACAACTTTGGTGCTCCCCTTTTTATATACCTTGCCGATACACGTGGTTGAGAGTATCCCTTGTGGTGATGAAATCCCCAAGTAGGTCTCCTAAATGGAATGAAATACTAGATGTTTCTAATCCACAAGCATTCACATAACACAAGGGGAGAGCATACGCATACTAGAACTCCTAGGTGGAATCAATTAGACTGAAACGAGACATGATTTTTGATCCCTAGGTTCATAATACATTAGAAAAACAGTCCTAAACATGACAAACAAGTAAATTGACCCTTTAGTTAAGTATGTGTGTGCCTAGCTAGTACGAAAAATAGTAAACAAACCAACTAAAGGGGCTTAGACTACTCATCCTGCAACAAACAAACTAGTAATTTTGACCTCTGATCTTGGGTGTATGATAAGCTGCACAAATGAACAAGTTAGTTGATTAGTACCCAAATCTGAAATCAAATGAGATCATAAGTCAAAAAAATTAGTTTTCTGTGTTACCTAAGACTTGCCCATATGCATATAAAAATTTCCTTTCCTTGATATAAAGGATCATATTTTCAAGGAATGGGCATGTGTGATATCACCTATTTGAGGGAGAGGCATAAGCGTATTCACCTCTATGATTAGATCAAGATCACCACTCTAGTTTGCAATATTTCCTGTTCAAAGTAATCAAGCATGTTCTCCTTTGAAATTAAGTTGCATGTTTGATGGTTGTAGATTCGCTTTATGTTTGAGCATTCAATTGTGTTGATGTAGAATCGCCCTTGTGATGATTCAGATTCTCCTGTTGGAGTGGATTCACCTCTGCCGTCTAAATTTAAAACTACAAAATGTGAAACAACAAAAAATAGTGAAAGAGACCCATGATGTGGGTCCCACTGGGAATGCTAGAAATGTGTATAGCTAAATTTCTAGTCTAAAGATGCAAAACAAAGAGAAATACAAGTGATAAAAAAACAAACAACACCTCAATGATTATCCTAGTTTAATTCAAACAATAACACAAGAAAATGATAATGTTACCTTGTTCAAATTGTTCCTTTTGGTTGGCCCTTTGAAGATGAGTTGCATGCTTCTTTTCTTGGAAAAATGGCATGAAAACTAGTGCAAATAGATGATGATGAGATGAGGAATGCAATGGTGGAAATGGATCATGGGTTTGATGCAAAATGAGTGCTCAATTTTGATGCAACAATGGAGTTTGGTTGTCTTGGTATGAGTTCTCTAATCTTGCTAAGTTGGCTTGATTGAGTGCTTGATCCAAATGAGGCTAAAATGAATTTTTTGAGTGTTTGACCCTTGGAGAGGAGATCAAGGGCTAATATGAATTTGGATCTCACAAGCCATTACATTAGGACATGTGGATGGTGAGGTGGACAAGGGAGGCTAAGTTGGAGATGAGATGGCAATGACATGGAGGTACTTGAAAGTACCTTTAGAATGAACAAGATCTCCTCATAAATGATGTTCTCATCCACTTTTACCTTGAGAGGACAAGTGAGAAATTAAAAATTCCTCACAAATCCTCATGGGGATTGATAAATGAATTAAAAATTCCTTATGGGGGATTATTAGGAATTAAAAATTCCTCACAATTCATGAGGGGAATAAATTTGAGTTTAAAATTTAAAAGGGGGGAGAGGATGAATTATCTAAGAGGAGAAAGTTTTAATGAGAGGGTTGACCAAGGTACATGTAATAAATGGAATTAGGTGAGGTTAGGGCATAATTAGTGATTAAGGTTGTGCAAATGAAGGATTCGTTAGGCTAATGGGGGAATTAGAGGCAAGTGGAAAATTATGGAGAATGTGACCCTAATGATAATTAGGGATGTGCACATCCTAATCAAAAATTAATTTAGACTAATCTATATTAAGAAAATTTTTGGAGGATGTTGACATGAAGAGAGAGAAATGATGAATTAAAAATTGATTTAATTCATTTAGGTAAAGTGAAAAAATTAGATAAATTGGACTATTTATTTAATTTAGAGAGGGATAAGGTAAGATATTTAATTAATTAATCAAATACCTTAGGATACATTAGGATTGGGTGAAATATTAACTAAATAATAAATCATTTAATTAACATGGTTTAGGGATGCAATATAGAGGAAAATAAGGGCGAATTTGACCATATGGGGGTTGTCAAATTTAGGTGTCTACAATTTCATTCTTCTAGCCAACTACCAGTCAAAAACCACTTACATGGACTTAACCATTTGAAATCACCATCTTCAAATTTTTACCATTGATTTTGTCTCTATGAGCCATGATCCATGGTTCTCCATTCATCTTCAACCTTTAAAAAACTACTATAAGATAAAATTTTTGTTATATCCCATCCATCTATCTTATTCTTCCATCACATATTAAAACATTTAAGAGATCAAACAACTACACACTCCAAAACTGTAGGTCACTTCGATGAAATTATGTTAGAATATCACAAAGACCCCTCACTAAGTCTTGCCAATATTTTATCTTCTACTCAACCTACTTCCCATTTTCCATATGCAGGGTCCACTTGACTAGGTCATCACCATGAAATTCACAACAAGGATGTGAATTTCCAAACTGATCATTCACTTTTTTCCACTTGTCGTTACATGACACTATGTTCCTTCATCACCTTTATTAGGTACCACATAGTCAACATGTTGGAGGGATTCAATAATAGGTCTTTCCAAAAAAAATATGTCAACTCAATGAAGAAAACCTTCATCTCAATATTAAAGAGACAACAAAAGAACTTACTGCAAAGATATGTTGTTTCTTTGATGTACTACACTTGATCCCTGTCATTTAACCAAGATCATTCAATTGCCATTGTTACCCACTATATCGTTAGCTAAAGACATGGGCCCACAAAAACCTTGTGAGTTGGTGAGAAATTCCACTTTTCCTCCTTTGATGTCACCTTGTGTCTACCACATCACTGCTAGATCAACCACCTAATCTCTATGTTGAAGTGACTCACCATAGAGTCAGTTCAATATACATTCTTCTCCCTAATGATGAGTTGTTGAAGTATTGAGGGGACACAAGATGCAGTCTCTTCAAACTACCACTGTCACTCCAATATAGCATTACCTCTCTCCATTTCTTCATGTACGGGACATCAAATTTAAAATCTTTGAAGTGGTGGTCTCCCGGATCAAACATATAGACTCCACCAAACATGGAAGGCTAGGTACAAGGGTTTGGTTCCTACATAATTACAAAGACATACATGATGACTTAAATTACTTGCAACCTACGATAATAGGTCACCAAAAAAATATAACTCTATTTGAACATTGTGACTATAGACTCCTCATATCACCATTTTAATTAATTTGTGCAACACTCTACAATATATGCTCTCTACATCATGAATGACCTACACAATTCTAGAGCTTGAACCACACATTTTGACATCAATGACAATAATATGCCAACAATCTCCCCCTTTTTCATTGATGCAAAAACTCTAAATGCTCATAAAAATCGTAACATCTAAGCTCTATACCAATCAAATAATTTACACAACATTTCACTCCCTCTTCAACATAAATCTTCTCCATGCTCATGTTTGCCTATTTTGAACATTTTATTAAATCTCCCCCCCTTTGACATCAATGGCAAAGGGTAGTCTCCTCCTAACAAGATGCTCCTCTTTTCTTGATCTTAGCCACATTTACAAGGATAAATGCAGTACAATTGAGGCTCCCATTAGGTGCATACCCTATCACTAGAGTCTAGTGAAGTGATGTGAGAGAAATTACTCCTAGCTTTTGCCTCAAATATTCAAATTTCTCTATGGGAATAGGCTTAGGAAAATTGTCTACTACCTATTATTTTGTTGGGAAATATTCCATGTTGACCTCAACCTTCTCTTTGAATTAGTGATACTTAATAGATATATTCTTTTTTCTGGAATGCATCACCAGATTCTTTTAAATGTTTATGGTGCTTGAATTATCATAGAGAATTGAGATTGGTTCTTTGTACTCCACCTTGATGTCCTTAACTATTTTCTTCATCCATAGGACCTGAGTACAACAAGCTACTACTACTACATACTCTACTTCAATTGTGGAGAGAGTAATCAATTCTTGCTTCTTACTCATCCATGAAACTAATCTTTTTCCCAAAAAGGAAGCTCCTCCACTAGTTATTTTTTTGTCATCTACAATTCTAGCACAATCAACATCAGTATATGTTGTCAAAATGAAATATTTGCTTTTGGGGTACCACAACCCATAATGAATAGTGCTTTTAATGTATATGAAGATTCTCTTCATGGCGTTGACATGTGACTCTTTTGGTCCAACTTGAAATCTTACAACCATGCATACTACTTGGATAATTTATTGTGTTGATGTAGTTAAGTATAGAATGTCTCCTATCATTGATCTATACATAGTATAATTTTCCTTAGGTGACTCGTTTGATTTACTCAATTTATAGCCAATTATCATGTGGGTAGCAATTGGTCTACTATCCTCCATTCTAAATTTCTTGAGAATTTCCTTAGAATACTTAGTTTAAGATATGAATATCCCATTATCAGTTTGTACAATTTGTAGACCAAGGAAAAATGGAAACTTGCCTAACATAGACATTTTAAATTCATCTTGAATATGTGTAGCAAATATTTGACACATTTTATCATTGCTACCTCCAGATATTATATAATCTACATAAACAACAATAATAATCATCTCCTCACCTTTTTATTTGAAATATAGATTACTATTTTCACACCCCTTTTTGAATCCTTATTGTTGCTAGTCTTAGTCCAATCTAGAATACCATGCTCTAGGTGCTTTTTTTAGACCATACAATTCCTTCCTTAATCTCTAAACATATTATTCTTCTTCTGAGAGCTGAAAACCTTTAGGTTGTTAAATGTAGACTTCCTCTTCAAGGTTTCCATTGAGAAATGCATATTTAACATCTATTTGATATACCTTAAATCCCTTGTAAATTGAAAAGGAAAGAAACATTCTTGTTGCTTCTAATCTTGCTATAGGTGAAAATGTTTCTTAAAAATCAATGCCTTAAACTTATGGAAACCCCTTGCACACTAGTTTGGACTTGTTCCTAACCACAACTACATCTTCATTCAACTTATTTCTGAATACCCATTTAGTACCAATTACATTTTTTCTTCATGGCCTAGGAACTGATTCCCATGTCTCGTTGTTCTCAATCTAATTGAGTTCCTCCTCCATGGATTTTATCTAGATCTCATCCTTGCTGGCTTCATTAAATATTTTTGGATCAATCTAAGACAAGAGAGAAAAATTTACTTGTTCCTTATTCCTTGCATGTCTTCTCCTTTTTTGAACTCCTTCATTTTTGTCACTAATTATTTGATTTGTAGGATGATCCTTTTGTACATATTTTGCAATGGCTCGTTCAACCTCCTCCTAATCTTCTTCTTCTCATTCCTCTTCTTCAACTATTGGACCTATTTCACCATCTTCTGATTCAACCTAAAAATTATTTCTACTAGGTTTACCTTGTTCCTGTTTTTCCAGTACACCCTAGGAATTCTCTAAAAAGGTATCCAACCTCTATAACAAAGAATCCTTAAGATGAACATCCAACACAATGGGTAAAGATTTTCAAGCCTTTTTACCCCTACTCTTTAAGATCTATGGGACCAAGGAGGTTATTTCATACTGTTTTCATTTGATATTAAATTTCTCAAGAACACTTTAAGACATAGATCTATTCCTACTAAGTGAAAACATGCATTACTCATCAATGGTTTGGTTGAAATTTACATAAATAACCATTCATTTGCTAGGAACGCGGGTGTATTTGATACTTAAATCTTAGAATAAATAAGATTTGAATAAGTATTGTTCTTATTTTGAATCTATGGCTAGGCATTCCAATAATTCATCAGACTACATGAATTCTTGACAGGTAGGCGAGTGCCTCATCAATTGGGTAAATGGAGTCAAATATGAAATACTCAGTAATACACAAATTGTTTAACCCTAAAATATATGGACTATTTTCATAATGCCTTACATTAAAAAATCTCACAATATCTAAAGCATTACTTCTTATCCAAATCCTGGCCAAGTTCTTACAGACCTAAAAATCTCTTCAAATATTTAATTAACTCTTTGAGTTAAAACGTAGAATAGAGTCACACATTAAATTAAACCACTGAAGATAAATGAAAACATACTTGATATTTTCATTCATAATCTGCAACAACTATACATGGGAGAGTAAATACTTTAATTTTTGTAGATTTGGTTCGATATCAATCTTTTTTGTAAGACTATTTAAGACCATTACATACAAAACCCACACCCAAGACAGTTAACTAGTAGATTCATCAAGGATTTTGCATTATATTTGTTGACTGTACATGCATCCTACCTACACCATTCTGGACTCAAAATATTTGACCCCTATAATGAGCCTTGAAATCCCTTTTATAGACAAAGGGAGCAACAAGCATCGGGCTACTTACAGTTACATTTCATAAAAAAATCATTTCAAATAACATGTCACTCACATTTAAAAATTCCTAGATGGTTAAATGTAATCATTTACTGGGTAGGGGAATCAAAATTTGTAACAACCATAAAAACTAGTCAGTGCCACCACAACCGTTGTAAAGTTCCATTGAGGCCTTGTTATCCATATTCATGTTGAAACAAAAATATATCCCAAAATCATCATTACAACAAAACTTTGGAAACAAAATACCACCACCATCATCCATAACCCAAACAAGCACTAGGAACACAATATATGCACCCACTTTGCATATTTTCAATAGTAGGAGGAAAAACAACTACTCCCTCATCCTCATTATTACTCTTCTTAACATCAAAACCAAAAAATCCACATGGTCTTAATTGGTGAGCGCCATTTCGGCAAACATGCTTCACAAAGTTGGCATTTGTGGGCACAAACCTTGGTGGAAAGACTAGAAATGGTTTCCAAATACTCCTCTTAGGAGCTACAAGCCACAGCTTGGTTACGGTGGCTTTCACCCCATTTTCCTATGATCAGTACTTTGAACCAGAGGTGGCTTCTTAATTCCTCTTCCCATGCATGGCATAAGAGGTTTGATGCCACTTGGTCTGCAACTGTTAATCTGAAGCTAGTCCACTTTTCTTGGCATATTCTTTTCCAAGGCTTGTTTGTGGGTTCTCAGCTTGTTCATTTGGGGGTTCTTGACCCTCACTACCATTTTTGTGAGAATTCTGAAAGCTTTAAGCATCTTCTTTGGTTTTGTCCCAGAGCTCAACAACTCTGGACTTGGATTCATGATTTCTTTTGGCCTTTACGGTTGAAACCCTTCTCTTGGCATATGGTTCTGTTGGGGGGCTCACCTAGGATCACAACTAAGTTCACCCAGCTTTGGCACACTTTCAAGGTGGAAATCCTCTTGAATATCTAGAAAGAAAGAAATGTTTGCATATTTTCTCATTCACATTTGGATATTAATGTCTCTCTTTATGCTAAAGCAATTATTTGTTCTAATGTTCTCCTATAGATATAGGTGCAAGCCAGAAAATTTTCACTGGAGGTGGCTCACCTATAAGTCCTCTTGGACCACTAGGGCAATGCCCCTTGTACTGTGGCTCAGATTCCCGATTCACCCTCCTCCTCCCGTAGTCGATTTCCCTCTTGGGGCTAGAAGCAAAGTGACTCTGCACACCCCACTCTCAGCCTCCTACTCAGCGGGATACTCGCCCTCCCAGGCAAGCTCGCTCTCCTCCACCATGGCTTGGTCAATTTTGGCCTTCTGGCGATGCAATGAGGAGCAGTGGTGGTGGTTTTGGGTGGCCCTCTAATGCTTTGCTTGCTACTGGCTTTGGCTGGCCTGCCAGTTGTAAAAATTTTCCACGGCTGGCTCTTGCAATATAGCCCTGACGTGAGGAAGAAGATAGAGATAAAGATAAAGATGATGATGGTCGGGGTGCTCCTCTTGATGTCACTCCAAACCGCACTAATGTATGGGGGAAAAATTTGGATGACAGGGATCTCCCAAGCTTTGTTGGCATTGCTTTGGCCGTGTAATTGCTTGTTTTTACTGCTTTTAGACTTTCGGGCTAGGTCCATGTGATCTATTATTTTGGCTCTTCTGAGCTCTGTCCATGTGACATTCAAGGTGTGCCTTCTTACCACCCACCCCTTTTTTTGTGAATATGTATTCTTATCTTTAAATTAATAAAGAAATCTACCTATTCATCAAAAAAAAAAATTGGGGAAACTACGAGCACCTCTTCATTCACACCAGTGATTTCAGTTAAAGCCATAAGCTATTGGTTGTAACCAAAGTCAATTTTTGTATCACTATCAAGAGAGCCATCAACAACATTGATAAGAATTTTTTTCATTTTGAGAGTGCCTTCACCATACCTTATCCTTGCTCTTGATCCTCACTCAAACTCCATAGGCTTCTTTTCTTTAACATCAACTGCTTCCTCTCCAATTGCAGCTTAGCCTCCCAGCCGAGAATTGCACCTAATAACAACTGATATGAGATCCTAGAATTCTTTCTTCAGGATGGAATTACTCTACTTGTGTGTGGGAACATCATCAAGAGACTAGTGCATGCTAAACCTAGTCATCCTTCATAGAGATGATGGGGAAGTAGTCAACCTACTCATCTTGCACCAATATTTGAAATGTTCACAAGAATAATCACTACTCATTGTAGAAGGAAAAAAATTCCAGACTCCTAATTTTAATGGTGAAAATGATGAGCCTTCATCTACATTTATTGAGAAAATTGATGATGTTGATCATCAATTCTCCAAGAGAGGCATGAATGAGTGATTATTCATTGCCATCTATTTCACCACTATTAATTTCCTAGGTACATGGAAATCTACATACCATTTTTCATAATTGCTAGGAAATAGCTCTTCACATGCATTGGGATCAAATTGATATCATCTAAAGAGAAAACAACATTAATACTCACTCTTTGCAGAGTGCAAACAACTATCACATGGCCAATTTTGTTCTTTGAATGTGAGTCATTGATTTATTGATGAGATGGTCCATTGCATGACTTAAATTGAGTCAATGATATTTGAAAACTCCACATTGTCACACACCAATTCTAGTAGCCAATGGTGCCTTCCCCAATCAGAAGACACATCCACCACCTGTGGGTCCCACCTAGCCTCTTCAAACCACCAACAAAATCCATGTGTCGCCATCGCGCAGAACACACAACCTGTTAGGTAGCCATATTTAAGACCATGTGTGGCACCTATGATACAACCTAGATCGAGATTAGATGGTAGGTTAGATCCATCGATTCCTTTCAATAAGAAGTAGAGGCTGATATTGGGGAATGGGTACCATGTCCGATAGAAGACACATGGCACAATTACACATACCGCGCTACCTAGTAGAAATGTAATCTTTAATTGATGTGTGATGTGCATGCTATGCTAGGGTTCGGTCTTTTCATCCAATGGATCAAATTATTGCACATGTAAATTTTTGTTAGTTATAAAAAAGGGCTTTACTAGTGTAATGAGCTATGACCCCTCAAGAAGAAAAATTAAAGGCTTAAGATCTAAGCCTTTAAGAGGTGAAAATTTTTATCCCAACCTTGGAAAATTCCTTTTTTTTTTAAAACACCCGATGATCAGCTGGTTTAAGTAGAGGGGTCGATAAACAAGGGTATGAGACCTTCAAACCCTAACATAAAACAATCAATCACAAGGGTGAAATATCATGAAAAATACATGGAACTAACTAGAATATGTCTAAATTTAGATGCTCTATTAATGGCTCCAACTAAAGGACACATACCCCTGGTGGGTATAGCAAGAAAACAGATCTCAAGTAGAAGCAGACCAACCCAGAAAGACAAAAACTAGGATCTTGTCGAGACAAAAGAAGAAGACATATCAGGAAAGAAAGAAACCAAAAATATATACAAGATTTAAATTACTATACAAAGTTCCCCTTGTTAGGAAGCCTCATCCAATTCCACTAGCCTCAAATTTTAAGCCTGGTGTCTCAAGACTTTCCAAGTTTTCAAACCCATCCTTCCTTTTGTTAGAGGCTTCTCTTTGACATACCTGCATTGGATGAATACTCATACTAGGAAATTCCCAACAATCAACATCATTATGATGGATTCATTTGATCCCACATGCCTCTGAACTGCCTTTTTTACTAATCTCAAACTTGTCAAGTTGAAGTAGAAAAAGGAAACATCCATATTCCACTTGATCATATTCACTCTGTATATCAAATTGAAAACCTTCAAAAAAACTATGCAGCAGACTAGGCCAACAATCTCCTAAAGCATCAAAAATAAAAGAGACAAATTCAAGAAGGTATTCACCCTACTTCACATAAATATCCTCCTCATTAAGTGGAAGTAAATCTATAATGATTCCCAAGAGATTAGGAGCATCAAAAAAGAACTCAACCACACATTTATGTTGGCTAATATCATACCCAACATCATTTGGCTTCCCTACACATGAGCCAACTTGCCATTCATCATTTGTGAGCCTCAATGTCAATCCATAATCCATACATTCATTCAAAGGCGTCTCTCAGTCACTAAATACTGAAGCTCTTCCTTTATCAATGCACAGATTATCCTCTAAGAATTTTCCATTAGAATCAACATTTACACACTGAATAATGGCACCATTTTCCTCATATTCTTCATCACTTTCAAATTCAAAGTGCTCTCCCTCATGTAGTTAAAATATTTTCAAGTCATTTTCATGAGGGAAATTGCATTCTTTGGATAATCATTCAAGGAATTTTATCTCCTCTTGATCCTTAGTCTCATCCTCCATAGTATTACAAAATGTGAAAATTTCATGAGAACTCTCATCAAAAAAATTGCGAGTGCATTGTTCTAGATGCTCATAATCATACCCTGACCATGCATTCAAAGCATCATCATAATAATCAAAAATTGGATTATCCTTGCACCAACTAGGGGATTCATCTTTATTAACTGGAATGGATAAAGGTTCATCAAAAAGGGTATTATCCATTACATTCTTCTCTACTCGGGAATCTTCTACTCCCTTTATATGAGAATAAAAACCTTGCATCCTATCATCACAATCAAAATCCTTACAAACTTCTGAAAGAGGGTCTCCCTTCATTAGATAGGGCTAATCATATTCAACAAAAGAAAGGAATGACTTAGGTTTATCACAACTACCACAACATGAGAATCCATCAATAGTAAGACTGAATTCAGACCCCTCAAACTGAATCTCATATTTTTTTCTATCAATATCTTGATCATTGCCAAGAGACTGACCATCGTCAACATTAGAATCAGAATTGTTGATCAAATCACTTAATGGGGCAATCATTCATACCTCATCTAGCTCTTCATCCTTCAATACCTCCTAGGAGCTCAAGTCAGACACATCATACCTTCCATCACAATGCGGGTCATCATCTTCATCACTAGTGAATTTGTTCTAGTCATTATATTTTGATTCATCTTCTTCACCTCTTTCCATTATTTATTGCTCTTCCTCAACAAGACTATGACCATTATTATTCAGAAGCATCTGATGTTCTTCATGGTTACTCCAAATTCCTTCTACCAATTTTATCCAATCAACTATATGGATCATACTTTCAGGCTTCAATTCCTTTGCCAACATACTCATTCTTGACCAAAATATTTCACAAAACAAGTCAATGCACATTGTCTCTTTAGGCCTGAAATTTTCTGGTATTTCCAAAAAAAAATCCACAAACCTATGGAATAGGTCATGGGAAAACTCACCTTGACCTCTTTTTATTTCATATAATCTTTTAGCATAAGAGACATGATCAACTTTACTTGGATCTTGTGGACATTTCACTTGGGGCTCAATACGATATGCATAATGTGGTGATAAAGAAAGTTGGACAATAGGAGCCTTATCTTCTTGGCATGATTATTTATTGGTTGATTCATTAATTACATTTGCACAAGATGTGCCAGAATGACCAAAATTAATAGTTAAACATCCTTTCATCATTGAATACTTCAAATTACTTTCAATATCTATAGAAATTTGATATGATTGGCACAGTGTTATGGGATCTTTATCTTTTAACGGACAACTCATATTTATTTCAAATGCACCTAAATATACAACCAAACATTTAGCATCATTTGGTTGTATATTCTCTGGAATTTCCTTTATGACCTTAGAAAATCTGAGATTAAAAGAAGGGACCTAGTCATCCTCCTCTCGGTCGATGTCCATAAAACATTTTCTCACTAGACTTGGGTTTAATCTCTCACCAAATTGTTCCATGAATGCTAGCTTTAATTCATACCAGGAATGTATAGAAGATGCTGGTAGAAAAGAGAACCATTCGCTTGCATCTCCTTTCAGAGATTCAACAAACAACTTCATGACAACATCTTCAAAATTAAATTCATAATCTCCCATCATATCAACAAACTCTTGTAGATGCCTTCTTGTTGACTCATCCTTTGCACCATTAAACTTAGGTAAATTTTCTTTGATTTTAGGTGGTACATCATTTGGATAACAATGAATATTACTAAAATCCATAGCACTGTATCTTTCAGTACTAAAATTTCCTTGACATGACAAAGGATATCCATTACTATTGTTGCACTCATTTTTATATCAGGTTACCCAATTCGACAATTTAATTTTACCATTGCTTTACAAACCTTGTCAGATTTTGTGAAAGGGTGGTTCAAATTCTCTTCATACCAAAGCTCTCAACCCTTTACAGTGAAACTTTCTATCCATTTTTCTTAGGATTTAAATATAGCATGCTTCTCTATTTCAATTCATGAATTTCACATTAAATTCTAGAAACATGTAGAACTCAACTAGAATTTACCTTTATCAATGCTTCTTCACTTATTGGGGAACCAATGACACTTCTATTTTTGAAGACTTCTCATAAACTACTTTCTTAATCATGAAATATGTTTATGAGAATACCTAGAAATTTACAATAGCTCTTGAACACTTTTGTGACACCAAACTTTGCAAATCTGGAACTTCTACATGTTATTTATCATGTTCTTAAGCCAAAGTTGCAACCTACTTGACAGAGGATTTAACTTCAAATAAATATGAAGTTCTTTCAAGAGAAAATCACGTTCTAGGTTTTCTCCACCAACAGAGTCACTCATACATCCTTTGAATTTTGCTACAACCAAAGTCTTTCTAGGTTTAGAAACTTTTCAATATCTGAACAAACTATTCAAATCCATCAAATGCTTGACTCTCTAATGTTAAATCAGCGATTGGGATTCTTTCTTTATAAATTTATCAAAGTTATTCCTAGAAAATTTTCCATTTATGTTGGTGTTTTTTCTAGTACACCTAGGAATTCTGTAAAATGGTAGCCAACCTCTATAACCAAGAATCCTTAAGATGAATGGCCAACACAATGGGTAAAGATTTTCAGACCTTTTTACCCCTACTTTTTAGGCTTTATGAGACCAAGGAGGATGTTCCTTATTGCGTTCATTTGATATTCAATGTCTCAAGAACACTTCAACACATAGATATGTTCCTAGTAAGTGTGAATGTACATTACTCATCAAAGGTTTGGCTGACCTTTACACAAATAACCATTCATTTGGTAGGAATGCAAGTGTATTTGAGACTTACATCTTAAAATGAATAAGATTTGAATAAGTATTGTTCTTATTTTGAATCTATGGCTAGGAACTCCAATAATTCATTAGATTACATGAATTCCTGACAAATAGGCTAGTTCCTCATCAATTGGGTAAATGGAGTCAAATATGAAATACTCAGTAATACACAAATTGTTTAACCCTAAAATATATAGACTATTTTCATAATGCCTTACATTACAAAAACTCAAAATATCTAAAGCATTACTTCTTATCCAAATCCCCAGCAAGTTCTTATAGACCTACAAATCTCTTCAAGTATTTAATTAACTCTTTCAGTTGAAATGTAGAACAAAGTCATACATTCAATTAAACCACTGAAGATAAATAGAAAGATACTTGATATTTTCACTCATAATCTGCAGCAACTATACATAGGAGAGTACATACTTTAATTTTTGAAGATTTTTTTTTATATTAGTTACTAGTGTAAAACTATTTATGACCATTACATAAAAAACCCACACCCAAGATAGTTAACTAGTAGATTCATCAAGGATTTTATATTATATTTGTTCACTGTACATGCATCCTACCTAGACCATTATGGACTCAAAAATTTTGACCCTTGTAGTGAGCCTTGAAATCCCTTTTATAGACCAAGGGAGCAACAAGCATCAAGCTCATTATAGTTACATTCCATAAAAAAATGATTTCAAAAAAATTTTCACTCGCATTTCAAAATTCCCAGATGGTTAGATGTAATCATTTATCGAGTAGGGGAATCAAAATTTGTAACAACCATCAAAACTAGTCGGTGCCACCATAATTGTTGCAAAATTTTGTTGAGGCCTTTTTATCCATATTAATAGTGAAAGAAAAATATATCACAACATCATCATTGCAAGAAAAATTTGAAAACCAAACACCACCACCATCATACAAAACCCAAAGCAACACCAAGGCCATGGTACATGCATCCACTTCGTGTCTTCGCCATAGTAGGAGATGAAACAACCACTCCCTCATCCTCATCAATAATCTTGTTAACATCAGAACTGGGAAATCCACACAGTGCCTTCATAGAAATTGGGTAAACTATGAGCACCTCTTCATTCACACCAACCATTTCAGTTAAAGCCATAAGGTATTGGTCATAACCAGAGTCATTTTTTGTATCACTATCAAGAGAGCCATCAAAATTGTCGATAGGCGAATTATACCTTCCCAAATTGCCCTGACCCTACCTTATCCTTGCTCTTGATCCTCACTCAAACTCCATAAGCTTCTTTTCTTTGACATCCACCAATTCCTCTATAATTGTAGTTTGGCCTCTTAGCCGAGAACTACACCTGGTAACAACTAGATAGAGGCTCCTAAAATTCTTCCTTGACGATGGAAATAATCTACTTGTATGTGGGAATATCATCAGGAGACCTTTGCACATTAAACCTGGCCAACCTTCACAGAGATGACAGGAAAGAAATTGACCTACTCATCTTGCACCAATATTTGAAACATTTACAAGAGTAATCACTACTCACTACAGAAGCACATAAAATTTTAGACTCTTAATTATAATGGTGAAAATGATGATTCTTCATCCACATTTATTGAGAAAATTGATGATTTTGATCATCAATTCTCCAAGAGAAGCATGAGAAAGTGATTATTCACTGGCATCTATTTTACCATTGTTAATTTCCTAGGTACATGGAAATGTGCGTATGATTCTTCATAATTGCCAAGAAATATCTCTTCACATGCATAGAGATAAAATTGAAATCATATGAAGAACATATGCCATTAATGATCACTCTTTGCAGAGCCCAAACAACTATCACATGGCCAATTCTATTCTTTGAATGAGATTCTTCAATTTATCGATGAGGTGGGCCTTTGGATGACTTAGATCAATTAAATGATATTTAAAAACTCCATGTTGTTGCATGCCAAGACCACTGGCCAATGGTTCCTTCCCTAGTCAGAAGATACATCCACCACCTACGAGTCCCACCCAGCCTCTTCAAGTTGCTAGCAAAATCCACATGTCACCATTGTGTAGACCACACAACCTATTAGGTAGCCATATTTCAAACCATGTAGGGCACACACGATATGACCCAGATCATGATTAGATGGTGCATTAGAGCCATCAATTACTTTCCATATTAATTAGAAGCCAATAGTGAGAACTAGGTCCCATGTCCAATACAAGACACATGGCACAATTATGCATACCACGTGGCCTAGCATAAATGTATTCTTTAATTGATGTGTGGTGTGTGTGATATGCTGGGGGTTCAGTATTTTCATCCAACAAGTTAGATTTTTTCACATGTAAACAAAATTAGTTATAGAAAGGGACTCAACTAGGGTAATAAGCTATGACCCCTCGAGAAGAAAAATTAAAGGATAAAGATCTAAACCTTTAAGTGGCAAAAAAATTCAGCCCAACCCTGGATATTTTTTTTTTGAAAAACATTGTATGACCGGTGAATTTAAGCAAAGGTGTCAGTGAAGACTGTAACAAGAACGATGAATTAGGTTGTTAATAATATGACCGACAACCTAGTACAATGGTTCAATGCAAAAATATAATGCAAGGGTTTAAGGCTTGAAAATTATGGAACAAGGGTATGAGACCTTAAAACCCTTACATAAAACCATCAAGCACAAGAATGAAAGATCATGAAAAATACATGGAACCTGCTAGAATATGTCAATTTAGAAACTCTATCATACCATGAATTGTATTTTCATCAATTTTTACATTAATGCTTTCCACAATCTTGTGCAGCCTCTTGTTGTAGCACTTGTAGGATTTTCTTTGAGTGGAATATCCTAAAAATATTCCTTCATCACATCTTGATTGAAAGCTTCCCAAGTCTTCATCTTGTTTTTTAATGTAGAATTTTCTACCAAACACCCTAAAGTACTTGAATGATGTAGGCTTTCCATACAATAATCCATACGGTGTTCTATCATTTTTTTTCTTAGATGGTCTTTGTTCTAAATATATACAACAGTATGAACTACTTCCAAAAAGTATCTACCAAATTTGCCTCATTTAACATGGCTCTAGCCATTTCCTTCACAATCCTGTTTCTTGTCTCTACCACACAGTTTTGTTGTGGTTTTCTTGGTGCTGAATATTATCATTTAATCCCATGATTTTCACAATATTCTTTGTATTCACTTGATGTAAATTCTCCACCTTTGTTTGATCTGAGACACTTAATTTTTCTTCTAGTCTCCTCTACCATCTTTCTAAAAAAATTAAACTTCTCAAATATTTCATCTTTCTCCTTTAGAAATGTGATCCAAGCCATCCTAGTATAATCATCAATCAACAACATGAAGTATCTCTCACCTTTTAGCCCCTTGTCCTTGTTGGACCACACAAATCAGTATGAACTATTTCCAAAGGTCTTGTGGTTGAATAATCCTTTGTTGGAAATGTAAACCTTGTTTTCTTTCCTTGTTGGCATCCTTTGTAGACTGGATTTTTAAATCTTTGCAATCTTAGGCATGTTCCTAACTAGTCCTTTTGACTTATTTTTATGAAATTGTCAAAGTTTACATTCCCTAATATTATATGCCATAGCCAACTGTCATATGCTTGGATGATTAGAAAATTGTTGCATTTTAATTCATAAAGGTTGTAGATATTACTATTAGTTCTTACTTCTTGTGCAATTGTCTTACTATTCTTTCTTATCTTACAACCTTCAAAGTTAAATATAATTTTGTACCCATT
The DNA here is from genome assembly GCA_007115665.2 of Sequoiadendron giganteum. NCBI lineage: Eukaryota > Viridiplantae > Streptophyta > Pinopsida > Cupressales > Cupressaceae > Sequoiadendron > Sequoiadendron giganteum. The sequence continues at coordinate 328,072,738 of CM021100.1, forward strand.
GTCAGACATCTAGCTAACACTAAGGAGATTGTGTTTTAAACCCTCAACATAGAGGACACCATTAGTCTTATTCTTTCCATTTAAGCTCAAAATCCCTTTACCACAAATTTTGATAGTAGTATTATCACCTAGACTTACTGAACCTTCCTTACACTTCTTGAGTTTAATGAATTTGATTTTATCTCTAGTCATATGCTTAGAGAAGCCACTATCAATCACCCACAAATTTTGTTTCTTTTCATGTAGTGTTTTTTAGGCAATCATAGATTGAGTGGAACTATCCCCTTTCTCTTTCCACACCTTCATAGGTTTCTTTTCAGTATTTTCTTCCTTTTTCTTTGAAACTTTAGTTTCCTTTTCCATTTTGGGGGGTGAGTTTATCTTTTTCTCAGACTAATAATTTTTTCTTATAAATTTTGTTCTACACTCTCTAACTACATGACCAAATTTTTTGTAATTGTAACAAACTATATTAATGTCTACCAAGGGAGAAAATGGATTTTTGCTCACAAAGTTTGCATTCCTCCTTAGAATGACTCCAAGTTGTCTAGCCCTATGACCAAAATGATTACAATTATAAAAATACCCATAGAAATATGATGAGTACCTGGTCATGGTGTTTCCTTCAATTGGATGTGAGAATCTTCATTTCCTCAGCCTTCTTGAATAATGCACTCTTGTCAAACCTTCATGATCTATCCCTTTTGTGTTCATCTTCATATTTGGTTGAGTAGGAGCAGTCTTTTTGTCCTATTTGTCTTCAATCGACTTCTTCTCTTTAGTAGATTTTTCTACTATAACAAAATTCTCTTCATCTTTAGAGACATCCTTATTATCATATTTTCCATCATTAAGGATAGTATTTTCTTTAGCTCTAAATCTTTCATAGTTTTATAGAGGTTTAAACAAATGACCTCTTCCCTTTTTCCAATCCTAAGCCTGATTTCTCCTTATTAGTTAGATTTTGGGTACTTTATAGCTCATCTAGAATGTTAGAGCCAACTTTTAGTTTCAAAGCTTTTTCAACTTTCTCCTTAGCTTTCTCCAAATCTTTTTTCAAGGAAACTACTTCTACCTCGAGCTTCATGCATCTATCCATTTTAATTTCTAGTTTGGATTTCATCACTTCATCCATTCGTTTGGATTCCTCCACTTGAAGTTTCAAAACTACTACTAACTAATTAGATTCCTCAAAATACTAGGTTAGCTTGTCATTCTCCCTTTGATCATTTTTTTTTAATTTATTCTTTTCTCTTTTAAGATAATCCAACTTATCCCTTAGATCATCGATATCTTCAAGATCACTAATCAATTCCCCCTCAAGATCGATGACTACTTCCTCTTCACCTTCTATACAAGAGTCATCAACTTGTTCACCCTTAGAATCTTTCTTCATAAAGAGGAATCCTTCCTCTTGTTCCTTCATTATAAGAGCATGATCTTGTTCATCATCTAAAACATCACTAGCATTAGATTAGACACTTCCTCCTTGAATGTACAGACTCCTTTTTCTTTCCAAAACTCCTCCATTTGGGATAATAAGGTTTCTTATTTTTTCTATCATGTTCTTTCTCAACATTATCTTCTTTATCATAAGGGCACTTAGAAGCAAAATGACCTATTCTACCACAATTAAAACACTTGAATGGAATCTTACCTTTATACTTGTCGTATCCTCTCCTGAGTATTCTTATGAATGTTTTTTCTTCCTCATCAACGTCTTCATGGTCTGATGTAGTGGCTACAGCTTTATATTTCTTATCTACATCATCCTTTTCCCTTTTTACAACCTTAAATTTAGCTTCTATCCTAGGCGGCTTGACATATCCCATTCTCATGTCATATGCAATAAATATTCCATGTAACTCATCAAGAGTGAGATTATCCACTTATCGTCCTTCTTCATTTGCAAATATCTTGGCACCATATCTATTTTTCATAGACCTTAGGAACTTTAGCACAATGATATCTTCTTTTACTTATTTCCCATATCCTATCATAGAGTTTACTATATCATCAACTCTTAGAAAATAGTCTGCAATCTTCTCCTCTTTAGTCATCTTTAAGCCTTCAAAATTTTCTCTTACCACTTGAAGCTTTACTAACTTTAACTTTATATCTCCTTCATAGATTTTCTTTAGTATTTCCAAGACATCATATGTTATTTGACAATGCATAACCTTTCCATTCACATAATCAGATAAATTGTTCATAATGGAAAACCATTCTTTTTCATTATTCTCATAGTCCTTCTTTCCTATAGCATCAATGTGAAGAGTAGTAGGGTAACATATTTGGTTTTGATTGACATACAAATATCAAGTCCTAGAGATCCCAAATATTCCTTCATCAATGAGCTCTACTTTGCATAATTTTTTCCATTGAACCGATGTGGCTTGTTTGAACCTTCCCAATTGTTCATTATGTTCACACTACTAGAATCTACCTGAGCAAATTAAGCTTCGCCTAGGGAATATAGGTCTCTAATACCAATTGTTGGAATATAATAATCTACTAAGAGTGGGGGTGAATCACTATATTTTGAACAATTCCTCTAAAACACCCTGATTAGATTAATTATTTTGAAGCCTTGATGTGCAGATTAAAACTTGACATGTAAATACAAAAATATGCACACACACAAGCATCACATAACACATTATTAATGTATAAAACAAAATATGGGAAAAATCATGGTGAGAAATGTGGTTAGGAGCTATTTTCCTAAGCCAACCTCACAAGCTTGAAGTTCAATTACAATGATTTAAGGGCACCAACCCTAAGGAGACACCAATCCCCTGGTTTTAGGAGAACCCACTTCAAGGAAGAATCCACTCCCTAATTTGAGGACCTACCCATATATCTGATGGCACCCACCAATCAGATTTACAATGCAAGAAATTACAATTTTGATGACAATTCTATGTTGCAACTTATTTGCAACTACATATAAATGTATGTTGTACACTCTACAACTCTTCCTCTACCTTGCACCTCTTTATTCAATATGTATTCACTTTCTTTTTCTACACCCCTATTTTTTGCATCTAGTGCTTACTCAAAAACACATCCCCTTTTCTATAATACACTAGATTGAATGAGTGAAACCCAAAAAAAAACAATCAATACAATCAAGGGTTTTACCCTGAATATAAGTCCATATTTGAATTCTTGATTTTTTTGGTTCAACTTATTTAGGCATAGTGCATTCCATTTTTGCAACTATGTTTTTTGAACTCTTTCACTCTAGACCTTTCTTTCTCCACACTTCTCTTATAAACTCATCTCCCACTATCTTTGATATTTGCAGATTTGCCCACCACACTAGAGAAACAAATTAATTATCCCTTTTTTAATTTTCTAAATAGTATACCCTTCCTCAAGCCATGCACATCTGACCACTACAAATTTTATCTCCTATTAGGGTTTTTGTTCTTTATTCATTAGGAAGTATACTCTGCATCGGGCCATACCTGCATTAATTTTTGCTGCAGAAAATCTTCTAAGATTGAAGATTTGTAAACCCTAAATTGGACACAGATTTAATGTAATCCTTTGATCATAGAATTTAAAATCATTCTCTATTAACTTAGCACTCTGTGCCACCATTCTATAACTCAAATCACCATTAAATATTATTGGAAATGGTTGCATGTCTCTGTTAACTTAGCACTCTATGCCACCATTTTGTAACTCAAATATTTAACTATGTGTGAGAGAAATGAAAAGGCATTATAGAACCAGTACAGATTATTGGAAATCCTAAGAATCAAGGCCTTGGTTATTATATCATCAAGGGATCTCAACATATCAGTAATACTTTCATAAAATTGGGGGAAACTTCGAATCAAGCAAATGTCAACATAGAGGGCACAAAGAATCTTTATGATGAAACCAATGCCAATACTACAACCAGCCACGTCATAAATCTTCATCCACCCATCACCCCATCCACAAATTGGGACCAACATCAAAAGAAAGACTTGAATCAAAAAATGAAGAATGTTATCAAAGAAGAAGAAGCTAAGAATCATATCAGGCCAATCAAATACACTTGGGTACCAAAAAATACAAAGAAAGATTATCCCTATCAAACTCCATCAGTCAAAGAAACTATGGGGCAAAATGAAAAAGGGGCAAGTATCCATCAAAGATGTCCAAAAAGGAAAAAGTAAGCCTCTCAAGCAACATACAAAGTGTATCAAGTAGTTGGTCCTAATTCCATGCACATTTCCATATCAACTCATCACTGCTCGTCTTCCCAAGTTTGGATAGTCAAAGGTTCCAAACTTTCAACTAATCCAACTTTTATTCCTAAACGCACTCCATCCATGCCTCCACACATGATATCCAATTCTTTCATTGACCATGTGTTGGAAAAAACTATTCATCATAAGGATTCAAAAGGCACTCTATTGTGATGTGCGCACAAAGATGAAGTTAACTCCAGTATCAACAAAGCAGATCAGGGATCTCAAAAGTTGCATTCAAGTGCACGTATCTTGGCAAAGCAAATTCTTCAAGTAGGATATCGATGGAACATTATGAGAGAAGTATCAACATCAACACCACCAGGTGGTTCCACATCAGCTTAAAATCTCTTTGAAAATACAAAAAATCAGAAAAATGTCCTAAAAAAAATGGTCACCTTGATGAAAACCTGACAAACAGGCGTCTTGGCGACAACAAAAAAAAAAAGCATGAAAAACTGAGATTCGAGGTCCTTTTCGGCTCATAAGAGGGTTGTATTTATAGATTTTTGAAGGTAGGAATTCAATTGGCCAAGATCGACAGTTGAGTTCAAACCTGTTGAAATCAACAGTGAGAGATCGAGAATTCGAAAAGAAGATGGAATTCTGAGAGACAAGTGGAGAATGAAGAGACAAATTGAAAGGTATCTCTCATAATTAAATAAATAAATATTTAATTATGCCTCCTCCACATTCATCAAATTTATCAAACAAATCTCATATTGAATCGATGACCTAAAACCATTCATATATCTGGCTACTTGTTTGGTCTCATCTTTTGAAAGTCCAGATCTGATATTCAACTTGTAGAACTCTTCAGTATACTCTGTTACACTTGACTCTTTTTGCTTCATATTCTCAAATTTTCACAATAGACTGATCTGATAGTCTGCAGGAATGAACTTTGTCTTCAACTTGTTTACCATCTAATCCCATGATCTTATCTTCTCTTTCCCTTTTCTATGTCTATTTGTCTGTAAGTGTTCCCACAAAAGGGATGTATATCCTTTCAATTTTGTACAGGAAAACTTCACCTTCTTATCTTTTGGGGTACCTACAAAATCAAAGTATTTTCCATATCTGTTATCCAATCTAACAATTCTTCTGAACCCAACTTGTTAGTATAATCCGGTGGATTGAAATGCGGCGTAGTGTTCACTCTGGTGAGGTCTCTCATGAATGTTTCTTCTTCCTTATCAAGACCAAGCTGCTCTCCTCCTACAACTTCTTCATGTTCTTCCACTTTTGCATCACTTACATCCTCAATTGGTCAACCTATTCTCTGGGATGTTTTAACTGCTTCTAATCTAGCATCAATTCCTCTCAACATCTCCATTACAACTAGGTCTTCATTTCCATGCACTCCATTTCCTTTTCCATTTCTTCTTCCTGCCATCTTGACACAAGCCCTCTATAGTTGTAGGTCAGATCATCAATCTGCCACCCTACAACAAATCTTCAATAGGACTGTGTAATTTGCAAGGAATGAATCTCGCTCTGATACCAGTTTGATGCAACCATGGTAACGAGGGTCCTCAAAGAGAATAGTCTAAAACATGCAGCAAGAGTTACATAATCTAAGCAACACAAATTATGGAGGCAAATGTAGATGCAAACATTCTTATTATCAAAAATATTGATTACAAATAGTCGGCCACATTTAGGCTTACAGATTCGACGCATAGGCCTGATTACAACATGCTCAAAATACAATGCTCTTCTATGTGAGGTAAATCCTATAGATCGGACCTAATATACAACATATTATGTTTTATCATCAATATTCCCTCCTTCTAAGGATTCAATACAAGCTTTATATTATATCCGCGAGTCTAGAAATATATGCATTGGCCAAAGATCATTACAATCTCCAATAAGGAAAAGGTAACGTGTGCAAGAATAGGTCGGCCTCAAATCTGAAATTTTTCCATGGTAGATGTGCATGATGAAGTGTGGACCTAAGTGTAAGGTCAAGTAAATTCCATTAAAAAAATCCAAACACACTGTGAGGATTTGCAAACCATAGGAGAGATCCACAATCAATCCAACTAGCCATTAGGGTTTGAGATTATTCTGGGGCCAAAACCAAAAAATAGTCTCTTAATCCGAAAGCGGTAACTTGCTAGAAAAGGAACCAAATGAGCTGAAAATGTGGAATAAGGAAATTGAACATGTTCACAATGAAATCCTAGGTATGTGCGATATCACCAGCAAACATGAAGAAACACAAGATCTACCAACTCGAACAAGAACAAAAACAAAATAAGAACAAAAACTAAATGGAAATATTTTTGGTTGATGTAGGATTGTGAAGAACCAAGGATTCTCTAGCATCATCATCTATCACACATTACTCACACCTTTCAAAACTCTCAAAAAACTAAAATCAATATTCTATATATATACATCCACATCAAGTGTAACTTCAATTAGGTCAGCCTAATTGGAAGTAACACACAAAATTAAACTTTTCATCCTCAAAACGTTTCATCAACATCTTTCACCTTGATTCAAAATTAATGTCCCATCAAGATAGGTTGAGATGGATCCAATATATATCATACATAATGTTGTAACACATATTAATCCTTCAAATGTCTTAGGTTAGCCCCAAATAAGACCTAAACAAAAAAAATTCATCTACTTACTCAATTCGCCATACGTGGAACTCAAAACCAAATACCATCTAGAATTCTCACTCAACTAACATCTAATAGATTATATTTAGTATCACAACACAAAATAATTATCCATGAAGGAATGAAAAATCTCCCACACCAACACTTTCTACAAAAAATAATTGTAATATAAAAAACTAAAAATTTTCATTCATATATTCCAAGATACTTCACCAAACAAACAAAATCTTAGATTTAGATGCATCTACTGATCACCAAAACACTATTAGAAGAACACAGTGATATCTCTATTTGCGGTGGAGTGAGGACTTGGAAATTGATGCAGTAAACCAATGTACTAGAAGATTTGATACTAAGACATTTTTTTGTGTAGCTATACTTTCTAGACCAACTTATCTTACACAAATGTTTTCAAAACCATTTCTAAATCATACTAGAATGATCCACAACAATTTTGACATCAATAACAACACTTGATCATGTAAAATGTACATACCATTATGATGTTGTTGGACAACATTATCAATGTGTTGGCATATTATAGTCATTGATGTCAAGGTGTGGTTCAAGCTCTAGAAATGTGCAAGTCATTCATGATGCTGAGAGAATATCTTGCAGAGTGTTGCACAAGTTGATTAAAATGGTAATATGATGATTCTATAGTCACAACATTGAAATAGAATTCTATTTTGTCAATGAAATGGTATTACAGTTTGTAAGTCATTTATGTCATCACTTGTGTCTTTGCAATCATGTGGGAACCCACCCCTTGTACCTATCCTTCCAATTTCACCAGAGTCTACATGTTTAATCAAGGAGACAACAACACTTTGAAGAGTCTAATTTTGGTGTCTCATTGATGAAGCAATGGAGAGAGGTAATGCTATATTAGAGTGACAGTGGTAGTTCAAAAAGATTGCATCTTGTTTCCCCTTGACACTTTGATGACTCATCATCAGGGAGAAGAATGTATATCAAAGTGACTCTATGGTGAATCCCTTTGACACAAAGAAAAGATTAATTATTCAGTGGTGATATGGCATACACAAGGGGACATCGAAGGAGGATGAGTGGCATTTACAACCACCCACAAGGTTTTTGTGGGACCATGTCTTTAGCTAATGATATTGAAAAGAATGTATATCGAAAAAAGTCTGCTTTATCCCATTTGAAAAAATTGTGTATATGTTCTTCTTTCCGTCATCAATATATTGTCTATCATACTGCCAAGGTCTTCCCAAAAAAATATGGCATACATCCATATGAATAATATCACACAAAACTTCATCATTTTCCATTTATTCTTCCCGCCATCTTGACACAAGCCCTCTACAGTTGTAGGTCAAATCCTCAATCTGCCACCCTACAAAAAATCTTCAACAGGACTGTGCAACTTGCAAGGAACAAATCTCACTTTGATACCAGTTTGATACAACCATGGTAACGAGGGTGCTGAAAGAGAATAGTCTAAAACATGCAGCAAGAGTTACACAATGGAAGCAACACAAATTACAGAGGAAAATTCAGATGCAAACATTCTTATTATCAAAAATATTGATTACAAATAGTCGGCCACATTCAGGCTTACAGATTCGACGCATAGGCCTGATTACAACATGCTCAAAATACAATGCTCTTCTATGTGAGGTAAACCCTATAGATCGGACCTAATATACAACATATTATATTTTATCATCAATATGCCCTCCTTCTAAGGATTCAATACAAGCTTTATATTATATCCGCGAGTCTAGAAATATATGCATTGGCCAAAGATCATTACAATCTCCAATGAGGAAAAGGTAATGTGTGCAAGAATAGGTTGGCCTCAGATCTGAAATTCTTCCATGGTAGATGTGCATGATGAAGTTTGGACCTAAGTGTAAGGTCAAGTAAATTCCATAGAAAAAATCCAAACACACTGTGAGGATCTGCAAAGCACATGAGAGATCCACATTCGATCCAACTAGCCATTAGGGTTTGAGATTATTCTGGGGCCAGAACCAAAAAATAGTCTCTTAATCCGAAAGTGGTAACTTGCCAGAAAAGGAACCAAATGAGCTAAAAATGTGGAATAAGGAAATTGAACATGTTCACAATGAAATCCTAGGTATGTGCAATCTTGTGAGAAAACATGAAGAAACACCAGATCTACCAACTCGAACAAGAACAAAAACAAAATAAGAACAAAAACTAAATGGAAATATTTTTGGTTGATGTAGGATTGTGAAGAACCAAGGATTCTCCAGCATCATCATCTATCATACATTACTCACACCTTTCAAAACTCTCAAAAAACTAAAATCAATATTCTATATATATACATCCACATCAAGTGTAACTTCAATTAGGTCAGCCTAATTGGAAGTAACACACAAAATTAAACTTTTCATCCTCAAAACGTTTCATCAACATCTTTCACCTTGATTCAAAATTAATGTCCCATCAAGATAGGTTGAGATGGATCCAATATATATCATACATAATGTTGTAACACATATTAATCCTTCAAATGTCTTAGGTTAGCCCCAAATAAGACCTAAACAAAAAAATTTCATCTACTTACTCAATTCGCCATACGTGGAACTCAAAACCAAATACCATCTAGAATTCTCACTCAACTAACATCTAATAGATTATATTTAGTATCACAACACAAAATAATTATTATCCATGAAGGAATGAAAAATCTCCCACACCGACACTTTGTACAAAAAATAATTGTAATATAAAAAACTAAAATTTTTCATTCATATATTCCAAGATACTTCACCAAACAAACAAAATATTAGATTTAGATGCATCTACTGATCACCAAAACACTATTAGAAGAACACAGTGATATCTCTATTTGCGGTGGAGTGAGGACTTGGAAATTGATGCAGTAAACCAATGTACTAGAAGATTTGATACTAAGACATTTTTTTGTGTAGCTATACTTTCTAGACCAACTTATCTTACACAAATGTTTTCAAAACCATTTCTAAATCATACTAGAATGATCCACAACAATTTTGACATCAATAACAACACTTGATCATGTAAAATGTACATACCATTATGATGTTTTTGGACAGCATCATCAATGTGTTGGCATATTATAGTCATTGATGTCAAGGTGTGGTTCAAGCTCTAGAAATGTGCAAGTCATTCATGATGCTGAGAGAATATCTTGCAGAGTGTTGCACAAGTTGATTAAAATGGTAATATGATGATTCTATAGTTACAACATTGAAATAGAATTCTATTTTGTCAATGATATGGTATTACAGTTTGTAAGTCATTTATGTCATCACTTATGTCTTTGCAATTGTGTGGGAACCCACCCCTTGTACCTATCCTTCCAATTTCACCAAAGTCTACATGTTTAATCAGGGAGACAACAACACTTTGAAGAGTCTGATTTTGGTGTCTCATCGATGAAGCAATGGAGAGAGGTAATGCTATATTAGAGTGAGAGTGGTAGTTCAGAAAGACTGCATCTTGTTTCCCCTTGATACTTTGATGACTCATCATCAGGGAGAAGAATGTATATCGAAGTGACTCTATGGTGAATCCCTTTGACACAAAGAAAAGATGGATTATTTAGTGGTGATGTGGCATACACAAGGGGACATCGAAGGAGGATGGGTGCCATTGACAACCACCCACAAGGTTTTTGTGGGACCATGTCTTTAGCTGATGATATAGTAGGTGTACACATCTAAAAATGGTCATGGTTGATCGAACCTGAATTAATTAAATATGAATTATTTAATTAATGTTCTTAGGTCGTCTACATATAAATAAATTTAATTATTTATTTATATTGTTCATTTTCCAATTCTTCTAATTTAATTAAAGAAATAAAGTTTATTTAATTAATGCTATCTTCCTCTTAATTAATTAAATAGATTTTACAATTTATTTACATTAATTATCACAAGTTTAAATTCTAAATTTAAATAATATTCTTCTCTCCACATTTAATTAAATACTTTCAATATTTAATTAAATCATTTTCTAAATTTCCCACTCTTCTCACAAAATTAAATATTCTTAATATTTAATTAAAAGGATTTTTCACTTCTCACATAATTAAATATTTATTTATTTAATTATGAGAGACACCTTTCAATTTGTCTCTTCATTCTCCACTCGTCTCTCAGAATTCCATCTTCTTTTCGAATTCTCGATCTCTCACCATTCATTTCAACAGGTTTTAACTCAACCATCGATCTTGGCCAATTGAATTCCTACCTTCAAAAATCTATAAATACAACCCTCTTATGAGTGGAAAAGGACCTTGAATCTCAGATTTTCATGCTTTTTTTTTTGTCGCCAAAACGCCTGTTTCCCAGGTTTTCATCAAGGTGACCATTTTTTCAGAACATTTTTCTGATTTTTTGTATTTTCTGAGAGATTTTAAGTTGATGTTGAACCACCTGGTGGTACTAATGTTGATACTTCTGTCATAATGTGCCATCGATATCCTACTTGAAGAAGTTGCTTTTCCAAGATACGTGCACTTAAATGCAACTTTTGAGATCCCTGATCTGCTTTGTTGATACTGGAGTTAACTTCATCTTTGTGCGCACATCGCGATAGAGTGCCTTTTGAATCCTTATGATGAATGGTTTTTTCCAACACATGGTCAATGAAAGAATTGGATATCATGCGTGGAGGCATGGATGGAGTGCGTTTAGGAATAAAAGTTGGATTAGTTGAAAGTTTGGAACCTTTGACTCTCCAAACTTGGGAAGATGAGTAGTGATGAGTGGATATGGAAATGTGCATGGAATTAGGACCAACTACTTGATACACTTTGTATGTTGCTTAAGAAGCTTTCTTTTTCCTTTTTGGACATCTTTGATGGATACTTGACCCTTTTTTATTTTTCCCCATAGTTTCTTTGACTGATGGAGTTTGATAGGGATAATCTTTCTTTGCATTTTTTGGTATCCAAGTGTATTTGATTGGCCTGATATGATTCTTCACTTCTTCTTCTTTGATAACGTTCTTCATTTTTTGATTCAAGTCTTTTTTGACGTTGGTCCCAATTTGTGGATGGGGTGATGGGTGGATGAAGATTTATGATGTGGTTGGTTGTAGTATTGGCATTGGTTTCATCATAAAGATTCTTTGTGCCCTCTATGTTGACATTTGCTTGAGACAAAGTTGCCACCAATTTTATGAAAGTATTACTGATATGTTGAGATCCCTTGATGGTAGAATAACCAAGGCCTTGATTCTTAGGATTTCCAATAATTTGCACTGGTTCTAGAATGCCTTGTTCATGTAGGCCTAATCCTCTACCTTGATAATTCATCTATTGAAAAATCCTATTTGAAATAGGATATGATTTACCTCAGAAAAAAGGCGATAATCCTTCTCTGCTTTGTGGTGAGAGATCGAGAATTCGAAAAGAAGATGGGATTCTGAGAGATGAGTGAAGAATGAAGAGACAAATTGAAAGGTGTCTCTCATAATTAAATAAATAAATATTTATATAGGTGTGAGAGTAATGAAAAGGTTCAACATCAGCTTAAAATCTCTCAGAAAATACAAAAAATCAGAAAAATGTTCTAAAAAAATGGTCACCTTGATGAAAACCTAGCAAATAGGCATCTTGGAGACAAAAAAAAAAAAGCATGAAAATCTGAGATTCGAGGTCCTTTTCCACTCATAAGAGGACTGTATTTATAGATTTTTTAAGGTAGGAATTCAATTGGCCAAGATCGACGGTTGAGTTCAAACCTGTTCAAATGAACGGTGAGAGATCGAGAATTCAAAAAGAAGATGGAATTCTAAGAGACGAGTGGAGAATGAAGAGACAAATTGAAAGGTGTCTCTCATAATTAAATAAATAAATATTTAATTATGTGTGAGAGAAATGAAAAGGCTTTAATTAAATATTGCAAATATTTAATTATGTGAGAAGAGAAAAAACCTTTTAATTAAATATTAAGAATATTTAATTTTGTGAGAAGAGTGGGAGATTTAGAAAATTATTTAATTAAATATTGAAAGTATTTAATTAAATGTGGAGAAAAGAATATTATTTAAATTTATAATTTAAACTTGTGATAATTAATATAAATAAATTGTAAAATCTATTTAATTAATTAAGAGTAAGATAACATTAATTAAATAAACTGCTTGATACACTTTGTATGTTGCTTGAGAAGCTTGCTTTTTCCTTTGTGGACATCTTTGATGGATACTTGCCCCTTTTTTATTTTGCCCCATAGTTTCTTTGATTGATGGAGTTTGATAGGGATAATCTTTCTTTGTATTTTTTGGTATCCAAGTGTATTTGATTGGCCTGATACGATTCTTAGCTTTTTCTTCTTTGATAACGTTCTTCATTTTTTGATTCAAGTCTTTCTTTTGAAGTTGGTCCCAATTTGTGGATGGGGTGATGGGTGGATGAAGATTTATGATGTGGCTGGTTGTAGTATTGGCATTGGTTTCATCATAAAGATTCTTTGTGCCCTCTATGTTGACATTTTCTTGAGACGAAGTTGCCCCCAACTTTATGAAAGTATTACTGATATGTTGAGATCCCTTGATGGTAGAATAACCAAGGCCTTGATTCTTAGGATTTCCAAGAATCTTCCCCCAAGACACTCACCATATAATCGCCACGGATTGTTTGCTCAGGGGATTCGATATCTGCTTCTGTCACCGTGAGTACACACTTGGAAAAAACAAAAACATGGGTGCCCTCTAGGGGGTGACATGGTTGTGTGAGTCAACACAATTTTAAGCTGTGGATTGTGATTTCTATGATGAACTATTTGACAACTAAGACTGAGTCTGACTGAAGTGCTTATCTTGTTCAAAACCTATGAAAATCTCAAGAACATACACTCAATATTTTAGATTACGTGTCTTTAAAAACACCGTTCATTTCAACAGGTTTTAGATTTCTCTTCTCACATAATTAAATATTTGCAATATTTAATTAAAGCCTTTTTATTTCTCTCATACACAATTAAATATTTATTTATTTAATTATGAAGACACCTTTCAATTTGTCTCTTCATTCTCCACTCATCTCTTAGAATTCCATCTTCTTTTTGAATTTTCAATCTCTCACCGTTCATTTCAACAGGTTTGAACTCAACCATCGATCTTGGCCAATTGAATTGCTACCTTCAAAAATCTATAAATACAACCCTCTTATGAGTGGAAAAGAACCTTGAAACTCATATTTTCATGCGTAGTTACTATAGTCGCATCTTAGCATTCATAGCATTTAATTTCAATATTTTAATATTTTAGATGCATATGCATTTTTAATAATCTCATTCTCTCAAGCTGTTGTTTTAAACAACTAAGAGCAAGCATCTTGAAACGAATCCTTGGAAATAGAGGACAATGGGATGAATTTGAAGAAAACTATGGTTTAGAGTTTGTATTTACTTTCTTTAATTTGATTTATTCAATCTAATGTTTCATTGGTGTACTAGTTTAGATTTAATTTGATTTACACATTCTAATGTACACATTTCTGGCACCCACCATGGGGCCAAGCCCCACATTTAATATTTCTTTTTATAGATTTTTCTGGCAGGTGACGGACTAAAATCATGCTTCGGTGCATCCACAGATTGTTTCGGTGCATCCACAAACTGTTTTCACGCATCTGGGGACTGTTTTCGTGCATCTGGGGACTATTTTCGTGCATCCGGGGACTGTATTCGTGCATATGATCTCTGTTTTGGTGCATACGAGCTTTCTTTTAGCGCATACGAGCTCTGTTTAGCGCATATAGTTTATGATTTTTATTTTTTTGTCAATCTTAAAATGGCCATATCTTGGTCATATTTTGGTCTTTTTTGGAGCTTTTTTTTTTCAAATGGGAAATAATTTCATAAGCTATCTAATGGTGTAGGCATTTATCAACTTTGATAGAGTTTATATTTTCAAATTATCACTTAATGTCAAACCACAATGAAACTTGGTCTAAATTTTAGGGTTGTTATGCTTAATCATTTATCTAACCCTCATATCTTCTTGTTTCTTGATTCCATCTAACATTTGGAGCTTGTATTGCAGATTTTAAAGGATCATGGAGCATGAAAATTAAAGAAAAAGCATTATCACATGATTGTAACAAGTATTTTTAAACACCTTGGGAGCAATTATAATCTCATTCTTAAATTGTTGTCTGGATCCGATGCGATCGCGACTAGAGATTTTATTGATGTATGGGGAATAAAATGAAGCAATCCTAGGATAGAAATTTAAAATTTTGAATTTATCAATCCTAAGATAGTGACCACACAATATTTTTGCAATTAAAATGAACCCCATGCCTACTGTGAAGCAACATCTTCACTTAGTTTAAATATTGTCTTTTGGTGCTATAAAAAGAACATTGTTTGCTTTGTTTGTGGCAATAGGTCTATGCTCTCCCCTTAATTGGGTGACCAAAATACCAGACCGCCTTTTCATTTTCATTCAATGTTTTCAATTTATTACAACCTTTAGAGGGTCTGTCGTAGTGGGAAAAAGTACTCACCCTACAGGAACAACCTAAAAGGGAACAACCAAAGCCAGGTTTTCCAACCCACAATAATCAAAAGAAAATTCGGGGAAAGTCCGCAATTCGACAGTAGTGTGTAGAGATAACCATCCCCAAAACCTTTGTTCTAAAGGTTGGGAGGTCTCTTAAGGGAGTTTATCTATTTTCGCACCGAATGGAAACCTTGACTATGAACCATAGTGTAGAAAGCCAGCCGTGTCAATATCCAAACATCATCTTAATCACGGTGCAAGAGGAGGGAAGAATCTGCCCCAAGACACTCACCATATAATTGCCATAGATTGTTTGCCTAGGGGATTCAGTATCCACTTTCGTCACCTTGAGTACGCACCTAGAAAAGAAAAAAAAATGGGCGCCCTCTAGGGGGTGACATGGTTGTGTGAGTCGACACGATTTTAAGCTGTGGGCTGTGATTTCTATGATGACCTATTTGAAAACTAAGAGTGAGTCTGATTGAAGTGCTTATCTTGTTCAAAACCTATGAAAATCTCAAAAACATACACTCAATGTTTTAGATTCTATGTCTTTAAAAACAATTGTCTTCCTATTGCATGTTGTGTTTTCAAAACATTAATATAGATAAGATCATCTGAAAACTTTAAAACATGGGTGATAGGGAAGAAAATCTTGTTCATAGCTCAAATCAAGAGATAACAGAAGAAATGCTTCTAGAAGATGAACAAGATCCATAGTTTCTCTTAGCTATGGAAAAGATCTTAGAGCAAAATAAAGAAGGATATTTTCTTTTATTGGCAAACCAAGGTGCCAAATTTCCCTCTGACTACAATATGGAGAAAATTAAAGAGAATCCTGAAAAGAATGAAACTCCCTTAAATGATCTTAGTACTCTTACACAACAAGTAAGAGCACTCCAAAAACAAATCAAGGAAATAAAAGGGGGCACAACTAAAAATTCCTTTTACAGAAATATGAATGTGACCTCTTCTGCTCCCAAAATAACATCAACCAAATTCAATGTTTTTGAATTTTTGCAAAGATTAAAGGGGAATCCCAAATCTAAGCCATCAAATAACATTGACCAATCATGTCATGCCATGCATTTATCTTCATCCCTCATAATTCAAAATGAACCTCATGGTTCTTCCACCCAATTCAATGATCCCATTCAATTTCCTTCTTCTATCATATCCTCTACATCCAATGATTCATTTGAATCTACACATCTCGATCAAAACATTCTTTCCATTAAATCCCATGATAACAAAATTTTACAAACCCTTCCAATCTTTGATCAAGATCCCATATCTCAAGAATCATATGATGATCCCCTCCTTTCATTATTCACCAATGATAATCCTCTTCCATCTCAAGAACAAAATATTCTTCCAAGTCCTCCCTCCACCCCATCTTATGAATCCATACCCTGTCATGAATCAATCACATCCCAGGAGCATGACAATTCTTCCATCCTATCCAAAGCTTCATTTCCATCTAATGATCAATCTACTCCATCTCCTTCATCTAATGATTCTTTTCCAAGTCAAGATCAAATTATCCCATCATCCTCATGTCAAGGGCTCATCACACCTCTTTAAGAAATTCCATTATCATTTGATCATATGGTTGAAAACATTGAAAATTTCTCCACCATAACTATTGGAGACAATGATCAAAATCAATCCATCAATGAGCACTGTGAGGATATGTCTACCCCATCTAGTGATCAAATCAAAATTCATCAAGTGCCATTTTTTAGTTATGATCAAGACCCCTCCTACAAAGATCTATTTCAAGGAGTGTTGATGATATTTTATCCTATTGACATAATCCATGATCCATTAACCAATGATTGTATTGAAAATGTCTCTACAATGCCTAATGAGCTAGAGGACATATCTCAAGAACATATTTCAAAGCATGATCAATAGTTATCACCAAGGTCTAGCAATGGTCCCTCCCAAGACATATTGACATCCTTCGACCTCATGGTTGTGAACAGTGAAAGAATCCCCTACTCACCATTTGATCCAAGTCCACTCAAAGATCAAGATGATATTGAGCCACTTCCCATGCCTAATGACGATGTCCAAAAACCCTTTGAAAGAAATCCATCCTTTGAAATCAACCCATGTCAAGAACTTGATCCAAAACATGTCGAAAGTAATTCCAGAATTAGTCAAGATCAAGGATTCGTATCTCCCAAATACTATAATGATCTAATGGGCACTTTCCTATCTATACAAGATATTGCAAATGATGATCATATTCATATAGCACATACTCTTCCATCTACCCATAATATGCTTTCTTTGGATGGACACATAGATGATCATCATTCAAACCAAGAGTCTCATACTCTTACCAAGGAACAAGAGTCTCTTACTCTTAACATTTATACACATGGTCAAAATATAGAGAAATCTAGAGACATGTCAGAAATGGGTCATGAAGAAGGCTTCTACAAAAGTTGTGAATCAGAAGCATCATGTGAAAGCATATCAAGAATGAATCATGAGGAAAACTTTTACAAGGACAATGAAGCATCAACACCTCTTGAAGGAGCATTACAATCCGATATCTCACAAGATCAAGATAAACATACCAATCAAGCGTTCATCCCACTTATGGAAGATCCTATCACTTATAAACTTAGATCACTCACCTTTGTAAGGGAAAATTATCTTATCAATAAGGAAGTTGTCACTTTTGAAGATCCACCATAGAGCAGAGAAGGATTAGCACCTTGTTTCCAAGGTAAATCATAGCCTATTGCAAATAGGATTTTTCAGTAGATGAATTATCAAGGAAGAGGATTAGGCCTACATGAACAAGGCATTCTAGAACCAGTGCAGATTATTGGAAATCCTAAGAATCAAGGCCTTGGTTATTCTACCATCAAGGGATCTCAACATATAAGTAATACTTTCATAAAATTGGGGGCAACTTCATCTCAAGCAAATGTCAACATAGAGGGCACAAAGAATCTTTATGATGAAACCAATGCCAATACTACAACCAGCCACGTCATAAATCTTCATCCACCCATCACCCCATCCACAAATTGAGACCAATGTCAAAAGAAAGACTTGAATCAAAAAATGAAGAACATTATCAAAGAAGAAGAAGCTAAGAATCATATCAGGCCAATCAAATACACTTGGATACCAAAAAATACAAAGAAATATTATCCCTATCAAACTCCATCAGTCAAAGAAACTATGAGGCAAAATAAAAAAGGGGCAAGTATCCATCAAAGATTTCCACAAAGGCAAAAGCAAGCTTCTCAAGCAAAATACAAAGTGTATCAAGCAGTTGGTCCTAATTCCATGCACATTTCCATATCCACTCATCACTACTTGTCTTCCCAAGTTTGGAGAGTCAAAGGTTCCAAACTTTCAACTAATCCAACTTTTATTCCTAAATGCACTCCATCCATGCCTCCACACATGATATCCAATTCTTTCATTGACCATGTGTTGGCAAAAATTGTTCATCATAAGGATTCAAAAGGTACTCTATTGCGATGTACGCACAAAGATGAAGTTAACTCCAGTATCAACAAAGCAGATCAAGGATCTTAAAAGTTGCATTCAAGTGCACGTATTTTGGCAAAGCAATTTCTTCAAGAAGGATATTGATGGCACATTATGACAGAAGTATCAACATCAGCACCACCAGGTGGTTCAACATCAGCTTAAAATCTCTCAGAAAATACAAAAAATCAAAAAAATGTCCTGAAAAAATGGTCACCTTGATGAAAACCTGGCAAACAGGCGTCTTGGCGACAACAAAAAAAAAAAAAAAGCATGAAAATCTGAGATTCGAGGTCCTTTTCCACTCATAAGAGGGTTGTATTTATAGATTTTTGAAGGTAGGAATTCAATTGGCCAAGATCGATGGTTGAGTTAAAACCTATTGAAATGAATGGTGAGAGATCGAGAATTCGAAAAGAAGATGGAATTCTAAGAGACGAGTGGAGAATGAAGAGAAAAATTGAAAGGTGTCTCTCATAATTAAATAAATAAATATTTAATTATGTGTGAGAGAAATGAAAAGGCTTTAATTAAATATTGCAAATATTTAATTATGTGAGAAGTGAAAAAGCCTTTTAATTAAACATTAAGAATATTTAATTTTATGAGAAGAGTGGGAAATTTAGAAAATGATTTAATTAAATATTGAAAGTATTTAATTAAATGTGGAGAGAAGAATATTATTTAAATTTAGAATTTAAAATTGTGATATTTAATGTAAATAAATTGTAAAATCTATTTAATTAATTAAGAGGAAGATAGCATTAATTAAATAAACTTTATTTATTTAATTAAATTAGAAGAATTGGAAAATGACCAATATAAATAAATAATTAAATTTATTTATATGTAGATGACCTAAGAACATTAATTAAATAATTCATATTTAATTAATTCAGGTTCGATCAACCGTGACCATTTTGAGATGTGTACACCTACTATATCATCAACTAAAGACATGGTCCCACAAAAACCTTGTGGGTGGTTGTCAATGGCACCCATCCTCCTTTGATGTCCCCTTGTGTATGCCACATCACCACTGAATAATCCATCTTTTCTTTGTTTCAAAGGGATTCACCATAGAGTCACTTCGATATACATTCTTCTCCCTGATGATGAGTCATCAAAGTATCAAGGGGAAACAAGATGCAGTCTTTCCGAACTACCACTATCACTCTGATATAGCATTACCTCTCTCCATTGCTTCATCAATGAGACACCAAAATCAGACTCTTCAAAGTGTTGTTGTCTCCCTGATTAAACATGTAGACTTTGGTGAAATTGGAAGGATAGGTACAAGGGGTGGGTTCCCACACGATTGCAAAGACATAAGTGATGACATAAATGACTTACAAACTATAATACCATATCATTAACAAAATAGAATTCTATTTCAACGTTATGACTATAGAATCATCATATTACCATTTTAAATAACTTGTGCAATACTTTGTAATATATTCTCTCAGCATCACGAATGACTTGCACATTTCTAGAGCTTGAACCACACCTTGACATCAATGACTATAATATGCCAACACATTGATGATGTTGTCCAACAACATCATAATGGTATGTACATTTTACATGATCAAGTGTTGTTATTGATGTCAAAATTGTTGTGGATCATTCTAGTATGATTTAGAAATGGTTTTGAAAACATTTGTGTAAGATAAGTTGGTCTAGAAAGTATAGCTACACAAAAAAATGTCTTAGTATCAAATCTTCTAGTACATTGGTTTACTGCATCAATTTCCAAGTCCTCACTCCACCACAAATAGAGATATCACTGTGTTCTTCTAATAGTGTTTTGGTGATCAGTAGATGCATCTAAATCTAATATTTTGTTTGTTTGGTGAAGTATCTTGGAATATACAAATGAATTTTTATTTTTTTTTATATTACAATTATTTTTTATACAAAGTGTTGGTGTGGGAGATTTTTCATTCCTTCATGGATAATTATTTTGTGTTGTGATACTAAATATAATCTATTAGATGTTAGTTGAGTGAGAATTCTAGATGGTATCTAGTTTTGAGTTCCACGTATGGAGAATTGAGTAAGTAGATGAAATTTTTTTGTTTAGGTCTTATTTGGGGATAACCTAAGACATTTGAAGGATTAATATGTGTTACAATATTATGTATGATATATATTGGATCCATCTCAACCTATCTTGATGGGAAATTAATTTTGAATCAAGGTGAAAGATGTTGATGAAACATTTTGATGATGAAAAGTTTAATTTTGTGTGTTACTTCCAATTAGGCTGACCTAATTGAAGTTACGCTTGATGTGGATGTATATATATAGAAGATTGATTTTAGTTTTTGAGAGTTTTGGAAGGTGTGATTAATTTGTGATAGATGATGATGCTAGAGAATCCTTGGTTCTTCATAATCCTACATCAACCAAAAATATTTCCATTTAGTTTTTGTTCTTGTTCGATTTGGTAGATCTGGTGTTTCTTCATGTTTGCTCGCGAGATCACACATACCTAGGATTTCATTGTGAACATGTTCAATATCCTTATTCCACATTTTTAGCTCATTTGGTTCCTTTTCTGGCAAGTTACAGCTTTTGGATTAAGAGACTATTTTTTGGTTCTGGCCCTAGAATAATCTCAAACCCTAATGGCTAGTTGGATGAATTGTGGATCTCTCCTATGGTTTGCAAATCCTCATAGTGTGTTTGGATTTTTTCTATGGAATTTACTTGACCTTACACTTAGGTCCACAGTTCATCATGCACATCTAGCATGGAAGAATTTTAGATTTGAGGCTGACCTATTCTTGCACATGTTACCTTTTCCTCATTGGAGATTGTAATGATCTTTTGGCAATGCATATGTTTCTAGACTCACGGATATAATATAAAGCTTGTATTGAATCCTTAGAAGGAGGGAATATTGATGATAAACTATAATATGTTGTATATTAGGTCCGATCTATAGGATTTACCTCACATAGAAGAGCATTGTATTTTGAGCATGTTGTAATCAAGCCTATACATCGAATCTGTAACCCTGAATGTGGCCGACTATTTGTAATCAATATTTTTGATAATAAGAATGTTTGCATCTGCATTTGCCTCCATAATTTGTGTTGCTTCCATTATGTAACTCTTGATGCATGGTTTAGACTATTCTCTTTGAGGACCCTTGTTACCATTGTTGCATCAAACTGGTATCAGAGTGAGATTCATTCCTTGCAAGTTGCACAGTCCTATTGAAGATTTGTTGTAGGGTGGTAGATTAAGGATCTGACCTACAACTGTAGAGGGCTTGTGTCAAGATGGGGGGAAGAAAAAATGGAAAAGGAAATGGAGTGTATGGAAATGAAGACCTAGCTATAATGGAGATGTTGAGAGAAATTGATGCTAGATTAGAAGCAGTTAAAACATCCTAGAGAATAGGTTGACCAGTTGAGGATGTAAGTGATGAAGAAGTGGAAGAACACAAAGAAGTTGTAGGAGGAGAGCAACCTGGTCTTGATAAGGAAGAAGAAATGTTCATGAGAGACCTCACCAGAGTGAACACTATGCCGCATTTCAATCCACCGAATTATACTAGCAATTTGGATTTAGACGAATTGTTAGATTGGATAACAGAGATGGAAAATACTTTGATTTTGTAGGTACCCTAGAAGATAAGAAGGTGAATTTTTCTGTACAAAATTAAAAGGATATGAATCCCTTTTGTGAGAACACTTGCAAACAGATAGACATAGAAAAGGGAAAGAGAAGATAGGATCATGGGATCAGATGGTAACCAAGTTGAAGACAAAGTTTATTCCTACAAACTATCAGATTAGTCTATTATGAAAATTGCAGAATCTGAAGCAGAAAGAATCAAGTGTAATAGAGTATACTGAAGAGTTCTACAAGTTGAATATCAGATCTGGACTTTCAAAAGATGAGACCAAACAAGTAGCCAGATATATGAATTGTTTTAGGTCATCAATTCAATATGAGATTTGTTTGATAAATTTGATGAATGTGGAGGAGGTATACCAGTGTGACCTAAAAGAAGAAGAGAAGCTGAAAAAAAGGCATGAGAAAAGACGATGAGGAAAAGGTGGAAGATTTCAAAGAGGAAGAATATTTGTGGCAGGAGGAAGAGGAACTTTTGCAGATCAAATACGGATAGGAAGGTTAACAAGAATGATACGTCATACCGAAGAGATGATGGGAACTCTTACAAAGGAGGAAGATATGGTGGTTATGGAAATGAAGGATATAGGAAAGATGACAGAGGATAGGAGAAAAGAGTATTCAAGGGAACTTATTTTAAAAGTGATGAAGAAAGACATAGAGAATTTGAATGCAAACAAGGAGAGACAAGCATAAAGATTGAAAAAAATAGAAGAATAGATTTTTTGGAGGAGGAACATGTTGGATCATCTAATCAATTGGAAGAAGGAGAAGTATTGGTGAATAGGAGAGTGTTGTGTCAAAGCGAATTGGAGAAAGAACCATTGCAGAGGAAGAATTTGTTTCAAGACAAATGTAAGGTAGCTGGGAAATTTTGTAGAGTGATCATTGACAATGGAAGTTTAGAGAATCTAGCTTCTGAAGAGATGGTGACCAAGTTGAAGTTGGAAAGATTGAAAACCCAAAACCCTATTAGATAGCATGGATTCAAGATGAACATAAAATACTAGTAAGTGAATAATGTTTGGTAAAATTGAAGATAGGAAATTACCATGATGAAGTTTTGTGTGATATTATTCCTATGTATGTATGCCATATTTTTTTGGGAAGACCTTGGCAGTATGATAGACAATATATTCATGATGGAAAGAAGAACATATACACAATTTTTTCAAATGGGATGAAGCAAACTTTTTTTCCCTTGGAAGATGCTCTTAAAGCTGAGACTTGTATGACTACTAGAATCTATTTGGTTGATGAAAGGTGATTTATGGATGGATCGAGACATGAGAACCTATGCTATAACCCTTTTTCCTAAGAAAGTTGAAGACTTGAAGCATGAAGGAGAGAAGCCAAAGGAGATAAAATATTTATTGACAGAATATGAAGCTACCATTTCAGATAATGTACCTAATGGATTACCACTTGTAAGGAGTTTTAGTCATTGTATGGATCTGATTCCTGGAGCTAGTTTTCCTAACAAAGAAGCACACCAGATGACACTAGCAGAAAATGAACAATTGAATAGACAAGTGTAAGAGCTGTTAAGAAAAGGTTTGATCAGAGAAATCTTTAGTCCTTGTGCAGTACCTACAATATGTGTACAGACTCTCGATCCATTAACAAGGTCACAGTGAAGTATAGATTTCCTTTGCCTCAGATGGATGACATTGTGGATTGTTTGAGTGGATCTAAGTATTTTACAAAGATAGACTTGAAGAGTGGATATCATCACATCAGAATTAGAGAAGGAGATGAGTGGAAAACAACATTCAAAAAAAATGAAGGATTGTATGAGTGGTTGGTGATGCCTTTTGGATTGAAAAATGCATTGAGTACTTTCATGAGGTATTAAAGAAATTCTTGGGTAAGTTTGTGATTGTTTACTCGGATGACATCTTGATTTCTAGTAAGACTAGGGAAGAACATTTGTTGCACATAAGACAAGTTTTGCAGAGGTTGAGAGAAGATAAGTTGGTAATAAACATCAAGAAGTTTATTTTCATGAAGGAAGAGTTGGTATACCTTGGATTTGTGATATCAGTGGGTTGGTTAAAGATTAACCCTGAGAAGGTGAGAGATATTTTTTAATGGCCTACGCCTAAAAGCATAGGAGAGGTAAGATCATTTCATGGATTCACTAGTTTCTACAGTATGTTCATTAGGAATTTTAGTTCTTTTTGCAATCCAATGACTAAAGCAATGAGAGGAGATAGGAAGGATTTCATATGGACATCTGGAGCAGATATGAGTTTTGAATTATTGAATCAGAAGGTGACTGAGTATCCTGTGTTGGATTTACCAGACTTTGATAAGGTATTTCAAGTATATTGTGATGCAAGTGGGAATGCAATTGGAGCAGTGCTAATTCAAGAAGGAAGACCAGTAGCCTATTTTAGTGAGAATTTGAATGATGTGAGGAGAAGGTATTTTGTGTATGATCAAGAGTTCTATGCCATAGTTCAAGCTTTGAAGAATTGGAGACATTACTTGTTATCTAAGGAGTTTGTGTTGTATACAGATCATCAAGCTTTGCAATATTTGAATAGTCAAGGTAAGTTGAATCAGAAACACATGAGATGGGTAGAGTTCTTGTAGAGTTATACCTTTTTTTCTCAAGCATAGGAGTGAAAAATCAAATAGAGTTGTTGATGCATTGAGTAGGAGAAGGAATTTTTTGACACATATGAAAGTGGAAGTGTTAGGTTTTGATGAATTAAAGAACTTGTATGAGGAAGACTTAGATTTTTTAGAACCTTGGAGTGCTTGTAAAGAACTAGTTTTGGAGGATAGAAGTCAATGGTTGGATTATCTCATTCAAGAGGATATGTTTTTTAGAGGAAATAAGTTGTGTATACCCTAGACTTCAATGAGAGATAGCTTGGTAAAAGAGAAACATATTGGAGGATTAGCAAGACATTTTGGAGTTGACAAGATAGTAACATTGGTAAGCGAGAACCACTTTTGGCCATATATTCATAAGGATTTAAGGAAATTTGTACAGAGCTATCAATTTTATCAAGTTGCAAAAGGGAGTAGTCAGAATGTTGGATTGTATGAACCTTTGACACTACCTGAAAGACCTTGAGAGGATATCAACATGGATTTCATACTTGGTTTTCCTAAAACACATAGAGGTAATGATTCAGTATTTTTGGTGGTGGAATTTTTTTCTAAAATGACACATTTTATACCTTTGAAGAAGACAATAGATGTAGTACATGTAGCAAAAAAAATTTCAGAGTAGTCAGATTGCATGGATTACCTAGGAGTATTGTTTCAGACAGAGATACAAAATTTGTTGGTTACTTTTTGAGGACATTTTGGAAGAAAATGTAGACAGATTTGAAGTTTAGTTCTACTTTTCACCCACAGATAGATGGAAAGACAAAGTTATTAAATAGGAGTTTCAAAATTTTTTTGAGATGTTTGGTTGGAGAGAAGATCGGAAGTTGGGATTTATCCCTTGCGCAAGCAGAGTTTTCCTACAATAATTTAGTAAACATAAGTACCAGAAAGACACCATTTGAGATTGTTACTAGAGTTCACCCTAGAGGAATATTAGAACTAAGACATCAATAAGGAAGATAAAAGGAGTGTAGAAGAAGAATAATTTGTAGAACATATGAACACAATGCATAATCAAGTGAAACAACATTTGGAAAACATGAACCAAAAGTATAAGGAGAAAGTAGATGAAAAGAGAAGACATAAGGAATTCGAAGTTGGAGATGAAGTGATGGTATATTTGAGGACGAAAAGATTTCTAGTTGGTACATATAGTAAGCTAAAGATGAGGAATTTTGGACCCTATAGAATTATGAGGAAATTTGATTCAGGAAATGCATATGAAGTGGAGTTACTAGATGACATAGGTATTTCACCAATATTGCAGACCTACATCAGTACCATGAAGCAGTTTTCAGTGAGGAGAGTAAGGTGAAGCTAGAAGAAAAGCTTCCTAAACAACAATTAGATGAGATAGGAGACATTTTGGATGTCAGAGATGGAAGAAAGACTCGTGGAAGATAGTACAAAGAATATACTGTGAAGTGGAAAGGTAGACCAGTGGAGGATTCTTCTTGGATTTATCAAGCTGAGGTGGACCATCTTGGTTTTCCTTTGGCCCCATCAAAGTGAGGGACAAACTTTTAATTAACATCAGATTTCTGATGCAGGAGCATCCTTGGTTCTTGGCAATATTCCATCAACCAAAAATATTTCCATTCAATTTTTGTTCTTATTTTGTTCGTGTTCTTGTTTGATTGGGTAAATCTGGTGTTTCTTCATGTTTTATTTCAAGATCACACATACCTAGGATTTAATTTTGAACATGTTCAATTGGCTTATTCCAAATTTTCAGCTCATTTGGATCTTTTTCTAGCAAGCTACCACTTATGGATTAAGAGATAGTTTTTGGTTGTGGCCTCAAAATAATTTTAAACCCTAACGACTAGTTGGATTGATCGTGGATCTCGCTCATGGTTTGCAGATCCTCGTGGTGTTTTTATATTTTTTCTACGGAGTTTCCCTAACCTTACACTTAGGTCCACACTTCATCATGTGCATCTACCATGGAAGAATTTCAGATTTGAGGTTGACCTGTTCTTGCACATGTTACCTTTTCCTTAGTGGAGATTATAATGATCTTTGGCCGACGCAGATGTTTCTAGACTTGTGTATATGATATAAATTTTGTATTGAATCCTTAAAAGGATGGAAGATTGATGATCAAGTAGAATATGTTGTATATTAGGTCCAATATGTAGGATTTTGCTCACATAGAAGAGCATTGTATTTTGAGCATGTTGTAATCAGGCATGTGCGTTGAATATATAAGCCCAAATGTGATCGACTATTTGTAATCAATATTTATAATAATAAGAATTTTTGAATTTGCATTTTCCTCCATAATTTGTGTTGCTTCCATTGTGTAACTCTTGTTGCATGGTTCAGTCTGTTCTCTTTGAGGACCCTCCTTACTGTGGCTGCATCAAATGACATGTATGGTGTTCCACCTACATGTGTGTGATGTGAATGTGATAAGAGTTGTACGAATTATGTAAATTCAAAGCAGAGAAGTGCATTGATCCAATTTAGTGCATATATTGGTTTTTTTCTACATTGGAACTGTAATCCAACATATTGTAGATGCATTTGTAACAATTTTCTAACCCTCACCATGGTTTTTCCCATTTTTGGCGTTTCATGTAAAAATCCTAGTGTTCATGTGTTATGTGATTTTGTGGATGTTTCATGATTTCATTCATTATTGTAGATGAATTAGTTTTGGTAATTAGATGGCTAATTTCTAAATATTTAATAGAATATTGATTCATCCCCCTCTCAATATTTTGGGTGTTGAACATTTTTTTCAAAATTTTGGTATCAGACCTCTGCATTATTAAATGGAGAAGTCATGAAGGTTATGGGCCTTTCATTTTTGTCTTCCCTCTTTTGGGTTAAAACACCAATGTATGAATGATCTGAAGTAAAATTATAGATGTTGAACGTCTTAGTGTATTCTAGTATGGCTACAATAGGAGTGCTAATTATAGCTTCTTTAATCTCTTGGAAGGATTTATTGGCTTCTAAGATCCATTTTATTTTGCAATATTTCTTTAACATACCATTCAAGGGATGTTGATTTATACAAACCCACTGTTAAATTTTCCACTAAATTTTATCATTCCAAAGAACTATTTCAACTCTTTCCTACTATTGGGTGGGGACAACTTTAAAAATTTATTTGATTCTTTTTGGATCAATTGAAATACCTTTTTTAGAGATTATATGTCCTAGAAGCTTCACTTGCATTACCCCAAAAAATAAACTTCTTGCAATTAAGTAAAATACCTAATTCATTGCACCTTTGTAGGATCTTACATAGGTCACTTACATGATCAACACTATTTTTTGAGATCATGATATCATCCATATATAATGATGTATTTATTGATCAACCCTTTAATGGCTATGTCCATGGATCTTTTGAAAGTATATCTTTTGTTAATGAGACCAAAGGAAATTAAACTAATTTTAATATTAAAGTATAAAAAATCAAACTAATTGTAAATATTCATTCAATTTGAATGTTTCCAAATTTTAATATTTTAAAAAAATTCATGAAATTTTTAAGAATTAAAATTTGTAACATTAAATAATTTTAATATACTAAATCTTGAAAGAAAATCAAATGAAATAAAACACATGAAAACACAATACAAACACATATAAGATAAAAATTATTACATGATTGAAAAAGAATAAAGTCACTAAAAATGAATAAAATATAGTCACAAGCTTAATGAAAAAATAAGGTGACAACAATGTGAAATGTGTGAAAATTACAAGAAATGACAATAATTTGTTAATATACCAAACTTATCAATGAACAAGACTTGAAAAAGAAGGGTACCCAATTCAGTGAGAATAAGAGGTATTGTGTAATCTTAATAAAACATGCCCTGCCCTTGACTAGAGCTAAAATAATAGAAATCTTTCAATATAAATTATAAAATATTAAAACAAAGAAATGCTTCAAAGAAGAAGACCACATTATATTGAAAATCCTATCAAGTTGCAAAAATAAATAATTATTTCCCTTCTTTTACTAATAGAATTAGATTAGACAAACTTTATATATTAAAATTTTAAACACTTTTTCAAAGTTATGCAAGAAAGGTCATATTTTATATGAAATTTCATATCACTTGAAATACATTTATTTGACTACCTAATCATAGCTTCACTACTAGCAAACAATCTATAATGCTAGTAGAGATAATTTTATTCCTATTCAAGAATGGCTTGACTACAAGATAGTTTTCTATAGCCATAACAAAGACACTTGATGTTCTCAAAACGAATAATTTTTTAAATTTTTTAAATTTTCTTACTTCCATCATTCTATTAAATTTGAAGTTGTATACTAGGTTCAAGTGCATTAAGTGGTAGTCACTTTATTTTTTATAACAATTTATTTACATAAAATTAACATATTAACTATATTCACTTTCTAGAATATGTAAATAACAGTAATTACATGTAATAAATTTCAAATGAAAGGGTACAAAGATCATCATTATATTGTATACACTAACTTAGCATAAAAATACTCTAAATAGTTAGATACATCTTGAAAAATAATTGGTGTAGGAGCATCAGAGTCTATAGGAATGTTGAATGAACAAGACAACTGAGAGGGGGTGAATCAATTGTGTCTTATCAAAACATTTAAACCCTCATTAATATTTTGATCTATATGCATTCATTAAAGCCTTAATTTGTTATGAAGATTTAACATGAAAAGAAAATAACAGAAAATGAAACAACTTTAACACCATGCATAAGACAACACAATTTTTTTTGTGGAAAACCCAAGCAGGGAAAAACCATAGTGAGGATTATCTCACAATATAAGTAATTGTAAAATTGGTTACAATGGCTCACTGCCAGAAGGGGCACACTATCCTGAAAGGCTCAAAACCAAGTCTCACTATAAGAGTAGAAAAAGAAGATAGAGAAGAAATTTTACACAGAGATAATGATTTCAATGCAACAAAGATTACACCACAATAGATCCATCACCTTTGTAGTCTATTTGAATGATTGAAAACACATTCTACTCACTACATCTAGTAGTCCAACACTTGAAATCTTGCACTAATCAGCTTAATTTTGCACCTTACAACTTTGAAATTCACATCACTCACATCACACATGCCATACTTTCATCTTTCTTAACCTCCCTCAACAATTCAATAAATACTTCTACCATCCTCAACCTTGAAACCCTTTCCAAGGTCAGCAATGCACCTCAAACATGCAAATTCAAATTAGGTCGACACCAAAATACTTTCATGGAAGATAGAAATGAATTTGGACAACATCAAAACTTAACTGGGACTAGAATCTACAACACTACTCAACCACTTGCTACCAAAAAAATAATTTATCCTTTGCATGTAACTAATGTAAACACCAAGTTGGTCATTACCCATGAAAACACAATGAAAATTTGAAGTAAACACTTCTTCAAATCCCAAGATGACTTGTGAACAACACATCATGCCTTTATACAATCTATAAAAATCCTTGAACCACTTGAGATCCAACAAATTCCTTTGCAACCTCTTTCACCTAAAGAATATACAAACCTATTACACTCAGACAACTCTGTCATACACTATTACTTGAAAAATTATCTTCCAGTGCACCAAACCTCAAATCCTCTTGACTAAGGTAAAATACTAACCCCATCAACACTCCTTCAGAATCACAATACCTAAAGCATAACTATATAGAAATGTAGAGCAAAAACATTTCTCCTAGACACATATGTAATGCAGAGTCACACTCTAGTCAACACAACTTCTACTATATGATAATCCAACATACCATCACTTGAATATAAAACCTCTTAAAACCTCTCACCAACATATCTAAATTTCATAGATAGATCTTCAACCGAGAATAAATGTAGAGAAAAATTGAAACATCTCTTTGTAACCCAAAACAATATTGCAACAATCTATTTCCTCTTTTTATCAAATTTTCTCAAAAGAACTAGGAAACTAAGCACCAGAGACACATACACAACATCTTCATCACTACTAAATCCATATATAGAAGCTTATCAAAGTAGTAACAAATTTTAACACCAGTAGTTGAACCGAAGACAACATAATACAACAAATCAAAGCATAGACAACATCAATTGTTCTTCTTCAACACCAATATCCTTGAACACATATAGTTAACATCAATGACAACAAAAGATTTTTGACATCAATGACAACACTAATTTTCACATACTTGCAACAATCTCCACCTTTGTCATTGATTTGAAAACATGATGTGAAAAACAATAGAAAAAACAACTCTAAACATACATGTTTCCTTTTGGATTTTCTCTTTACTCACTCTTCCCCTTACATGATTATTTCTTCAATTGAATTTCTCTTTCAAATGTTTCTCTCTCTCCATGAGAAATTATTCTCCCCCTTGTGTTTATGATTTTCTTCACATAATTCTCTCTCCCCCTTTGACATCAATAGAAAAGGACATAATTTTTTCATTATTTAGCCGCTTTGACATTACACAATCTTCTTATAACTGCTCAACAACACCTTTCCTTTTCTACTCTGAATACTCCCTTTTAGGAGCACACACCAATTTGTAATAATATGCAATAATACTACCTACTCCCCCTGAGAGATAGCCACCAACATAAATCTAAAATAAGGGATAGATCTTGAGATCCACTGGACTGATGCATCTCCTTATGCATATAACTCAATAAAGGAGGGGTAATAACCCCCATCTTCTTTTGGAGATACTCAATAGTATCCTTTGGAAGAGACTTAGTAAATATACCAGCAATCAAATCCTTTGTAGGAACATACTCAAGTTTCACTTCATTCTCCACAAACTTCTCTCTTAGAAAGTGATATCTACTTGAAATATGTTTTTTCCTTGAATGCATAACTAGATTCTTTAAAATGTTTATTGTACTTGTATTGTCACAAAAGATGGAAATATTCTCATCATTCACCTCTCTAATATCCTTCAATGTTTTCCTCATCCAAAACACTTGTGTAGCAAGATGGTGTTGCAATGTACTCAACCTTTGTAGTAGATAAAGAAATTGAATCTTGTTTCTTACTTATCCATGATACCAATCTAAATCCAAGAAAGAATGCACAACCATATGTACTTTTTTTTCATCCACTTAACCAGCCCAATCTGTATCTGTGTAAGAACTCAATGTGAAATTAGTATCCTTTGGATACCACAAGCCATGATCGAGAGTGCCTTTTAGGTATCTTAATATCCTCTTTACTACTACAACATGTGACTTTCTAGGATCTTCTTGAAATCTAACCACAAGAAAAACTACATGCATGATATCCTGTCTAGTTGCAGTTAGATATAACAGTCCACCAATCATTGATTTGCACTTGCTTTGATCAACCTTACAGGATTCATCATTCTTTCTCAATATGCAACCAATGACCATAGGATTACATACCAATTTGAAGTCTTCCATTCAAAACTTCTTCAACATTTCCTTGACATACTTTGACTATGAAATGACTATGCCTTTATTTTTTTGATTGATTTGTAGCCCAAGGAAGAAATTCATCTCCCCAAACATGGGCATCTCAAACTCTTTCATACCAAGATTTGATCATTTTTCAACCTTAAAGTAAATATTACTACCAATGGTACTTGTATCACATGGTGAATTGTGTAATGTGAGTAAATGAATAATAAAACCACACAATCAGTGAAATGTATTATATTAGGGAAATCGAAATAACAAGTAAACTGATAAAACTATTCATTAAAACCATTCCATTGTTTCCTATCTCTAAGGATTCCTTGAATCATAATGGCTCTCAGATTTTTCTCACACTATAACGTTTTAGAATGACAACCTAGAGAATGTATGTTGTAAAATGCAAGAATCATAGTTCCTACATGATTTGATAAACTATGTGATATGCGGTAAATGATAATGATGATATGATAATGGATATGATACTAAAGACTATGATGCAAATTATTTGTAAAACTACTATGATAATGGAAATTAAGCTAATAAACTAAGCCATGATTCTGAATTAATATGCTTCTACTATGCTAAATGCTCTAAATGGTCCAATGCTCACATGCTCTAAATACTCTAGGATAATTTTTACAGAGTAAGTTTTCTCAAAATAGGATATGAAATGCTAGGGAATGATGTTGTATTTATAGGATTTCCAAGGCTTTTTGTGATGTGGTAGGATTCGAGGGTCAATATTTGAGCTGGAAAGATGAATGGTGGAGGATGGAGAAGTTAGAGTGAATCATGGAGAGTGTTCCCTTTAATAGAAAACTTTACCAAGTGTTGAAGAGAATAAATGATATGGAGAAGCCAAGTGTCCAACGTTTGTTTCAAATTTGTTGAGGATAATTCCATTTAAAAAATAGAGTTATTTGAATTCATGAGACACTTGATAAGGTGGATGATGAGGTGGAAGAAGGTTAGAAAGTTATGTAGAAATGTGACAAAATTGAATTTAGAAATTCAAATTTAATGAGAGGGAATTAATCAAATAAAACAAATTAGTTAGATTTGTTTATTTAATTAAATCATGAAGAAAATGATTTTAGAAAGAATGAAGAAAGTGAACTATATAAATAATTTTTTCAATTTATTTATAAGTAGATGAATTAAGAGGGTTTATTAATTAAATA
Organism: Sequoiadendron giganteum; assembly: GCA_007115665.2. Classification (NCBI taxonomy): domain Eukaryota; kingdom Viridiplantae; phylum Streptophyta; class Pinopsida; order Cupressales; family Cupressaceae; genus Sequoiadendron; species Sequoiadendron giganteum. Next base: position 328,106,552 of record CM021100.1, read on the forward strand.
CCTTGTATTTAATTAATCGATTATCTTGACCAATTTTAGGTGTATAAATTTTGCCCCTCTTTGAAGTGATGTGTTTACACATTGCTTCAAAGATTTTTTTTTGCTGATGTGCTAACAAATAAGTTTGATATGACCTAGACATTGATTCTCAGGTGATGATGGACATATGCCCCCTCAGGAGATAAATTGGTAAATTTTTGAATTTTTCAGATATTTTGGTTTTTTCGAAATTTTTGAATTTTTCTATGATTTTCTGATGATTTAAAAATTTTATGATGCTAAAACAATTTATCTCCTCAAAAATGATATTAAACCTGCCAGGTGATAGATTGTTTAATCAAGCCCCTGTGAAAAATAAAATAAATCAATCCCATAAAAATCACACTTAATCACCCTTTAAAAGGTAAAAAGAGGTGAAATGAAGTTCATTTGTCTATTCTGATTTTGAAAATTTGAGTGAGTAGAGCAACCTAGTGCAAATTAAACAGGATGGTGATTCCAATCCAGACACACCAATTCGAGCACATGCAATGTCACAACTACCCAACAACATATGGACATCCGGTACGTACCCCGAAAAACCTCCTCATAAATTATGCATTGCATTTTTCCTACATTTTTCATGTTTCAATTCAAATTTTAGTAGTTTAGTGTATTAGGTCATTGTTGTATTTCATCCATAGATTTTTCTAGCGCATCCAATAGTTTAGCACAGAGGGTTGATTGTTTAGCACATTCAACTTCTATATTGGCACATCTGGTAGATTAGAGCATAGATATAACTTTTTAGCACATTTAGGCAATGAGTTAGCACATACAATAATTTAGCACATAGAATTCAAGATTTAGTGCATAAAGGTAAAAATTCATCAATGTGCCACTTCACTAAATCAATGCTCTAGATTACTCTATGCACTGAAAAATAGACTTGATCCACCATAACAGGGACTGTATGCACTAGAAGATGTTTCAGATGCACTGAAAGAACTCACAGTCGCGCTAAAAATTTTCACGTATGAACCTGTAAACACACTTTTTTAGAAAACATCAATAAAAATGGGGTCGAGCCCCACATTGGGCACCAAACTGTATCATGTGGTGAATTATGTAATGTGAGTAAATGAATAATAAAACCACACAATCAATGAAACATATTATATTAGGGAAATCGAAATAACAAGTAAACTGATAAAACTATTCCTTAAAACCATTCCATTGTTTCTTATCTCTACGTATTCCTTGAATCATAATGGCTCTTAGATTTTTCTTGCACTGTGACTTTTTAGAATGACAACCTAGAAAATGGATGCTATAAAATTCAAGAACCATAGTTCCTACATGATTTGATAAACTATGTGATATGTGGTAAATGATAATGGTGATATGATCATGGATATGATACTAAAGAATATGATGCAAATGCTATGTAAAACTACTATGATGATGTAAATGTAGCTAATAAACTAAGCCATGATTCTGAATTAATATGATTCTACTGTGCTAAATTCTCTAAATGCTCCAATGCTCAAATGCTCTTAATTTTCTAGGATAATTTCTACAGAGTAAATTTTCTCAAAGATGGGATATGAAATGCTAGAGAATGATGCTATATTTATAGGATTTCCAAGGCATATTGTGATGTAGTAGGATTCAACGGTCAAGATTTCAACTAGAAATATGAATGGTGGAGGATGAAGAAATTAGAGGGAATCATGGAGAGTGCTCCCTAATTTTTAAATGGAATTATCCTCAAAAAATTTGAAACAAACTTTGGACACTTGATGAGGTGGATGATGAGGTGGAAGGAGGTTAGAAAGTTATGTAGAAATGTGACAAAATTTAATTTAGAAATCCAAATTTAATGAGAGGGAATTAATCAAATAAAACAAATTAGTTAGATTTATTTATTTAATTAAATCATGAAGAAAATTATTTTATAAATAATTAAGAAAGTGAACTATATAAATAAAATTTTCAATTTATTTATAAGTAGATGAATTAAGAGGGTTTATTAATTAAATACCTTGCATTTAATTAATCAATAATGTTGACCGATTTTAGGTGTATACAATACCTTTATTGAATCCTTGCTATATCAAAAACTTATCCAACCTTGCATACCAAGATTTAGGAGCTTTCTTCAATCCATAAAATTCCTTATTCAATCTACATACCATATTAGGTTTATCTGATAACTGAAATCCTTCTGGTTGTTCCATGTATACTTCTTCTTCCAACTCTTTGTTCAAGAAAGAAGACTTCACATCCATCTATAAAATTTTAATTCCTTAGGTGATGCAAATCCCAAAAACATCGTAATTGCTTCCATTCTAGAAAATGGAGAAAATGTCTCCTCAAAGTCTATTCCTTCAACTTGTGAGCAGCCCTTACACACAAGCCTTTCCTTGTTTCTTACCACTTCTCCATTCTCATTCAGTTTGGTTTTAAACAACCACTTAGATCCAATTATGTTTTTTTCTTTTGGTCTTAGGACAAGCTCCCAAATCTAATTCTTCTCAATTTGCATAAGTTCTACTTCCATTTCTTTCAACCAATGTTCATCTTTGCATGCCTCAATCACTACTTTAGGTTAAAATTTAGAAAGTAGACACAAATTTACTTCTTCTTCAGTAACATTCCTTCTTGTCAACACACCTTTTCTTTTGTCTCCAATGATCTATTATTAAAAATTATTTTTCTACACATACTTAGGGTATCTAGGGATCTTTTCCATATCTTCATACTCTTCATCATGTACTTCATGTTCCTTAGCTTTTTCTTCTTCTTATCTGCAAGTAGGTTCATCTGATTCATATCCATCTAACATCACTAGATTCTACAAATATTCATCAGCTTTGACACTTGGACTCTCAACAATCATTCTCAATATTTTATTGTAGCATCAGTAGGCTTTGCTTTTAGTGGAATATCCAAGGAAGATACCACCATCAAACTTTGCATCAAACTTTTCTAAGTTTTCACCATCTCTCCTAATATAAAATTTGCTTCCAAATACTCTAAAGTACTTAACAATAGGGATCCTTCCATACCACAACTCATAGGTACTATGTGCTATTTTATTTTTCTTGAACTTTGTTAATTATGTAAACATCAATATGAATTGCTTGTCTCCAATAAACTTCTAGTAGTTTAGCTTCCTTCATCATAGTCCTTGCAATTTCCTTAACAATCCTATTTTTCCTTTCAACCACTCCATTTTTCTATGGATACTTAGGGGCAGACAAGTACCTCTTTATGTCATGATTCTCAAAAAACATGTTAAATTCATTGGAGCTGAATTATCTACCTCTTTCAAACCTCAAAAATTTGATCATTGAATCTATTTCATTCCCAACCATGACCTTAAATTCTTTGAATCTATCTAGGGTTTCATATTTTTCTCTAATAAAATTAACCCATGTCATTCTATAATAATCATCAATCAAATTCTTGAAATACTTTCCACCTTGAAGATTTATCACTCTTGTAGGACCATAAAGGTCCATATGCACCAACTCCAACAATTTAGTAGAACATTTTTATTTTACCCTTGAAACTTCTTATTTGCATTCCAATCTAACACTCCTTGTAGAGAACATTAATATTCTTTGTAATCCTTGGTAGATCTCTTACTACTTGAACTAAACTTATTCTAACTAAGTTATCAAAATTTATGTGACACATCCTCCTATACCACAACCATATTTCATTAATTTGAATCATAAAATAATGAACATCAACATCATTGAGCTGATAAACATTTCCATCTGTCCTATTTCTAGTAAAAAATATAGTTCTAGACCATTTTCCAATCTCATCCATCATCCTGAAACATAAGATTATATCTTTTGCTAAAAAAATTTCCAACACTCAAAAGCTTATTCCTTAAAATATTGGCATAGTAAACATCATCAATATTATGCTTTTTATCAAAACTAATTGAACCTATTCCATGAATCTTAGCACTTGAATCATCTCCAAATCTAACAATTCCTCCATCATATTTTTCAAGTTTAACAAAAATTTTCTTGTCTCCAGTCATATGATTTGAGTAGCTACTACCAATGATCCAATAGTTCTTATCTTATAGAACATGAAAATAAAATACCAAGGTACCTTTAGTCTTATCCTTTCTCTCTAGAGCACTTTCCTTCACACATCTTTCAAAGTTAACAAAAAAAGATTCACCTTTTAAATCCATAAACAATAATTCATCATCGTCATCTCCATAATCAAATTCATCATCAAAAATACTTGCATCTTCTCTAACACAATAGCTTTTCCTAAATTTTTTACCTTTGTACTCCTTTTTTTTATTCACAACTATGTTTGAACATATTGAAACATAGTGACCTATTTTCCACAATTAAAAACATTTGAAAGGTAATTTACCTTTGTACTTACCAATACCTATTCTCATGCTTCTCACAAAGTTATCCTCCACATCATCAATATCTTCTTGATCTGGTTCTTTAGTATTATCTATTTCTATAGCCTTAAAAGTATTCTCAAATTTTGCACCATTGTTAGTACCAAAATATCTCATCTTAAATGCAATTAAAGAGCCATACAATTGATCTCTACAGTACTGATCTAAATTTTCAGATTCCTCAATAGAAACAACTTTACAACTATAAGCTTTAGTAAGGGTTCTAAGAAATTTCTTTATGGAGCTCACCAATAGATGACAATAAAGAGGACCAACATAGAAGGTTTCACAAACTCAACCAATACTCAAGGTAATGTTTATAAACTCATGCCATTTGGAACTCTTGGAGCATACACAACAACAACTCAAAAAGGGGAATCACAACACCATACTTCATTTAAAAATTTTATGGACCTTTCACAAGGTAAAAATGTCATAAGAATTCACATAAGACCCTTTCAGTAACTTAGATCCTTCAACAATAGATCTTTCCTTCATAGGCTACATTATGCTCCTATAGCCATTCAACTATAGACTGTCACTCATAACTCTCCAAGAAGACCTCCAATAAATATTGTACAAGAACTTTTAGATACCCTTTATGCTATTTTAAAACATATCAAAGATTGAGATATCTTCTTTTTTGTAACAACACCCTTATCCAAGGGCTACTATACTGCTAGTTAGGCCTCTTTAGGCTCCTTGATCAAACCAAGATTACCCATCATAAATTTCTCCACAAAAACTTAAATATAACCTTAAATTTACATTCATGTCACACTAAAATGTAAGACTCCCAAAGGATTTTATGGCTCTTTAATGTGAAAGGATTCAAGTGGCACTATTCTCTGCTTTTGACCGTGATTGCCATACTCTGTTATCATAGAGTAGTGTCAAGACTCAATTATTTAGGATTTTGACAAATACACTTTGAAATAAGGTTCCAAGGATTCTTGACAACATTTCAAAAATATTACACATGTAGAGGACTTTATCTCAACACTCAAAACATAAGAAATCCCCCTGTTGACTATTACATACAATCTGAACATGAAGAACATAGAGCTAGGGCATCAAAATTTTGATAGTAACTTAATTTTTTTTGGACTACCAATTTTGGAATATGATATCACAAATTTTTAGGACTATCCACCATGTTAATTGCAAGAAACACAATTTTAAATACTCACTATTTACCCTAAATCGGGGTTTTGACTATCTACAAAAAATTACAATATCTTTCTCGAAACTGCATCAAATTACATGAAATCAACTTGGGATGGAAGGTGATTGAAAAAAAATTCACAAAATATCAATTAGAGATGATCTTTAGCCTTTAAAGGCTAGTACAAAGAAAAAAAACAACATATTTCTATAGAAAATGTAAGAAAAACAGAGCTTTTCATTATTCAAATTCAAAATTTCAACCACCCATGCCTTACCAAATGTTTGTAAAGCCTTTTAAAGGCACTGCAAGTGTTTCCAACCAACTTCCTAAGTGCCTCCAAGAAAAAATAAACCCATATGACCTTTCACCTTCCCTATTTTTTATTTTTTTTGCAATTTTACATTTTTGCAAAATGGACACAAAACCTTAAATATTGACCCTCCTAATGACTTTAACATATGGAAAATGAATCAAATAACCTTATTACAATGTTGAAACATAAATACTAAACCAAACTTCAAAAATTATTCTAAGGAAGCATAAGGTTGTCATGGTGCTCCAGTACCATACTCCTAACCAAATGAATTTCAGGCCCTCTTGAATTAACAAGTCTTCATCCTCTTTGATTCCTTGTAAGCTCTACCTCTTTTCAACATTGAAATAGCTCCTATTTGTCTTCATTTTCACCTTTGACTTCATCTTTTCCATGCAAATTAGTCTTCTCCCTGTCTTGTCACCTGAAATCAGATCCTTTACACTTTGATGGATTTAAATTTTCATCTCAGTACCTTGTTCTTCTCCCTTCACTTTGACCCTTTTCTTGTACCCCATCAAAATTTTTATCATCAAAGGAAATGATAGCTTACCTCTTTCACCTTTTTATTTTTCCATGTGAAAATTTCTTCTTCATTTCTCATCTTCATATCATTCATCAAATTCTCTGCTCCTTCAAGGAGCTCATTCTCAACTTACTCTATCTCAGACCTTGTTATCAACATCTTATCATCTTCTTTCAACTCATTCTTTGATGTCTACATGTCATCTTCTTTCTATCTTTTAGTTGCTTCCTGTTCTTGTCTTTTCCATCTTTTGATAATCTTCTTTATAGGCCATGTAACTATTTTCTCAATTCTCAAGTGCCAAATAATCATTTGCTTGATCAACTATTCCATCCTCATCTAGAACTCTTGGAGCTCTAAATAAAACCTCTTTATGTCTTGATATAGTGTTGCTAACTCTTTCTCAAAATTTTCTTGCTTCATCTTTTTCACTTTTCTCTTCCTTTCTCTCTATGAACCCTTTGTCTGCAAGTGCCTTCTCAGCAAATCCATCTTCTTCTTTACTCAAACAAGCTTCTCCTTCCTTCTCAACTTCTCTGCCTCACCTAGGTCTTTCCACGTTTCTTCTACCTATTATTTTTTCCACCAACCTACACAAAAACACAAACACACAACCAAAAACTCTATGCCCAGACCTTCTGAGATCTGATACCAATTGATGACAATCAAGAGGACCAATACTCAAGGTAATATTTACAAAATCATGCTATTTTATTGTCTTGGAGCATACACAACAACAAATCAAAAAGGGGAATCACAACACCATACTTCATCCAAACCTTTGTTGGACCTTTCACAAGGTGACAATGTCATAAGCATTCACATAAGACCCTTTCAGTAACTTAGAATCTTTCAAAAATAGATATTTCCTCCACAGGTTGCACTATGCTCCTATAGACATTCAACTATAGACTGTCACTCATAACTCTCTAGGAAGACCTCCAATCAATACAATGCAAGAACTTTTAGATACCCTTTATGCTATTTTAAAATATATCAAATATTGATATATCTTTTTTTTGTAACAACACGCTTAGCCAAGGGCTACTATACTACTAGTGAGGCCTCTTTAGGCTCCTTGATCGGACCAAGATTACCCATCATAACTTTCTCCAAAAAAACTTAAATCTAACCTTAAATGTAAATTCACGTCACACTAAAATATAAGGCTCCTAAAATATTTATGGTTCTTTAATTTGAAAGACTTCAAGTGGCACTATTCTTCGCCTTTGATTGTGACTACCATACTTTGTTATGATAGAATAGTGCACAACAAGACTCAATTATTTATGATTTTGAAAAATAAACTTTGAAAGAAGGTTACAAGGATTATTGACAACATTTCCAAATAATTACACCTATGGAGGACTTTATCTCAACACTCAAAACACAATAAATCCCCTTGTTCATTGTTACATATAGTTTGAACATGAAGAACATAGAGCTAGGGCATCAAATGTTTGATAGAAACTTCATTTTTTTTGGACTACCAATTTTAGAATAAGAGAGAACACATTTAAATGAACCATTTCACAAATTTTAGGACTACCCACTGTGTCAATTGCAAGAAACATGGGTATGTTTAGGATCATCATGGAAAAAACAAGCGCTTAAGTGGCAATGAAAATTTAGAAAATCAGAGTTAGGCAACTTGACATAAAAATTTGAATAAATTATCTATATTATTTCAAAAATATGTAAGAATATAATTTTTAGCAAAGTGAATTTAGTTTCTAAACTACTAGGTTTATTTAAAGAAAAATAAAATCTATTTGGTGAAAATTTGAAATTTCAATGCAGTAGTACTTAAATTTCAGAGAAAAAAATAAGTAGGCATCTGTTTGACAACCCTAACCACAATAAAATGATAATATTTTTTTTATAATATTTTAGATATAAGTAGAGCACTAATGTCCCAATGTGATGCATATTGTTTTTTAATTTTTTCTCCAAGTAAATAATTAATTATGAATTTTTTATTACAACTTTTTAAAAATATAAAAACTCGTATGTCTGACCACCTTAACTTGGTCAAAACTTCATGAAAATCATTTTTTCTTTTTTTAATCCTATATTATGCAAAGTATAGAATGTGACACATTTTTTGGATTAAAAAAATGTGATACCATTTGAAAGCTATAGATTTTTTTCAATCAGCTTATCAATCAGGACTTTAGTAATAATTCAAATAGCAAATGAATAATAATAATTTATTAACTTCAAAGTAAAGCATAATTTATATTGGTGGAAAGCTAAGAATCTCCTTTAGAAACCCTTTTCATTTCATCAATTTTGGGTAAAAGAAATTCATCAGCCACATGGGCCATTATATCACTTACATATTGCCACTGTTTAGCCCATCATGATCCTGCACATACCCACACAATTTTAAATACTAACTGTTTACCCTCAATCAAGGTTTTGACTGTCTACAGAAAAATTACAATATTTTTCTTGAAACTACATCAAATTACATGAAACCAAATTAGGAGAGAATTTTATTCAATACACTTTCACATGAAATCAATTAGAGATTATCTCCAACCCATACATGGTCATACAAAGCAAGAAAACAACATATTTCTATAGAAAATGTAAGAAAAATAGAGCTTTTCATTATTCAAATTCAAAATTTCAACCACCCATGCCTTACCAAATGTTTACAAATCCTTTTAAAGGAAATACAAGTGTTTCTATACAAATTCCAAGCTCCTCCAAGTGAAACTAAACCCATATGACCTTTCACCTTCTCTATTTTGCATGTTTTGCAATTTTACATTTTGTATGACAACTTTACATTTTTGCAAAATGGACACGAAACCTTAAATATTGACCCTCCTAATGACTACAACATATGACAAGTGACTCAAATGACCTTATTATAATTTTGAAACATCCAAATTGAACCAAACTTCAAAAAAAATTCTAAGGAAGCATAAGGTTGTCATGGTGCTCCTGCACCACCACTTCCTACCCTCTGCATATAGCTTCTAATGTTCTCTTCTTCAAACATCCTCAAGTTCTACATATTATCTTGTTTGACCATAATATCTCCTTCATTAATACTTTCCAACTTATCCAAAATTTCTTTAGCAGTTTTTAGATCCATAACTTTCACTAATTCAAAATTTGCAAGATTACTCAAGATAAAAAACCTTGCTTTACCATTTATTTCATAATCATTGATCTCATCACTTGTGCCCAATCAATTTATAGGTATGGTATATTGAGTCTTCATTCAAAACATCATATCTAAGGTAAACCAGATAGCATTCCATCTTTGTCTTCTAGAAAGCATATTCTATGCCATCAAACATAGGGATATCCTTCTTGTTTTCCATCCCAGATCTACCTCAAGTTGTTAATATTTTTTTCCAAAGAACCTTTCTCTGATACCAATTATTGAATGAACAAGAAAACTAAGAAGGGGATGAATCAATTGTATCTTATCATAACATTAAAACCCTCATTAACATTTAGATCCACAAACATTCATTAAACCCTTAATATGTTATAAAGATTTAACATGAAAAAAAATAACAAAACTTGAAACAACTTTAACACCATGCATAAGAGAAAACTATATTTATGTTGATAACCCAAGGGAAAAACCACAGTAAAGATTAGCTCATAGTATAAGTAATTGTAAAACTGGTTTCAAATTCTCACTACCAAAAGGGGAACGCTACCCTACAAGGCTCACTATCGTAGTACAAAAATAAGATATAGAAGAAATGATACACAAAGAACATGATCACTATGCAAAAAAGATTCCATAACAATATCTCCAACACTTTTGCAATCTATTTGAATGATTGTAGACACTTTTTTCCCATTACATCCATTAGTCCAACACTTGAAAACTTGCACTTCTATGCTCAATTTCACACCTTACAACTCTACAATTTGCATAATTTTCATCACATACTTTTTAATTTCATCATTTTTAACCTCCTTTAACAATTCAACTCATACTTATACTGTCCCCAACCTTGAAACTATTTCCAAGGTCAAACATGTGCCTAAAACATGCAAATTTAAATTAGGTCAATGCCAAAACACTTTTGTGGTAGATAGAAGTGAATGCATACCACATCAAAACTTAATTAGGATTCAAATAAACAACACTACTCAACCACAGGCTACTCGAAACAATATTTATCCTTCACATGTAGTGTAAAAATTCGGTCGATCATTACCCATGTGAACACCATTAAAATTTGAAGTACACACTTCCTCAAACCCAAATATGACTTTCAAACCACACACCATGCCTCTAAATAAGCTAGAAAAAATGATGAACCACCTAAGATCCAACAAACTCCTTCACAACAACTTTCACCTACACAATGTATAAACCCAATACACTTAGAAAACTTTGCCACACACTGTTACTTGAAAAATTATCTTCCAATGAATCAAACCTCAAATCCTCTTGACTGAGGTAAACTATTTATACCATCAACACTCCTTTAGAATCACAATACCTGAAGCATAATTGCATAGAAATACAAAGCAGAAACATTTTTCCCAAACTCCTCTGTAATGCATAGTCACACATTGGTGAACACAAATTCTATTGTATGATAATGCAACATACCATCTCTTAAATATAACACCTCTGAACACCTCTCACCAAAATATCCAAATTTCATAGGTATATCTTCAATCTAGAAGAAATGTGAACCAAAAATAGAACATCTCTTTGTAACCTAGAACTATACCCCAACACTCTATTTCCTCTTTTTATCAAATTTTCTCTAAATCACTTGGAAACCAAGGACCAAAGAAACATCCAAAACATATTCATCACTAATACATCCATAGATAGAATATTATCAAAGTAGTAAAATATGTTAACACCATTATCTTCATTGATGATAACACAATGCAACAAATCAAAGAATAGACAACACCAATTTCCTTCAACACATATAATATAAATCAATGACAAAAAAATATTTTGGACATTAATTTAAACACCAATTTTCACATACTTCAAACAAGGAAATTCTAAATCAACCAAAAATATTACATTTCCTTGTTTCTAGTTTTGTCATATTTTATTTCAAGTAGTATTGGTTAATGGGTAGTTTCTTTAGGAATATTTTTAGACACAATCTAGGAAAACTAATGAAATCACATTATAGAAGAGATTAGTGGGTATATGAAGGTAAAATTTTGTGAATATTAGGTGAAAATTGGCTAAGTTATAGATTTGTGAGTTTTTGTTCTATTACTAGCTTGAAAACATTTGTGTTGTTGCTAAACCAAGCCATTCACAACTAGTTACATTGTATTTTTCCACATAAACACTAGTGATTTTTCTATATAAATTTTTAGCGACTTATTTCCAATTCAACCCTTTCAATAAATTCTCTTCCAAAATATGTTTGCAACAATATTATGGGCATCAAAATTCTAGGTAAGCTCATGTGAACTAAACTTTTAATCAACTAATTTAGATGAAAAAAATTGATGATTATGTTAGCAAGTTATAGTTGAAGATGAATGTAACTAAATTAAATAAGTGCACTATTTAAAAGTTTCACCTATATAATCAAAGGAAATTCCATAGAAAAGGACAAAGATGAAGTAATCATGACATCAACATGGTATAGATTACAAAGTTTTTCTAGCCAAAAGAATGTGTGGATTTTCTTTTTTTAACCAATCAATTATAGAAATTTATCTTACAATTGAATTTATAGAACATCAACTGATTACTACCTTTATAGACCTTTAACTTGCTACTACACTTCTAATTTCTATAATTATTTAGTTATCGTAATGAAATAATTTTATTCCATCAAAATTTCCTAGACATTAAAGGATAAAATAAGGTTGATACACACATTTAGGGATCGTTTGGAAGTTTGAGAAAGGTTATTGTGATTAGAATTGATTTTTTGTACTCTAGTTAATTTTAAACTTCTTGAAGATAATAAAATTTGAACTTATTTTTTATATAAACAATTTTCCTATTGATTATGGAACTAACTCCATGCTTGGGTTATTTGATAATGTTCCTGCATCTCAACTACATCAAGTGGTGTCAAAACAAGTTGTTGTGATAATGTGAAGATGATTCCTTAGAGAATTTTTTTGTGGGAAGTGAAGAGAGAAGAAACATGAAATTGTAAAGGACTTCAGTGAGACATGAGACACAAAGGATGTGGTTTAAGAGGGGTAACACTGGCCTAGTGACATGGAAAATTTGGAGATATTATGAGGAATTACATCAAGGATATATGCAATCAAGGTAACACATATAAGAGGGTTACATGTTGAAGATTTTAGTGATGATGAAGAAAAATAAATGGTAGAGGGAGAAAATTAAACAAATGAAGGTGTACTAGACCTTTATTTGAAGAAATACTTTGAGAGGAACCTATTGAATAAACAATAAACCGAGATTGTATCAATCTAGCTATAATAGAATCTTAAATCCTAAAGAACTTATAGACTATATCACAAATGGAGAATCATTAATAATTTGAAATAATCAAAGATAGCAAGAGAGTAATATTTACTTGTACTAAGTTCAAAGGAAATGTGTCGCTATGGTGGGAACATATGCAAAATTAACAAAAAATAAGAGGTAAAGAGAAGATAAAATTGTATACACCTAAAAATGGTCTGGAGCATTCTGATTAATTAAATACAAATTATTTGATTAATTATCCTAAATTCCTCTACTCTTGAATAAATAGAAATATTTATTTAATATAGTTCACATTCACATTCTTCATAATTTCTTCTAAATCTTGTCTTAATTAAATAAACAAAAATAAATACTTTGTTCGATTTAATTATCATTTCCTTATTTCAATCTATCACATCGTTTCTAAATTAATTAAATAAAGATCAAAAAACTTTATTTATTAATTGCCATTATTCTTCTATTTTAATTTAATAAACAACTATCCTATAGTTCGTTTTATTAAATTATTTATCTCTCCTTTGTTAATTCAAATAAATCAAAAATATTTGAATTGTTGCACAAGGAATATTCCAATCTATATTCTCTCAAAAATGAATTAGATTTCTTATGTCTAAACTATGTCTAATTTATGTAAAAAATATGTCAAATTAATTGATTGAAACTTCATGGGAAGTTTTAGAGACAAATTGGAGACAAATTTGGAATTTGATCTCTCAATCCTCCTCCATCAATTTTTCCTCTTCTCTTGCCTAGTGTTTTCATGGGTAGAGACAATCTCCATCTTTCTCTCAATCTCCTCAATCTCTCACCACTCAAATTCTCTAGATTGAATCCAAGCCTTTCAAAGCTTTCCCTATGCATTTCTACAGCCAGGAAATCTATAAATACAAGCCTCATTCAACCAAGAAAGGATCTAGATAATCAAGCTTTTGTGCTCTTACTCTGCATGAATCCAGACATCAAGCATCAAGCATCAAGAAATCAAGTTTTCAATCATGGCTACCTCCTGTAGCTGCAATTATCTATTTCACATCAATATCATGCTAGTTTAATTGATTTATCATTTAGCATTGCATTATCAACATCTCGTTCTTTAGATAGCCATTTTAATAGTCTTATATGCTTACACAATTTGAGAGCAATTTAGATTTAATAAATCTTTGGAGATAGAGAGCAATAGGACGCTTTCAAGTGATTACTTTGTTGAATTGATTCAATTAGTTTAATCATTGATATAATGTCGTATTAAGAAGTGTTTTACGTCTTATTCACATATTACACACTTACAATTTAGCACCCACTGTGGGGCATTAACCCCAATTTTATCAACATTATCATTTTTTTTGGAAAGTGTCACGCAACTTTGCGGCGTGTTTTCTTTTAGTGCTTCCATTCAAAGTTTTAGTGCTTCCATGGCAAACTTTAGTGCTTTAATGCTCTTTTTTAGCACTTTCGTAAAAAAAATTAGCGCTTTTGTGAACTATTTTAGCACTTTCGGTGTTTTAGTGCTTTTGGTCAAAATTTTAGAGCTTTCGGTGTTTTAGTGCTTCTGGTCAAAATTTTAGCGCTTTCGGTGTTTTAGCACTTCCATGACTTCTTTTAGCGCTTTTGGGAAATAGCGCTTTTGGACACTGTTTTAGCGCTTTGACAGTTAATCTTAAAATGGTCATATCTTGGTCATACGAAGGTCTTTTTCGAAACTTTTTTTTTTGAAATGGGGTAGAATTTCATAAGATATGCAATGGTGTAGGTATTTATCACTTTTGTAGAGTTAAAATTTTCAATTTTCAATTTAAATTCAAATCACATTGCAACTTGGTATAAGTTTTAGGGTTTTCTTGTTTAATCATTCATCTAACCTTTATATTTTCTTATTTGTTGATCTCATCTAACATTTTGAGCATTTATTTCAGGTTTTAAGAGGAATATGGAGCATTAACTTAAAAAAAAAAAATGAAAAAAGAGTCATTTGATATCCATTGTAATAGTGCTTTCAAACACTCATGGGAAAATAACCCATCATATGTTATTTTTCATGCATGCTTTAGGACCAACTAGAATTACTTTGGGCTTAAAATTAACCATCTACACAAGATTTGTCAAATTTGGTTAAAAAGAACCAATCCTAGGGTAGTCATTTGGATTAAAATTTATCAATCCTAGGATAGTCACTTCAAAGTTTTCTAAAATTGATCAATCTAGGATAGTCACTTTCTTGTTTTTCTTAAATCAAATCTATCAATCCTAGGATAGTCATCACATTCTTACAGTAGAAGTTAAAAAGAATATCATGATTTCTATGAAGCAACAACTTCACATAGATTAGAAAATTTCTTTTGGACTTTTAAAACAAGACAAACTTATATGATGTGCTTGTGGTGATTAGGCTTATGCTCTCCCCTTGATTGGGTGACTAAAGTGACAGATTCACTTTTATTTCATGTCATTTATGCTTTGTTAAATCCTTTTGTAGGCATGTCATAGTGGGAAAAAGTACTCACCCTACGGGAACGACCTAAGTAGGAACAACCAAAGCCAGGTTATCCAACCCACTATAATAAAAATGCAAGTTGTTGATGAAAGTCCAACTTGACGTTATTAGGCAAGATAACCATCCCCAAAATCTTTGTTCTAAAGATTGGGAGGTCTCTTGAGGCAGTTTATCTATTTGCCGCACCAAACGGAACCCTATCTAAGAACCATAGAGTAGTTTCTCACCGAGTCAATATCCATACATTGTCATACTCACGGTGCAAGAGGAGGGAAGAATCTACGCCCAAGACACTCACCATATAATTAACAAGGACCGCTTGCTCAAGGGATTCAGTATCCACTTCCGTCACTTTGAGTACGCACCTGGCAACGACAAAAACATGGGCTCCCTCTAGGGGGTGACACAGCTGTGTGAGTCAACGTAATTCAAGATGTGGGTTGTGAGTATAATGATGACCTACTTGACCTTAAGAGTGAGTCTTCTTGAAGTGTATTCTTTATCGAAAGCTAGTAAAAATCAAGAAGGATCATGTTTTGATTCTTAAAAATACACTTGTTGTTTAGACTCTAGAAACAACTATTTTACAAATGCTTGTTGTCTTTTCAAAACATTAATTCAGATAAGATCATCCTGAAAAACACAAAGAAAACATAAATCTATTGGAATCCCCTGTCAAGCAGTTAACATCAAAATTTGGATTTTTATCAAAACATAAACTTTCCTAAATCAAAATAGAGTCTTAAACTTGCATAGATTGGACTTTATGATTGAATTTGTTCAAATCAAACCAAGATCTAGCATCCAAAAGTGTCTCAATCAAACACATTTGATTAGTAAGTTAAGTTTCAGGATCAGTCATCCTAAATTAAAGAAACAAAACCCTATAATCAAACTTATCAACTTAGTCTAATCAATAGAATCTATCATTCTATTTGACTTGAGTTAATATCCTTGACACTATACCAAACTAAGATCAAAATTTTATTGGAAACAATAATGTTCGTATATCCATTTTAACAAGGTCACGAAGACTAAAAATCCAAAGAATAGGAAATTGAAACTCAAACCACCATGGCCAAAATAGATGAGAATCAATTGAATGCTCTAACTCATCAAATGAAAAAACTTTAACATCAAATCTAGGATGTGCAAAGGGAAAGAACCACAAAGAGATATTTGCTGCCAGAAATTTGTGCTTATTCCTCTGAAAAAAATCTTGACATGACACCCTCTCCACCAACAACTACATCATCCAAGTTTGACGTCTTTGGATTTTTACAAAAGATCCATAAGCCCAAATATAAATCCTCAAACACAAATGATATTGAGAAATACTATCATGTGATGCATTTATCTCCATCCACAAAAAGCCAAAATAAACCTCAAGATTCTTTCACTCAAGCTAACAAATTCATCTAATCATCCTCTCCTATCATATCTTCAACATCCAATGATTCATGTCAATCTCTCAATCCAAAGCATGCTAGCATAGACTCCCCTACACATCAAAATCAAAATATTCTTTCCACTCCATCCAATGATATCAAAATTCCACAAACTCTTCCAATCTTTGATCAAGATCCCGTTTCTCAAGAATCTTATGATGATCCCCTCCTTTCACTTTTCATCCAAAATAATTCTCTTCCATCTCAAGAGACAAGTATCCTTCCAGGTTCTTCTTCCACATCATCTCATGATTCTATTTCATCACAAGAGCATGGTAGTTCTTCCATCCTATCTAATGATGTCTTACCAACTGATGATCAAGACATGCTTTCTACATAATCTCATGATTCCCTTCCTTATCAAGGTCAAGATATGCCTCCATTCAAGGATACCCTTTCATCCCATGAAGATGTTTATTCTTCTCATGATCAAGATATGCCTTTCATACCACCTCATGATACTTTTCCAAGTCAAGATCAAAACATCCCATCATCCCCATGTCAAGATCCTATCACACCTATTCAAGCTATCCATGAACCCCACACCTATAAATTGGGATCCTCCACCTTTATCTATTCTGGTTTACTTCCAACACCTATCCTCTCATCCATATCATATCCTCCCCAAAATGGACTCGCATCTTGTTTCACAAACAATACATAATCCATTGGTAAAAAAATGTGTCAAAGTATGAATTACAAAGGAAAAGGATTAGGCCTTCATGAACAAGGTATCCTAGAACCCCTTTTTGTTCAAAGAAACCCATATCACCACGGCCTTGGTTATACACCTAAGTGTCTTAGTTCATCAGACCTACCATCTATCTTAGGTCCTCATCCTAATCCTCCAAACATACCATCTATTCTAGGTCCTCATCCTAGCCCATCAAACCTTCCCTCTATCCTAGGTCCATATCCTATTTCTCAAGAACAACAAAGGCACACATCCTTGATGCCCTTTCAAAATTCTACCCACATTCACTCCTCCATAATACCTTCATATCATTCATATCGATCCACCCCTCCCATTGCTCTTGGAAGCAATTTGGGTGCCAAAAATCAAAAGCTTCAATATCAAAATCCACATTTATCAAAGGATCAACATGTCTCCTCGAAGAGACATGCAAAAATAAAAGAAAAATTGATCCAAAATAAAAAGAAAGGTCAAAAATCATGTGGATTCCTAAAAGTCTCATAGAAGAAATAAAATATAAATTGGCATCCAAATTTGCTAATCCATAAGCTTCCTCCAATTTTCTATCGAATAACCTATCACCTTCCAAATCCATTTTTCCTCCATCACTCCACCACCCTTCAAGGTATGTGCCAATTTTGATCTTTCTGTCCTTTCCATCTATCCATAAACAAGCCTTCCAACCTCCTATCCATTATCCAAAATTCATCCCCCATCATTCTCCTTTAATCCAAACCTTTGCATAAGTCCTTAGATTCTTCCATCATATCATTAATCTGCCAACATTTCGGAGTCTAATTCCCATTGCCATGGTTTATTAGAGGGATATTTTGTTGTGAAACTCAATGCTTAAGTCTATTATCCATATCCTATCTTCCATATTCCTCTTGCACTCTACACTTAGGGACAAGTTTCATCCATCTTAGCATTCAAGTTCATTATCCTTTCTATGCTCATTCCTTACATATCCACCTTTGATCTTGACAAGGTTAAGGATCTTCTTGAACATCATATATCTTATCCTATACGCTTTATCCATATCTTCCATACCATATCTTTCATCTTATCCATATTCCATCATTCTTACTGAATACATCCTTTTTTCCTTTCCTTGGTCTTGATGAGGAATAGGGGAAAAATACTTGGGCCTTGTGTCTGTATATTATCTAGTTAATCTTGATCATCTCCATTCATCATTTTTATCGTCACTTTCTTCCATTCCATATCTTCTAGCTTATCAAAATTCATGTCATCATGTCCATTTGCAACCTTGAATCTTATCATACAAATCAGATTTAAGCCTAGCTACAAAAGATTATCCAATCCTCATATCTTTTGTAAATCAATCATCAACAATCATCAATCTTATCATCATCATGTCTTGTGGAATCGATCATTCCTAGCATCTTAATCAATCATACCATTATCATCTTTCGACAAGAGATATGTTGCTTGTGTGACATGTTTTGTAGTGAAACTTTCATTTTGATCTATGAATTATCCATGGTTGCATTAACCATATTGTGGGGCATCTTTTTCCTTCAATCAGAAATATCATCTCATTTCATCTTAAAATATCCTCAAAAATACAAAAAAATCATAAAATTTGAAAAAAGGTGCAAGTAAAATCTCAAGAACATATCATTCCAATGTGGTCATGTCTCACCCTAGCTTGGGGGAAAAATCCTGAAATCACTAGGGGCAATAAAAAAGTGAGCTTAGCAAAAAGACAACAAAAACAATGATCGAAGTGTAAACATCGATCACCATCAAAACACTTCGAACATTCGTATCATATCAAAAATCCAAAAAAAAAACCATGTCAAACATTCGTATCATATCAAAAATCCAAAAAAAAGAACATGTCAAACATTTGTATCATATCAAAAATCCAAAAAAATAAAAAACATGTCAAACATTCAATCAAAAAATCCAAAAACATGTCAAAAATCAGTCAAAAAAAAAAATCCAAACAAATGTCAAAATTCAATCAATATATCCAAAAGCATGTCAAAAATTAATCAAAAAAATCCAAACAGATGTCAAAATTCAATCAAAATATCCAAAAACATGTCAAAAATCAGTCAAAAATTAGTCAAAAAAAAAAATCCAAACAAATGTCAAAACTCAATCAAAATATCCAAAAACATGTCAAAAAACAGTCAAAAAAATAAAAACAAATTTCAAAATTCAATCAAAAATCCAAAAACATGTCAAAAATTCAATCAAAAATCACAAAAACATCACAAAATCGGGATGGATGATCTAATCTGAATAATGATTGAAATATTTTAAGAAAAGGTTGAACATGTTGCATTTTGATCATTGTTATCATTTCTTTGGAGCAACTCGATGATGTATTGGACTAGAGAAGCAAGGAAGGAGAATGATATTTTTATTGTTTGGTATCTATAAGTCAATCATATGAATGTATGAATTGTCGGGGGATGTGCTATGCAAATGTATCACCGATGACATTCAAAATTCACACATTGAAATGATTAATCACTGCCTGTTTATGCAATGAATGCTTAGGTCATCTCGATTAAATCATACCTAGATGCTTGTGTTCACTTGCAATATCAAAAATCATGAAAGTAGTACTTAGGTTGTCATTGGTCTAACAAATACCATTGATGCTTGTATTCACTTTCAACATTCAATAAAGCTCTATGATGACAAAAAAGCACAAAAGTACTGTTAAAATGACAATAGTTTGCATATAGTTGCGTGATAAAATTAGACTGCATTCATATTAGTTTTGCATCTGCATTATAGATTTTTCACACTGATTAATGATATCTATATCAGCCTGCACTAGATGCGGAATCATGTCCCACATCTTTGGGAAAAACTCTAAAATCCTCCTATAATCAATCAAAAATCAAGCAGCCTATCAATCTCATCAGCTCTGGTGAGACTTCGATCAAATCTCATGAGCGACTATCATTAAACCTCGCATATCATGAGGTCAATCAATCAATCTATCATTGATCCTCACCTATCATGAGGTCAATCAATCAATCTATCATTGATCCTCACCTATCATTAGGTCAATCATCAATCTATCATTGATCCTCACCTATCATGAGGTCAATCAATCAATCAATCATTGAATCTCACCTAACATGAGATCAATAATCTTCTAATCTATCAGGATCAACAATCAATATCAAATCAAAGGCTGGCATGATCGAAAATCATCAAACACAAGAAAGTAAGGCAGGGCAACATTTTATCATTTGGAAGCTATATTTCTTCATCATTGTCAGGAGATAAATTATTTCTTCATCATATCTTCATCATAAAATCATAAAAATATTTCAAAATTCCAAAAAAAAAAATCATCAAATCATTAATTTATCTCCTGAGGGGGCATATTATCATCATCATCTGAAAATCATGTCTAGGGCACACGAATAATCATCATTTGAAAATCATGTCTGGGGCACACAAAATTATCTTTTTAATCATCAATCCTAATAGTAGCAGCAAAATTTTCTTCGAAGCAACATGTAAACACATCACTTCAAAGAGGGGCAAAATGTATACACCTAAAAATGGTCTAGAGCATTGTGATTAATTAAATATGAATTATTTGATTAATTATCCTAAATTCCTCTACTCTTGAATAAATAGAAATATTTATTTAATATAGTTCACATTCACATTCTTCATAATTTCTTCTAAATCTCGTCTTAAGTAAATAAACAAAAATAAATACTTTGTTTGATTTAATTATCATTTCCTTATTTCAATCTATCACATCATTTCTAAATTAATTAAATAAAGATCAAAACACTTTATTTATTAATTGCCATTATTCTTCTATTTTAATTTAATAAACAACTATCCTATAGTTCGTTTTATTAAATTATTTATCTCTCCTTTGTTAATTCAAATAAATCAAAAATATTTGAATTGTTGCACAAGGAATATTCCAATCTACATTCTCTCAAAAATAAATTAGATTTCCTATGTCTAAACTATGTCTAATTTATGTCAAAAATATGTCAAATTAATTGATTGAAACTTCACGGGAAGTTTTGGAGAGAAATTGGAGACAAATTTGGAATTTGATCTCTCAATTCTCCTCCATCAATTTTTCCTCTTCTCTTGCCTAGTGTTTTCATGGGTAGAGACAATCTCCATCTTTCTCTCAATCTCCTCAATCTCTCACCACTCAAATTCTTCAGATTGAATCCAAGCCTTTCAAAGATTTCCCTATGCATTTCTATAGCTAGGAAATCTATAAATACAAGCCTCATTCAACCAAGAAAGGATCCAGATAATCAAGCTTTTGTGCTCTTACTCTGCAGGAATCCAGACATCAAGCATCAAGCATCAAGAAATCAAGTTTTCAATCATGGCTACCTCCTGTAGCTGCAATTATCTGTTTCACATCAATATCATGCTAGTTTAATTGATTTATCATTTAGCATTGCATTATCATCATCTCGTTCTTCAGATAGCCATTTTAACAGTCTTATATGCTTACACAATTTGAGAGCAATTTAGATTTAATAAATCTTTGGAGATAGAGAGCAATAGGATGCTTTCAAGTGATTACTTTGTTGAATTGATTCAATTAGTTTAATCATTGATATGATGTCGTATTAAGAAGTGTTTTAAGTCGTATTCGCATATTACACTCTTACAAAAATCATGGCATAAAATGGTGACCAAATAAAGCAATTTATTTTTTTAATGGTTTATCACTTAATTCTATTTAGGAAAATAGAAAATATTAAAAAAATACTCCCATGTAAAGAAGTACACAAAATAACTCTAAAGATTGAGAAATAGGGTAAGACATGTTGATGATGATGTTGAGGTGCTATCAATGTATGCAAATGGTTTAAAATTTTCAATTAAACATAAAATTAGCATGTTCAGATTGAAAACTATAGAATAATCTACTTGTTGTAACATAAAACTGCACCCCACTGAACATGGAGTTCAAGATTCTAATGAAACCATTGAAATAACCTTGAGGTGTGGGACCTTCTGAAATGAGGTCAAGTATCCAGAGAAGGGTGAATTCCTCTTCTAATCTAAGTGAAAATGTGTTGGTCCAACCCATCACATAAAACCTTATTACTACTCTACTCTAACAACTCACAAAGGGAAAAGGGGATAGAAAGAATGCATTAAAGAGAAAAGAGAGGTGATACACCAAGATAGATTTTTTTTTCTTCTTTTTTTCAGATTTCTTAATATACCAATAAATCAACCAAAACACTCACTCAAAAATGGAGTACACGGGCATGTAAGAGATAAGAGATAAGAGTGATAAATAGTTGGATTTCATAAACATAAGGTATAAAATCCAAACTTTACAATGGAAAAATGTAGAAATATAGTTTCTACTAAATAAAACAAAGAGAGGAG
Organism: Sequoiadendron giganteum; assembly: GCA_007115665.2. Classification (NCBI taxonomy): domain Eukaryota; kingdom Viridiplantae; phylum Streptophyta; class Pinopsida; order Cupressales; family Cupressaceae; genus Sequoiadendron; species Sequoiadendron giganteum. Next base: position 328,129,457 of record CM021100.1, read on the forward strand.
CCCAAAAGAGGAACCCTTAAAAAGAATAAAAGTGTTGCTTTTATAGATCAAGAATAAATTGGATGATTACAAACCAAACCCTAACCCAACTAGGGTTAGTAGTAAATATAGGTTGGATCTAAACAAATTGAGATCAATCATGTAATCCATGCTCAAAAAAATCATGGTCACCATACCTCTGCAAAGAAGGTTGTCCAAAAATACCTCCAAAATGTTCTATGAAATCAGTGATCTATGCATGGGATTTGTCAGAAGGGGACAAAAAGTAGCAATGAATGAGTATGGGTGCCACAAAATCCACATGTATAAGTCAAAGAATTCATTAAATGGTGTCCTTGTTGCCTAAAAGTAAAAAAAGGTAGTTGAGGAGGTGGTTTGAGCATTAATGACATTGTCATGCAAAAACATGTCATTCCATAGAATTGTCGAGGCTTCAAGCTTGAAAGAATCATTGGTTATGCATTAAATTCTCTAGAGACCCAAAAAGAGTATATTGTCAAGAATTAAGTGTCAAGAAGAAGTATTACCTCTTACTTAAAGCAAGTAAGAGTTAAGACAGAAGCACAAATCTCTATGCTCAAAATAGACAAATGTCAGGCATCGAGCCAAAACGAGGTAGACAGCAAGCGTCAAGCTCAAAAGAGGCAAATTTCCGGAATTAGGCCCGAAAGCAGTAGATGTTGGGTGTTGAGCCTAAAACATATATCTTAACTAAAGTAGTAAAAGTTAAGGGAGAAGCTTGACTCTCAAAACCTAAAAAATTGTTAGTTGGTCAAATTTTTTGAAGAAATATTTTTGGGAATTGTGAGTCGAGAAGAAGGATAACATCCTAAAAAGGAAAGATAAGAGGTAAGGGAAAATATTGATTCTTGAAAGTCTAAAAATATAAGACAACCATTTTCTAGGACTTTTTTAAAGGGATATTCCTGTAAGATGGCCTAGAAAGGATCTCTTAGATTGGTTCTTATTGATGGGTCATACAAAGGTTGCATGAAATGTCAATTTTTTTGGAAAATTCTTTAGGATGGTTCTTTGCTAATCATGGAATCCAAGGGCCTTTTCAATCCATTGGGTACATAGTCAAGATAATTATTCAGCAAATAGGCCTCCCAAGAGAAAAACAAAACACATGTAGGTTGCACTAAAAGGAAAACAATAAAGCTAGAAACATACATTCCCTTAATGAGAATGCATGGTGTCCAAACAAAATTCATGGAAAATAAAATAAATTAACTAATATGTACATGAAACTAAAATACCTTCAGAAATAAGGTTTAAGGTGAATCCCATTTACTAATATTGGAAGAACCTCACCATCCAGCCTAGAGAGATGAAAAGCATTGGCCTCTTTATAGCTAGTGATGACATATGGACCACTCTAGATGGCATAAAACATGTAATGCCTCCTAGATTTGGATATGTATGCATCCCATTTTAGCACTAGATCTCCCTATTGGAACACTCTATTGACTGCCTTTATTTCAAAATGTCTTTTGACATGTGCTTGATGATTTTTTGTGGTTTTCATAGCCCTATTCCTCGTTTCCTCCAATTTTGAAAGCTCAACCATCCTTACTTTCATAACATCATTTCCTTATAACTCCATATAATGTGCTAATTTAAGAGGATGCAGCTCCAATGATAATGATAATGTTTTCTCTCTTCCATAAACTAATATGAAAGAAGAATTACTAATTTCTCTTTTAGGAGTAATTCTATAAGCCAAAAGGGTTGTCTTCATTTTTCTATGCCTAACTCTTTGAATTTAGTCAATGGTCCTCTTGATAATATTTATGAGGTTTTTATTTGAAGACTCAACCAATTAATTACCTTGAGGGTAATAATTATATGAGTTCTTCAAATATATGTCTTTCCTAACTCTCCAATCTAGGCCTTGAGCACTAGTAGAAACCTTGGCATTATCATATATGATGGTGGAAAGAGTACCAAATCTTGTAAAAATTTCATCAAGGAATTCAAAAATTGAAGCATCAATGGCATCATTTTGATACATAGAAAAATAACATATAGGTCCAAAACATATGGTTTTATACTAAATTTGGAATGTTTCACCAAACTTACTATAAATAGAAAGGAAAAAATGGGGTGTGATGAACCTACCTATTTTCTATCTCATTCAAGAAATGAGATCCTCCAAGATAAAATTAACTTTTAGCCCTTAGGTGAGTCAATTCTATGGAAGATCTAGCAATTTCATTTACATGTGTGTGGATGGGATGTAATGTTCAAACACTTTTTGGAGATGAAAATAAAATAGAAAATAACCTCAATTCTGTAACCTAAGACCTAATTCATGTAGATGAAGCCTAGATCTAACATAAATAGTCAATTTTATATTTTTTGGATGAGAAAAAGACACTTAAAAATTGCCTCAAAAACTAGTTGCTTAGTGTCTAAAAATGAAAAATGGATCTTCAGACAACTTTTTTAATTGATTTTCAGGGTTCCTCTAAAGAAAAATCTGAGATATGATTTCCCATTGGTTTCACTTGAAAATGATGGAAAATAAACTTGAGTTCCCATTTTTTGTTATCTTAACAATGTTTCTTGCAACTTTGACAACTTTTGCAACTTTTTCTATTTTGCACTTCAAGAGATCTTCAATCCTTTTTCAACCTAAATGCAAGAGGGAAATTTTTTATTTTTTATAGTGAATGGGTGTTTGCCTTGGTAAAACATTGTTTGGGTAATTAAACCTTGAATTCAAATAATGAAACATAAAAGGAATGATGAATGAACAATTCTATGTTACAACTCACAAAACCCTTGAATAAACCTTGGGAAGTTTGCAATATAAATATTGACCTTGCATGAAATGGCTTCAATGGATGTGCATCTTGATGCTTGAATTGATGCTTTGAATGCTTTACTTGATTTGTGAAACCTACATCACAATGTTAGCTCCAAACACATGCATGATGCTTGATAATTTGACATGATGATTGAGATCTTGATTGCTGCAACAAAATTCTTGATAAATCTAGTCTTGAATACCCTTGATCATAAACTTTTCTATCCTTTTTTCTCACTTTATTTCTTCCTTAGAATTCTAGGATTTGAATGATAAAATAACCTTGTATTTATAGGTATGTATCCTTAATTTCCCAAAATTTAAATACCACAAGCCAACATTAAAATTTTAATTAATAGATTTTAGAATACCACCAAAAACACAATTTAAATTTAGGTTCAAAGGCCTAGGTTGGACCCATTCGCCCATGGGTGAATGGGTCCCAAGTCCCTATTCCTCAAACAAATATTTCTCAAGGTAAAATGTTATGTGTTGGAATTAATTATTGTCAGGTTTCTCCTTAAGAAAATGTAATTTATTAGACTTGTAGATGTAATATAGGGCTTATCAAGGCATAATTAAGCTTGATTTAATTAAGAGGGCCCAAAAAAAGCATGAAAATGTAAAGGAGTACATTTTTATATACTACATTTAGCCCCCACTTTAGTGAGAGGATGAACTTTCATCAAACTCCCACTAAAGTAGACAAATATGCACCAAGAGGAGGTTGAAGTGTACAATTTTTAGTGAGATAGGATGACAAAGATCAAGGAGATGGTCAAGTCCCTAGAACCAAGATCTCATGGAAAACCAACATAGGCACAAAGGATCACACACTAGATGTTTGATATGCAATAGCAACACAAGATACAAAAACATATATTGTCAAAGAATAAAAGAAAGAAAAAGAAAAAGAAAAAAGGGGTGGATTAAGCCTTGATTGTTTGTCCAACTTCATGTGAATCAAGCCTTATCTTTTTCTCCAAAATTTTTTACAACTGAAACCCAATGTCCACTATGAAAATGACAATGTGCTAACATGGGCTAGTGGATTTTTTTGTCCAATAGGTGAGCCCATAGAAAGTGGCTAAATGAGAAATTCATGCCAGGTATATAGGCTCTCACCATACAATGAGAAAGTCATGATAGGTCTATAGGCTTCCATTGTACTAACCATACCAAAGTTATACCTCTTGATAGCTTTGATAAGGTGCCACACAATATAAAATTTGAGCTTCATAAGGCTAGCAAGTTTCATTATGCTAAGAACTTATGAACAAAATAAAAATAGGATGTTCAAAGGGGTTTTGCTTAGTTCAAGTAAGGCCTCCTATTAGGGAACACCATGCCTAATTTCTCTAAGAGAGGACAAGTTGAGGATAAAATATTCACAACTTAGGGAATACAATTTGTAGCATTACCACTAAGAGGAATGTCATATGCTCAGAAAGGTCACAATCTTGAAGGATATCAAACCCAATGTCATCAAGAAGAAGACATATCATATGAATTGAGAAGACAACACTTTGAATAAAAAATTCACATCTCTTAGATGTATAATATCATCACTAAGAAGTGAACATACAAACAATAAATGGGGATCAATATTCCCCCACTTAAATTGTCAAAATACTTGCTATGTTGGTATATTAAGTAGAAAGAGAGAAACAGGGGATCCTAAAAAAAATGCACACCTCCCAAAACTAGTTTTCCTTGCCTCCCAATCATAGAGACAAAGACAACCACCAAGAACTATCATGTTGCTTCCAAGAGAGATATGGTTACACCTAACATTGCACCACCATGAATGGAAATGAGCAAGACACGTAAAGCTACTAATTCCTCTATAGGAGAAAATTTGCACCCCTAATACAAACTCCCCTTTTATCCTTCTTCACTTTAGAAAACCAAAGGTGAAGGCTTAATTCCACATAAGCTCACTGCTCTCCATCCAGTTGTTGCCTATTTTTCATTTCAATGTACCATTTTGTAGTATCTTTGGTGCACTTTGCTTGTGTTTCCTTCTTTATCACATTATTTCTACATTGTTGCAAAGTTTGTTGTTTGTGGAGGTGGAAACACCAAAGTGGGGTTCTGACTAAGGCAAACCCCTAAACAACCCCCAAACATTTTCCCTCTTTTCTGTGTATAGGTGGAGAGATCTTAGAGCAAGCTAGCGAAAAAGGTTATTGTGTGAGATCATCTTTGTCACCCTTGTGGTAATATACTTCCTTTATCACATCCATCTTTATGTTTCATATTTCATAGTATTATTTTGTACCTTAGGAAACTCTGAAACTAGGTTGTTAGTCTATTTCTCAGAGGTTAGGGCTTCTCTCCCTAGTTTTCTGGTTGTATAGATGCTAGCACATTTGACAAATGCCAACGCATTGTGTTGTCATCCCAGAACCACGCTTTTTTCCTCTGATAGAGAGCTATCTATGACATAGATTTGACCCTAAAAACCAACTAACCTAGTCTTCTTTCAACTCTCAGGTTTACAGAGTGATTGAAGGATCCCATAGTCCTCATCATTCTCATCTTGCCTATCCTAACACTCCTTTAAATTGAGGTAAGTTATGGTAGCCATATTGCTCTTGGAATTTCGTGACCTAGGGCCTTACAGTGGTTGGTCCCCCTCTCATACATTTTTTGTGAACCTAAGGTGAACCGTTTTGGTTCCATTTTGTGATACTAAAATTCCCTTTCCTCGTGTCCTAGGAGTGTTTTAGGTGTGAGTGGTGTGAGGATTTCACCTTGCAACCCAACCTATGACCCCTATTAGGTGTAGTTGGAAGGTTCCAAAGGTGTTGCATTATGAAACCTTGATTGGGTCACTATCTTATCCCATAACCCCTAGGAGGCTCCATAGAAGTGTTTTTTAGTGTGGGTTATGGCATCTTTCTTAAATCAACCTATCCCCTCTATGCAATATGTGAGTAGTGGCACTATTATAATCTTCACTTCACAGAACCTACTGATGGGTTTTAATAGGGAACCATCTCCTTTGTACATTCCTATGAGGGTAAATGGGAATATCGTAGTAGGTTTCCTCTTTGATCCAAAATCTCAAGTGAATATCATAACTAAGGAGATCATGTTAATCAACTTCCTTCATAAGGATGGGTATGATGCACTTGAAAGCATTGTCCACACACACAACAGACTTTTTGTACCTCCCATAGGGAGTATTGTCCTGTTGGTCCTCGTTGGACCTAAATATGTGAACCTTAAGTTTGACATCATCCCGAGGTCTGAGCTCTTTAGTGTGAAGCTAGGTATCCTCTGGCTAGTAGTTATGAATGTAGTTCCCTCAATTGTGCACAAGTGTTTGAAATTTGTTCATGGAGGTTCGATACACATTTTACATGACATTGGTTATAGACTGCTAGTTTCACATGGTAGCTATACCTTAGATTACTTTTTTCTTGCAACTATTGGTCCTCTCCCATCCAGTAAGGACATCCTATATCACACATATCAAAACTATAAGAAAGGACATTCTAGGCCAAGAGTGAGATACCCTCCTTCACCTTATGCTATTTCACATAGGGCTTGCCTAAAAGCTGATAGTGATTTCACCAAGGCATTTAGAAGACAAGAAGAGAAGCAGTCCCAAGATCCTCCTTCTTCCTCTACTACCATTCAACTTTATGCTTCCTCTCGCTCTATTGTGGTACCATCTACTTTTGTCTCACGTTTGTGAGAGAATTCCATGATGCCTTCTTGGTGAAAGGCCAATTGTCCTATGTTTGAGCTTCCTATCTTACCCACAGAGCCTAGTCCTATTCGGTATGATAGAAAAAATTCCCCCCGTGGAGGGTCCTCTATGTCCTAGCCTCTACGGGCCCCTATTGTTCCTACTCCTAAGATGGTGAACGAGAAGGGGCCCACTATCGAGGTGTTGGAGTCGATTCCTACTACAATTTTTGAACTTGGTCCTCCTGCTCCCATCTAGGAGCCTATCCTACCACTAGAAACAACTATGAAGGACACTCCCATGGCTGAGCAAAAGCCTTTTGTTCCTTCACAAAATCTAGCTTCTAGTTCAAAGTGTCACAAAAATCCCCTTGTGCGTGAGTGCAAGCATCAAAAAAAGTCTCTTCTGGTTGAGCAAGCCACCTTACAAAAGAAAGAAGAGGAGACAAACGTTGCTATATTAGGACCACCTGTTATGTCCTCCTCTCTCCCCCCTTGTGTTTTTTTCCAAACTAGACCATATCTCTTTTGGCTTTCATTGCGAGTGCACATATTCTTGGAAAGGTGCAAGTGTTCATCAATCCTTTGGTGGAGCCACCTTTGTTGAAATCCATTCTAGATGTCTCACATTTCTTGAGGCTTGTGGATATGATTAACAATTTTACTATATAATCTGTGGTTTATTCCTCCTATCCCTCTACCTTTCTTTCTTCATCTATGGGCAGTTCACCTCCTCCAATGAAGTAAAAGGTAGAGAATGGTCCCTCAAACAATGTAGGATTTAAAAGGATCCCATCTTCTTTGAAAGGTGGTCCTACACTGACTTGTTCTGACCTAGTGATGGAAGTCGTCCCAGTTTTCCTGACTTTTTCACTGCTCTCGAATCACTCAGTGAGCTTAGTGGTGAACCTTGGGCGTAAAATCCTATATTCATTGAGTTGAAACATGGCACTCCAATTAAGTGTATGTTTAACTTGGTGGATGAATTTTTGATCTTGTTAGTGATCTTTGCAAGTTCGTTGACCTTAGTTCCACAAGAGTTGAGCGACAAAGACCTCACAGGGCCCTCTTCCTTAGCCCTTGTTGTGGGAGGATCAAATTATCCTCCCCTTAAAATTACACCATTGTAGGCTCATCATCCTTCCTCCTACAATGATCTAGAGTGGGAATCTAATGATCTCTTGGTTAACCAGTGTTAGGGGAGACCCTCTTTTGATCTTTAGGTTAGATGTGTGTGTTTTGTGACATGTGTTCCTGGATGACCCTTGTCACCCCTATTGGTGATTGGATATAGGCATGGATTTTGTGTTGTAAAAATTATTCTATTCATATCATCATTCTTCCATGTTTGTGGTTGACTTTTGGAAAATTGGGGATGATGCAAAGCATTGGGAGCATTTAGGCTTCCTTCCATGTTGACCCATTTTTTAATTTTTACTTTGTCTTCTTATGCATTCTTGACATGGCCTAATATAGTAGGGGGTTGATGAGAGTTCATTTACATACTATTATTTTACTTATATATATTTATGAGTAGTTCTTACCAAGAAATATCATGCTACCTTAGTGCCCTTTGTATGTGTTCTCTTTTCCTTTTCCTTTGCTTTCTCTTTATCCTTCTCTTTTATTTTCTTGAGTTTTCCCTTTCATGTGTGACAACACCACTTCTACATTACTTGGTCTTTAGAAAATACATTCATTTCCAAATGAATCTTTTCTCAAGACCCCTTGCACACTTCTTTGTTAGAAATACATTCTCAACTTGAAACCCTAACATAACATGTTTCCTTCATCATGGGTTCATAAACAAAGGACTTGGAAACCTTCCTCTGAAGTGAGAACATCTTTAATCTTCCCCTTTCATGGGGGCATATCCTTCCTTTCAAATTCCTTGATGAAGTGAACATCTTTCAAAAGGATTCCTTTATAATGAATTGATTCGAGAAAGAAGACATTATCTTTTGAACAGTGCATCCCTTGAGTGCATCCTTTCTTTTCACATTGGGTTCCCAAGAGATCCCTTCAAAAGCTTCTATCTCTAATAATTTCTATGTCGTCTAGCTCAGGGGAAGTTGGACTAGACTGGTTTCATATCTTCACATCTAACTTGAGGGTAGCTTTATTAGACCTACTTCACGTCCTTGCATCTAGCTTGGCGGTAGCCCGACTAGACTTCACTTTTCAAAAAACGCATACCTTGAGTGGACCCCTCTTCCTTTTTAAGGGTTCTTGAGGGACCCCTTTGAAATTATTCCAATTTTAATATGGTATGCATGATTTTCCATTCACCAGCTTGTGTGGCCACTTCTTGACATGTTCTATTTGTGGGTAAACATTTCATCATTCCTGACTCTGCAGAGTCCCCTTTGATTAGTCTCCCTCATGTGAGAGTTCTTAGGGAATACCTTTCCTTGTGGATCTGTGAGTCTGTAAGGCACCCTTCTTGGTTTCCTTTCAGTGAGAGTTCTTGAAGGATGCCTCCCTTGCAGGTTCGTAGGCCTATAAGGCACTTTATTTCTTCACCTTTATGGTTCTATGGAGCTATGAAGTCCTTTCCTATCCTACACTTTCGGGTTCACCAGACCATGATATTCTTCCTCGTTGATGTAGGTATACATCTCTAACCTTACTAATCCTTCAATCTACTTTACCAAAGCACTCATCAGTATTCGTGCTCGCTAAAGTGGGGACAAAATGTATAGGAGTGAAATTTCATCCCTAATACGAATTCCCCTTTTACCCCTCTCCTCTTTAGAAAACAAAAGGTGGAGGCTTAATTCCATATAATCATGTATCTCTCCATCCACTTCGCACCTATTTTTCATGTTAGTGGAGGCATTTCTATCATGGATGCCCATGTTGCACATATATGTCCACACGGTGCACTTACATCCTTAGTATATTGTCATGGTTGGATTCTATACAAACGTTACAGTTCCTATTGGAAGTCAAAGTGTAATGCCTCCCTTTGGCTAGCTGACCTGAATACGGCCATTGATTGACCTCCCTCCTTCATATTCACCTCTCATTTATCCATTTTCATCTCTTGGAATGTCTTGATCATCTATACACAATATCTTGACCATTCTAGCATTCACTACAAGCATTCCAACAACCTTTCACACTCCATAGCAGCAATCTATCAATCCATCACTTCAATAAAGTAAGTGTAGGATGGTTCCATTGTTGCAGAGGCTTGAGTTTATCTCATATTTCATCTCCACTGTCCTTGAGTGCTTTGGATGGAAGTGGTAAGCTCCTCACTCATCTTCTCTATTGTTTGGTTGAGTTAGGACATTATTGTTTTGTAGTGTCTTTGGTGTACATTTCTCGTATTTCCTTCTTTATCACATTATTTCTACATTGTTGCAAACTTGGCTATTTGTGGAGGTGGAAACACCAAAGCGGGGGTCTAGTTGAGATAGACCCCTAAACAGCCCCCCCAAATTTTCCATCTTTTCTATGTGTAGGTGGAGAGATCTTGGAGCAAGCTAGCAAAAAGATTATTGTGTGAGATCATCTTCATCACCCTTGTGGTAATATACTTCCTTTATCACATTTGTCTTTATGTTTCATATTTCATAGTGTTATTTTGCACCTTGAAGAAACTCTTATACTAGGCTACTAGTCCTTTTCTCTGAGGTTAGACCTTGTATCCCTTGTTTTCTGGTTGTACAGATGTGAGTGCACTTGAGAGATGCCAGCATGTCGTGTTGTCATCCTAGAACCACACTTTTGTCCTCTAATAGAGAGCTATCTGAGATATAGAGTTGACCCTAACAATTGACTCGCCTAGTCTCCTTTCAACTCTCAATTTTTCAAAGTGATTGAAGGATCCCACACTCCTCATCATTCTCATCCCAACTATCCTAACACTCCTTTAAACTGAGGTAAGTTAGGGCATCCATACTACTCTTGTCCTTTCATGACCTGAAGCCTTGCACTGGTTGGTCCCCCTCTCTTACAATGTCATATAGTGATGAGCAACATGATAAGATGAAAATCAACAACAATAAGAAGAAATAGGTGTATCAACACAAGGAAGAGAACCAAATCCTTAAGATGTTTATTTTAATCACTCAAAAACTTACATTGATTAGTGAAATGGCCATGGACTCTATGATATGCATAGAATGAACTGTGTTTATAAAATTTCTTTCTTGCTCTTGGAGGGAGAGATATCAAGTGATTTTTGAGAAGTTTCAACAAGGTCCTCTCTTGATCAATGGTAGAATATGTTTTTTTCTTTTGTGTCAAATGTATCTCTTTATTATTACAAGGTGTCATACATACACAAGACTCTTTAGATTGTGAGGTTTTTTACTCTCCATTGAAAGAGGGTGTAAAATTTAATGAACCCCAATCATTACTAAGACATTTGTTTGAATATATTCTAGGAGTGTTTTTCTTTATGACATTTATATTAAGTGAAGATTTATTTATTTCTTTTGAGGGACAATAACTAAGATCACTAGTTGTTTCTATCACTTCCAGATGTAGCAAGGTTAAATTTGGCTTAGAAGAATCTTTTGTAATAATATTGGTACTGAGTGAAGAATTTTTTGATTATTTTATTCGTTTTGAGGGACAATAACCATGACCATTAGTGGTTTCTTGTTTGTTTGGTTATATAGGGACATGAATACCTTTTTCTCTGGAACCGCATCATTTTCCTCTATTACCAAGTTGTTTCAAAAGTTTGTAACCTCTTCCATAAACCTTTTCCATTTCTTTCAGATTTAGTGGTCGTTCATAATCAATTTCATCAAATTTTGTTGTGTATGTTGTCTATTATTCTAAAGTAATTGAAGTGGATGCTTTCAAAGGTTCTTCTAAATTTTGTGTTAGCATTACCACTGGTTCTTTTGCCTTTTCAGACTCTTTTTTTATGATCTTGTATTATACCATGAAAGTAGCTGTGAAATCTAAGGAAATCCAATCATCCTCCAATAGCTTTATAAATCTTTCAATATTGTTCTCTTTTTGTTCCTCTTGCATGAGTTCTACTTTTGAATTTGGTATTAGTTTTTTCAAAGGACTTTCCAAGTATTTCTTAGTGTGCAAACTTTTTGTTTAAGGGTCAGCTTTGATTATATACACTTTTTTGTTGTAGACATACTTCATTATACAATGAAGAGTTGAAGGCACTACTTGCATTTCATGAATCCATGGTCTTCTTAAAAGAAGATTGTATGAAATATTTTGTAATGTAGCATTTCCAACTGTAATACCCCTCCGTTTTGCTTCTTGTTCAAATTGCTTTATGTTATATTTGGTTGCAATTACTTTGATACTGGATACATTTTGTTATAATGTTTTGATTGCTACTATTGAGTGACAAATATTATTGTGGGATGTAGTTATTTGATTATTGCTTCACATGCATTATAGATTAATGTTGTTGTAGAGTTAACATGAGATGTTATTATGAGATTACTGGATTATGATGGAAGAGTCAGTTTCGATGAGTGTATTGGTGAAAAGAACGAGTTCGCATCACTCACTTGTGAGCGCCCTGTGAATCCGTAATTCTTTCTTCACGGTGTGTATTATATGTTGGATATATCATATGATGTTGTTTACTTGGTTGCAGGATTGCAGGTACATGACATCGACTCCACCTGGCTTCACAGGTTTGAGCGTGTCGATCCAACGGTTAAGTTGAACGGGAGATAGTAGCTAGGTAACATGTGTCAAGTCTATGCCCTAGCCTCAGTGTGTCATCAGTTGTGTGTGTCAAGTTATTGTTTGTCTTGTTTTAATGTTATTTATTTCTGAAGGATTATTGATCTGGAAATAGATACTTAGAATAATTGCATTTAAATCATGTTGATGATTATTTAATTTAAATAATGCAATATGGATAAAAGTTTATACCTAAATTAATTAATTATATTTAGTTTATTTAATTAATTAAATTTAATCCAAGGGGGTTGAATTTAGTTATTAAATAATTAAATTAATTAATTAAACGTGATGCAAGAGAATGAAAGGAAATAAAAGAATTAGAATTAATTTTGGAATTTAATTCCAACATGTGGGAATTAAATTAGAAATTGTAATTAAATGTTTATTTGGGAAATTGGTTGCAACTTTGGAAATTAATTTATTATTTGAAATTGCATTTTAAATTGAAAGTGGGTTTTCCAAAAGTGAAATTGAAATTGAAATTAAAATTGAAATGAAATTGAAATTGAAATTGAAATATCTAATTTGCATATAATGTGAATTAGGGTTGTAAAAATTGAAATTGAAATATCTAATTTGCATGTAATGTGAATTAGGGTTGAATTAGGTATTTTTGATTTATAAGAATACATGTTTTAATTTTAGGGCAGAAAGTTTTTAGAAAAATACATTTTTACAGCAGGGAAGAAATTTTGGAAAATTTGCACAAGGGTTTGAAGAAATTTTGATTGTAGAATTGATTGAAGGAAAGATTGTTTGCATTTGTTTGGCTTTGGATTGGATTCATTGGAGGATTGAAGAAAATTCAGGAAATCTTTGGAGGAGGCTTGCATCAGAAATTCATCTCTTCCTGTAGCTTCTTGTACCAGGTTTTCCTCTTTGTGTTTTATTGTTCTTGATTGTTTTCTTTAAAATAGTAATGATTAAAGATTTGTTTGTTAAATCTGTTTTAGAAAACAAACTTGATATTAGAAGAAAAGAATTAAATAAATTTACAGCCTTTGCTTGTGAAAATTCTTGAGTGAAAATTGTGAAAACCTTAGTTGAATTTAAATTATTTGGAGAAATTGATTTTATTGTTATTGAAATTAAACATAGAGATTGAACAAGGCATTTAGAATGTTTTTAGAAAATGAAACCCTCTATTATTATTAAAAATCGGATTTTAAAATCTGCAGTATAGTTATATTTTCATGGTAAAATGGTCTGATTGCGTCGCCTATAACTTTACTTTCACAAACTGGGTTTTCAAGAAATTTAAAAGGTTTTTGCATTTTGAAGTTTCTTACCCCTGTCCAAAAATCGCAAATACCCAGATCGTAGTTTTTGAGTTATGCTTGAAACATGAGACTGCTGTTAAATTATTTTTCCATGGCTGTTCTGAAAATAAAATAATAATAAATTGATATTTATAAATATTAATATTTTATGTATTGTTATTATAATATTAAAATATTATTTAATAATATTTTATATTGTAATTTATAATACTAAAGTATTATATTTATTTATATTATTTTAAATAAAATTTGTATATTAGATTGGTGGAATTAAAAGTATAAACATATGGGAAAATTATTGTTATTTTAAAATGGCATGTTAAAGTTTAATTGAAGGAGTTAAATATTTGATTTAAAGAATGCATAATTTAAAATTGAATTGTGAAATTTAAATCCATATGTAAAAGGTCCAATTATTAATTTGATTTAATTGGAAAAATATATTTATATTTTGAAATATTGATGATAAAGAATATTTTATTTTGAATTAATCAATTTGATATTCTGCAAAGGATAGAAGATATGTTAATGATTAAATATATTTAAATATATTAATTTATATTTAGTATATATATAGTGAAGGTATATATCCATTTGAGAGAATAAATAATATTTTATCTTATTTTATTCTGTTGTTTGCAAATTGGGTATTATTAGTGTTTTAAAAGAAATGATTAGTATGTGTAGAAAATGTATAGAAAAAGATATTTTTTAATAGAAGTAATTACTTGATTTAAAAGAAAATATTTATTTTGTTAATATGATTGAAGAAAATATATTGAAATGTATATATATATCCATGAGTATTTTCAATCAGTATTTACCTTGTTTTATTTGAGTGCGTGTAATTTAGCTTGGCATGAAGAATTTAAATGATAAGTTTTGAATGTATGGTCAAAATTGATAAGGAAAAGGATATTTAAATATATTGAAGAATTATAGAAATATTTATAATTAAATGTTTGTTTTAATTATGAGATTTAATTATAAACAATATGAATGCGTGGCCAAATAGACAAGCCAAAAGATATTTTTATACCTTGATAAAATTGCATATTTTAAATGGAAAGTTGAAGAGACATAGATTCTAGATAGAAAATTGAAAAGATTGTTTGCAATAGTGTTAGTTTGCATTAGAAGTAAATTTAAGAACTAACTCTATTGAAAAAGGCAAATAGTTATTATGTTTTATTTCCATAGAACAAATCAATCGTTGTGATTGGAATATTAAAGAATCTATATAATTGAGTTTATTAATATATATGTTTGGTGTATATATAATATGGAGCATGTAAAATATGTTAAGGGTAAATTCATTATCGTATTTCATTTTTTATAAGATGTATGCAATATATTATTAAATAGAGATTTAAAATTGGATTGATTAGTGTATATGGAAAATGGATAGAGAAACAATATGTTATTATATTTAAGTGATTGAATGTGTTAAATAGAAAATTGAATGAGATGTAAGATTTGGTTAGGAAATGGAAAGAGTTTACTTGCATGGATTTGTGTCGATTTAAAAGTAATTAAGAAGTTGTTTTATTGAGGAAGCAATCAATTATGTTATTTATTAATATCTATTTAGATTAATTGAATCATTGTGATTGGATTATGAAAGAGATATGGATTTAGTATATCCAAAAGTAGTATCTTTCTCATGATTATCTTAAAGGATTTAATTCTCTGTATTCAATAAAGGAAAGTAAGTTTAATTGTTTTAGATTTTCGATAATGAAAAGGGAAATAGGGGTTATGATTATTTTAGATGATCTACTTATCATGTCTTTGACTTTGTCAACACTACCTATTGAATGAGTATGGATTTAGGAAATCCAAATATTAGATTTGATTGATGACTTGAATGCTTTTGTTGCTATGTCATCAAGTTGCATTGTTGGTTTTGGGATTTAGTGTTAGTCCTAAATTATAAGTCTTCCAGAAGAACTAAGAGGATAAGGGTTGTTGAATCTTTATGCCATCCATTTGTTTTCCCTTGGGTAGTGCATGTTCAGTTTTACCCGGTTTTCACGAACGGGGATGTTTGCACCTCCTTGGTTTAGGAGCGGATTATGGGATCCGTGTCTCCTTGTATGGAATGACTTTGTTATGTGGTTTCATCTTGTTGCCTCCTGTGAAAGGAGTGGACTATGTGTTTGTTGCCTCCAAAATATTTGGAGTGAAATATTTTATACCTCCTATGAAAGGAGTGGACTATGTGTTGTTTCCTCCAAGATGTTTGGAGTGAGTTTCTATTATTTGTATCCTCCTTGTGTTGGAGTGGATTATGATGCCTAGTTGGTATGCACTTGTGGTTCCCTTGGTGGATTGTTTGGATGTGTGTTGTCGAATAGAAGAGTGGCTTCTGTTAGGAGCCAGAGCCCAAAGAGGTAAACTGGATAACCTTCAGGAGTGATTTAAACAAGTGATAATTAAAATAATGTACTTAGAATATTAGGACTAACTTCTCACTAATCAAGATAATTTAATCCTCACTCATAGACGCAAGGGCTTGTTTAGACTTGGGATGAGTGAGAAGGCCTGGAATGGCAAGATCAACTATCTAGTTCTTGCGAGAGGTAGTTGATTCTATATGAGTGAGTATGAGTGCCGGGATTCGGTTGAGGCCACCAGGATTACTTGTGCCGGAGCCTATGAAGAATGCCCAGAGGAGATCTCATGACAAACCTTGCGATGACACTCTATCTATGACAACTGTTGTTAATTATTTTATGTGTATGGTTATTTGAACATACTTGATCTACTTTATGTCTGGAAGTAATGTGACCTATGTCAGTGATGTTGGAGTTGTGCTTGTATTGTACTTGTATTATACTTGATTTGTACTTATGTTGTACTTGAGTTGTACTTGATTTGTACTTTTATGGTGAATGAGTTGTACTTGTTAATTCATTTGGATGGTTATGTCAGTTTGAGTCAGTATGAGTCTGCCTTTGGTTAGAGGTAGTAGAATCTTTGTCCATGTTACTTTGTTACTATCTCCTAGCATGGGGGGTGGGCCTTCGGGTACCACATTGGTAGGGTGGAACATGCACCAGAACCGTTGGGTCCCCATCGATCTTCAGTACTTGGTGGCGAGACATCCAGATGGACAGCTCGTGGTTCTTGTTGTATTATTTTGCATTGTAATATTTTAACTTGTATAAGTTATTTTATCCCTCTTATGTTTATGAGGTGGAAGTATGTAATTGTAACCTTGAGTACTATTGCCTCATTCTGGGAATGAGTGATGTAACTATTGGTTTAAGATAATGTTTATGAGATTGTATCTCGGTTGATTATCTTATTATGTTATGTGATATTCTTATGATGTATGATGGTGATTTCATAACGTTCATAAGGCTATGGTTATATGTAATATGTATATGTGGGTTTAAGTAATCCTAACCTTGTAGCCTTAGAGGTTGTTGTTAATTACTAAGTGAATGTGTATGTTAAATGCATTTTATAAAAAAAATTGGTTCGCTTATGATGTTAATTGCAACTTCCTTTAAGGTTACTTGGCGGGGCATTACACCAACTGTAATAAGTAATATGATCACAAAAAACATCTATTTTCCTACATTATCAAATCTACAGATAGATAAAGGTTTTGGTTGTATTTGGATTTTGTCTATTCCAAGTCTATCCAAAAGGTTTTTGCTACACACATTAAGGGTTGAGCCATTGTCAACAAGGGTTTACTTTATTCAACACTTATTAATGATAGCCACTATCATGAAAGGTTCATGTTGTTTTTTACACTTCTAAAGGAGGTAGCTTACTTTGGTGAAAAACACTATCTATATTAGTTGAATTCATTCCTCGAATTAGGTTTGATACATCATTTGGATTTGCACTAGGAGGAACCATAACTTTTTGCAAGGAATTTTGAAGCATTTTATGGTGATTAGGTGATGCTTGATTACGATACCATAAGGATATCTTAGCAGGAGTATTTTTAAGTTGTTCAACAAGATCATACTCGTTTCCACTATGTAAAGGCAAACTTGGAGCACTAGACAAGACAGATTGAGGCAATGGTAATGAAGCAGGAGTGGGTTCTATTTTCTTATTGTTCTTTGTATTATATGTGTGAGAAACGGTATTATAACTCAGTTTCTATAAAGAATTGTTACTCTCAAGTTGCATTGTAAATTTCAAGACATCTCATAGGGATAATGGTTTCTTTTTAGGTGGTCATATGATAAGCATGGGTTTGTTTTGAACTTGAGTTTGATGTGAGGGTGGGTAGATGGTAAGATGTGCCTCAAGAGATGACTTGGGAGGTCTAATAATTAGAGAGCTTGTAGGAGGACTTAAGGGATATCTAATGTTCATAACCTAAAAATATTTATCCTTGAATTGATTATTTTTACATGAAGGAGATTCTAATGTTACCTCATCATCCTCATCTAATCAATCCACATTACGATTGTTTGAAAGATAAGTATCAATTATATCATTTTATTGTGACATGATATCTTCCCTATTAGGAGAGATTTTAGGAGAGGATAAAATGATATTTTCATCAAAAATAGGGGAGGCATCAAGAGAAGAATAACTATTATTTTCTTGCCTATCAATGATTGCATCATTTTGTTCAGAAAGATTTTTCCAAGTGAGAGAAGTATTGGAAGAGGGAGAAACAAGATTCTCATGACTCTAAATGAGTGTATATTCTAAAACCAAACTATATTCTTCACAAATAGGAGAGACATTAGTGGAAGAAAAAATGTGACTATCATGATTGTCCATTATTGCATCCTTTTTCCCTAAATCATTCTCGTAAGTGGTTGATTGATGGAGACTAGGTAGAGTGATGTTAAGAAATATGTCAATAATATCATTCTCTTGTTCCATATTATCTTTCCAAGTAGGATATTTTTTAGGAGAGGATCTTTGAAGATTGTCATGACTCTCAATGAGTGTATCTTCTAACATCAAGATACCTTCATTGCAAGTAGGAGAGGTATTGGGAGAAGACAAACTATGATTGTCATGATTGTCTAGGCTTAAATCCTCTTTCATTAAAACATTCTCACAAATAGGAGGGATATTAGGGGATGTGGAATTAAGGAATGTGTCAACAATTTCACTCTCTTGCACTAAGAGACACTCATAACTAGGAAATATATTGGAAGAGGGACTAACATTCTTGTTAATGAGATTTTTCTTGGCATATTTGGAAAGAAAAGATGCTAATGTTTTAAAATTGTGGTAAAAATGAAAGATAATATATTTAACTTATGTAATGCTTCATAAATGTAAAAAATTATCTTGTAGATATGATTATTTTCAGTACTAAAATAAATTTTTGGAATGATTAAAATAGCTACAATAAATGGATGATTAAACCTAATGCATAAAATGCAAATTCCCAAAAATTGACAGATTAAAACAATGGCTTATTAGAATATTTGAGAAGTGTAGAAAACCACAAAAATGGTTAGAAAATTTTGTTTTGATAGGCCTTAAGGACTAATTCTCCCATGGGTGAATGGGTCTATGTGCAGGGTTTGAAAAAATGAAAAATGTAATTTTTAAGTTGTATGTGTTCTTTGTTCTAGGTTTCAGACTATAACTTTTGTGACAAAATTTTCCAAAATTTGATGTTAAATGTAAGTGAAATAAGGGAAAAATGATGAACAATATGAAACTTTTTAAAATTTAATTTTGACTCAAGTTTTTAATTTTAATGAAGGAAAGTACATTGATATGGAAGTACTATGCAAAATTAATGTAATATGCATGCAAATTTTTTATTTTTTAGATTTAAACAATGCAAAAATATAAATTTAAAACCCTATATGCAATGCAAAATTATGAAAATCCTAGATCTAGGGTTTGAATGTTCTCTAAATTAGAAATTAAAATGTTGAAATGTTGGGTTCACCATAATGAAACATAGAAAAATAGCATATAGGTCCAAAACATATGGTTTTATACTAAATTTGAAATGTTTCAAAAAACTTACTATAAATAGAAAGGGAAATATGGGGTGTGATGAACCTACCTATTTTCTATCTCATTCAAGAAATGAGATCCTCTAAGATATAATTAACTTTCAGCCCTTAGGTGAGACAATTCTATGGAAGATCTAGCAATTTCCTTTATGTGTGTGGGGACAGGGGGTAAAGTTCAAACTTCACACTTTTGGGAGATGAAAATAAAATAGAGAATGACCTCAAATATATAACCTAAGACTTGATTCATGTAGATGAAGCCAAGATCTAACAATAATAGTCACTTTTGTAATTTTTGGATGAGTGGAAGACACTAAAAAATTTCCTCAAATACTAGTTGCTAAGTGTCTAGAAATGGCGAATAGGTTGTAAGACAAATTTTTGAACTAAATTTTTTGGAGCCTCCAAAGACAAAGCTAAGATATAATTTCCCACTAGTTTCACTCAAAAATGATGAAAAATAAATCTAGGATATGAGTTTTTGTGATTATGACAACTTTTCTTGCAACTTTTGTAATTTTTCACTTCAAGAGATCTTCAATCTTTCTTCATCCTAAACACAAGAGGGAAAAACAAAATTATTTTCAGCGAATGGGGGTTTAACTTGGTCAAACCCTATTTGATTAATTAAACCTTGAATTAAAATAATGAAACATGAAAGGAATAATGAATGAACAATGTTATGTTAAAACTCACCAAACCCATGAATAAACCTTTGAAATTATGCAATATAGATCTTGATCTTGCATGAAATGGCTACAATGGATGTTTATCTTGATGCTTTGAATGCTTGACTTGATTTTTCAAACCTAAATCACAATGTTAGCTCCAAAAACATGCATGATGTTGAAGACTTTGACATGATGATTGGGATCTTGATTCTTGCAAAAAAAATCTTGATAAATGTTCTCTTGAATTCCCTTGATCATAAAATTTTCTATAATTTTTTCTCACTTGATTGATTCCATAGAATTCTAGGATTTCAATGATAAAATAACCTTGTATTTATAGGTATTTATCCTTAATTTCCTAAAAATTAAATATTACAAGCATTCATAAAAAAATGAATTTAGAGATGTTAAAATACCACCAAAAACATAATTTAAATTCAAGTGCAAAGGCTTTGGGAGGACCCATTCACCCATTCGCGAATGGGTCCTAGGTCCCTATTCTTGGAACACAAATTGCTCATGGTAAAGTGTTATGTGTTGGCATTAATTATTTTTTGATTTCCCCTTTGGAAAATATAATTTATTAGGCTTGTAGATGTATAATAGGTATTATTAGGAATAATTAAGCTCAATTTAATTAAGAGGGTCCACTAAAAGGTTGAAAATGTAAAGGAGTACATTTTTCTACACTACACCTTCAAGGAAACTACCTCTTTCCACCTAGTGAAGTAGTTTGTGGCCATGAAAATCTATTTATGACTAGCAACTGATGGTGAATTTATCATATTAATAAAATATAAACCTGACTACATAAATGGTTGATCAACCTGAATGGGATGAAGAGGGAAGGAAACCAACCTTTTCTTTCCAAAAAAGAAAGCACATTTTTTACAATATCTCACCCATTTGCAAGCATCATTAAACAAGTTTCGCCAATAATAACTAGCCCTCATGATCTTTTTAGTAGTGGTCCTTGTAGAGAAATGGCCACTTGAAGAGGCATCATGGAATTCATCTGATTATATGATAACCTAATCTACCTCTATGCATCTTAATAGGACCCCATTGAAATCCTTTCTAAAAAGTATTCCATCCACTATGACATAGGGAATGGACTTTAATTTGAAGTTTCCTCTTTTGGTCTTATCTATATGTGGATGATATCTTCCTTCTTGCAAAAAGATAGTGATATCATTCACCCAGCTACTACTAGCATCAATTTTGGATGCTTAGTGTTCTTCCAACATAAGGGTAGAATTTATAGGAGTCTCAAGTGTTGAGACAAGTTGTTCACACGACCCTTTTCCTCTCACTAGCATGGTGATTTTTATGTCAACATAATACTCCATCACCTAGGTGATCCATCCAACCCTTTTTTCATTGAAATCTTTTCTTAACAAAAAATATTTAACATTGGCATGGGGTACCATTAACTATATCTTTTTGTTAGATAGCATGTCTAATTTTTTTTAATGCTCTAACAAAAACAAGAGCATGATTTTCAATTTAGTTGTACTTGATCTCATAATATTTAATCCCTTCACTAAAGAAAGCAATGTGATACTTTGAATTTTCCTTATTTAGCTAGGTTAGAAGAATTGATATACTTGCTTCACCTTCAAAAGTACAAATAATGAAACCCTTTTTATAATTAGGATTGAAAAGGGTAGGACCCTGGGTAATTTTTTGTTTGATAGATTCAAAGCTATCCTTACCTTCCTTGGTCCATTTTAAGACCATATTTTTCTTTATACTGGAAGTAAAAGGCTTTAGCAATGTAGCCAAATTTGGAAGGAACCTCCTTACAAAGTTAATTATTCCCAAGAAACTCTATAGTCCCTTCCGGTTGGGAAGTGGCATGGAAAAGATAGATTTTACCCTTGCATGATCAATGACCAAGCCATCCCTTGAAACAATGTGTCCCAAAAGTTTGTATTGGTTAGTGGATAGGATACATTTATTTGGATTTAGGGAAATACCATATTCCCTACATTTTTGAAATACCTATTCAAGGTGATTGAAGTCGTCTCTTGTATGTTTTGAAAACATTGTGATATCATCCAAGTAGACCAAAGAAAACTATCTAAACAAACCTTGGAATGCCATAGCCATGGCCCTTTAACAAGTGACACCTATATTGGTTAAACCAAAAGGCATCATTCAATAATCATAGGTTCCCCACTGTGTAATAACTTTTTTCTTAATTTGATGAAATTCTTGAAAAAATAACTTGATTATAACCTGAATAACCATCCAAGAAAGAAAATATTTATGAACCATTGACCCTTGCAAAATATTCTACATGGAAGGGAGGGTATACTGATCCTTTAGGGAGGCTATATTTAGATCTCTGAATTCTACACAAATCCTAATTTCCTCATTCTTCTTTCAGATGGGTACTAAGTATGCTACCCACGAAGAATGCTTGATGGGGGATATGATTGTAGCCTCAATCAATTTGGTTAATTCTTTTCTCATCAAAGGCTCACTATGAGGACTTATAGGCCTTTGTTTTTTCCTTATAGGTTTGGCATCTAGATCCAACTCAATGGTATGTTGGGCAAGGTTTGGGTCAAAACCATTTAGTTCTTCATAATTCCATGAAACTATATCACTATATTTATTACAAAGATCAATGAAAACCTTATGTTCTATAGCAGAGTATACCTTTTCAAAATTTAAGGACTTTCCTTTTAAAATATCAATTGGCTTGAAGTCACCCTTCTTTGCAAATATTCATTTGAGTTGAAGATACCTTCAAGGGTAATGAGACCATTTGGTAGCTTGTTGCTACTTAGTTGCACAATTTGATCACCATATTGGTTTTGCAGCTTGGACTAATTTCCTTATAAAATTCTACCTCTTCTTGTAGAAAATTAACTATATGCTAGTCATTTTTTACTTGCTAATTATCGTGATTATCCATAATAGTAGGTCTCAAAATGAGTTTAATGTGTTTCTCCTCTTTTCTTGTAATATGTGTTGGTATGTCAAACTAAGCACCAACTGTTATAGTTCTATTAGCATGTTTATTCTAATTTTTCAGAGTTGTTTGGATATTAAAACCTTCAAATCCTTCTAGAAGATCCCAAACCCTATGTTTATAGGATTTGAGTAGGTTATTATTGATTATGATTAGAGTTATATCTTGATGAACAAACAATTAAATATCACCAAATACATGCAAGAATTTTATTTTCTTCTTTTGTACAAGTTGGAGGACTTAAATGATGGTCTCATATGCAGCCACATTGTTAGTACAACTAAACTGAATTATAAAAGAGAAGTAATACTTATCTTTACTCATAGATACCATCATTACACCAAAACCTACACCATTCTTGTTTCTAGAGCCATCAAAAAACATCTACCACAATCCCCTAGATCCTCTTGAGTTTTTATGAGATTGGGGATGGGAGAATTTTCCTCATGAATGCAGTAGGTGCCAGAATAAGTTCCTCCACTTTACCTATGGTGAGAGGGTCACATTGGAATGCATTACACCATTCATCTAGAAAAAAATTAGGAACCTCCTCTAAAGGAGTGTCGATTTCATGCATAAAAAACTCCTCCTTTTGATCATGCAATGTGTATTTCATGTTTATAGGTGAAACATAGAAAAATGGGTGAATCAATATTGGAATGAGCAACAAGCGGTATGATGCACAGATCTTCCTATTTTCATTAGGAAAAATAGATCCCCTAGGGAAAGATTTAATTTCAATCCTTAGGTGAGTCAACCTTGATGGATATCATGTTGTTTTCCTTATGACCAAGGATGGGGTAAATTCACCTAAAATGCACTTTTGGGAGATGAATGAAAAATACAAAATGAATGCAATATGCAATGTAAGACTTGAAAAATCAATTTAAGACTTTAAGCTAATAGAATCAATAAAGCTATGGAACATCTAAGAAGGTTATGAATTTATACACCTATCATCAAAAGATCATGTTGAGTGTCCTCCTACGATAGATTCACCCTATGGTGAATGGGTCTTGCTATAGGGATCCAAAATATGCTTTTAGATTCCTCTACTCATATCTCTACACTCTCGATTCCTTCAGATTTCATAATTGGAATGTTGGAATTAAATTTTTCAAGTGAGTTTTCGTGGTTCAACAACTTTGATGACATCTTTTAGAAATTTGCAAAATTTCACTTTATATCAATCTTCAATCCTTCTTCAACCTAATATCTACAAACATAAAAAGAAGGATATTTTTTATGAATAGGTTTTTTCCTTTGTCAAACCTCATTTTGGAAATTAAACCTTGAAATGAAATGAAACATGAATGTAAGGAATGCTAAATGAATAACTTTATGTTGCAAATCACTAAACCCTTTAATGCAAATCCTTAGAGCATTTAAATATAATACATCTCTCCAAGTTCTTGATTTTTCATCAAATAGATTGATTGGATGTTGATCTTGATGCTCGATTCTTGACTTGAATACTTGAAGCCTACATCACAATGTTAGCTCCAAAAATATGAATGAATAAAGATAAATTTGACATGATTCTTGAGATCTTGATTTTTGCTAAAAATTAATAATAAATCTGCTCTTGAATGCTCTTGAAAATAATCTTATCTCATGTGAAATTTTGATAATATTTTATAGTATTTGAATTCATAAAAATACCTTGTATTTCTTGAAAGTTAAACATTAAAGACCAACAATTGTAAATTGAATTTGAATCATGAAAATTCCACCAAAAACATATGAAAAACTTGGGGTCCTAAACTTAAGGGGGGCCCATTCACCCTTGGAAGAATTGATCCTAGGCCCCAAACCTAGGACACATCAATTTTAAGCCAATTTAATTAATGTTTGTAATTGTTTAGTACAAGTTTCCCTTTTGAGAAAATAGGATCAGTTAGGCTTTTAAATGCATAATTGAGTGAATTAGGGGCTTAATTAAGTCCAATTAATTAAGGGACCCAAACATAGTGTGAAAATGTAAAGGAGTACATTTTTTGACACTACAATAGGGCTAGGAGTGTAAGGCTCTAAATGATCCTTTGCTATGGATTTAGATCTGATAGTCACTTTAGTTCCATATTTGTTTCTAAATAACATATGGGACCAACTAGAAGATAGGTATCCACCTATCTTTGTAGTGAAATCCCTGGACAAAAAAAATGGAAAAATGGGTGAGGAGGTGTATAAC
Source organism: Sequoiadendron giganteum (assembly GCA_007115665.2). Lineage (NCBI taxonomy): Eukaryota > Viridiplantae > Streptophyta > Pinopsida > Cupressales > Cupressaceae > Sequoiadendron > Sequoiadendron giganteum. The sequence goes on from CM021100.1 coordinate 328,154,750, forward strand.
TTAAATATCTTACAACACTTCATGGCCATGGAATACATGCAAGGTCAATTTTAGGCTTTTAATTACTCCCATTGTTTTGATAGCAGTGCCATCTAACTGTAAGAATTTTTTTGGAATAGGCTCATATTTTATGTGAAGCATTTCAACCACCTTCTTGGGAATCATAGAACTAATAGCCCCAAAATCTATCATACAATTATGAGCTATATGATTCCAATGGTTAAAGAAAGATAGAAGGGAGGTGACTTACTAATTTTGTTAGAATTCCCCACCTCTTTGGGTTGCATTAGGATTCTTTCTAGAGTAGTCTGATCCTTCTCTTATACATCACCTGGACACCTGGCCATTTATGCTCCTTCAATGATTTTTGTATAAAATCCATTTGTGATGGAATGGATAGAGCCTCTCACATAGTAACATTCAAGTTAGCTTTCTTCATTTGATCCACTATATTGAAAGTAATTTGTCATGTTTTTTGGAAACCCTTGGAACATCAAGCTCTTTCCTTATTGTTTGAGTGACCCTACGTTTATCCATAGTCATGTTAGGCCTATATATATGTTAACTTGATTGTGGAACCCTTTTGTTCTCCCTGTTAATCTAGCATTTGTACCTTGTTGAGTTTTTTGAGAGACTGATGCTTACCCAACCATGGAAGATGTACCACCCTCTATTTCCATTTTCTTTGATCTTTTTTTCTAGTCTAATGTATTAATGGCTACTTGATTTATACCACAAAAACTCTTCCTGATGGAAATTAACTAGTGAGAAGTCTTCATGCAAACCATGTTTCCTTCTTTCAGATGTTTGGTTTACATTAAACTTTTGTCTTGAGGTGTGTTGGAAATCAAGGTATAACTTGAAAAAATATGAACTTTATAAAAGTGGAAAATCTAAAATTATATATTAAATATTATCATAGAAAGACTATGTGATTCACAATTGCAACAATGAAAGAAAAAACTGCAATACCACAAGTCATCAAACACAAGTGACACAAGATATACATGGAGAAACCCTTGTAGGAAAAAACTCCACACCCAAAGAGATCCAATATTTGTATCAATATTCAAGGAAGTACATCAATATAAAAATCCTCTCTATAATTCAATAGAACTTCATCGCCTTGACAATATACAAACAAACTCTTACAAACCACCATCTCAAGGATCCAATATATAGAAGTTTGTGGGGAGATAATACCACAAATGGTACTCCAAAACATCAAGAAAAACCCATGCCCCCTTTGTGGGTAGCACATAAACATAGAATAAAATATTAAATTTTCATGTGGCCTTCACATGGGCATCTAGCCCATAGTCAATTAAAATTGGTCAAACTCAATTTCTCCATAGCTCACTGATGGCTTTGATGGTTGCATGCAAGATAATGCATCAACATGCAAACCTAGGTGCACAACCATGCAAGAACATGCAAAACATACAAATAACATGCAAGGACATGCACACAAAAGTGGTCCCCTCACAAATTTTGATGGCCAAGAGGAATATCCTTTGAAAATGCTTTGTAACCACCACCATAAAGGGTCTACTTGTTTGAATGCAATTATAATTTATCATAGGAAAATAAATAATAAATATTATTCCCTCATGTCCCCTAGAACACTTTGTAAAAAATTTGGAGACACATAAATCAGCTTAGGATAGCAATTATAATGTCACCCATCCTAGCTTTCTTCCACTTGACATTATACATTGCAATTAAATCCATGAGATAAAAATAAAATATATAATCAAGTACAATGATCAAGGCCCGTGGACTTCCTACACCAAGAGAACTTATCTATGGTCACTAGGTTTGTGAGAGAATCTAAAACTTATCTAGTGTCAAGCTTCTCAATCAAAACCTTACCATTTTATACCATTTCTCACACAAAGTGATACTAAACATGAAAATCCTTAGTATGGGCATGATACATAAGATTTTTGGCTAAACATATGGCACTCTAACTATCACATCCAATCCTTACTATCCTGCAATGAAAACCAATACCATTACCAGGTCTTTGTAACCAAACCACCTCCTTAGAGGCATGTGTAATAGCCATATACTCTACTTTAGTGGTGGAAAACTCAATTGTAGGCTACCTCTTACTCATCCAATTCACTACTCCTCCAAACAGAGGAAAAATGTAGCCACTAGTGGACCTTTGAATATCCATGTCACCTGCCCAATCTACATCAACAAAACCCCATATGTTCAATGACTTGACGACATCATTAGTAATAGGGTGATCCCACAATAATGGGTTACACTTTTTGGCCAAACTTGACATTGAAATCAACATTTTTCACCAGATCTTCACTTTCGTATGCCTATGAAGCTAAACCATTGAGAATTTGAAGATGAAGCAAACTAGTGATTTGTGATATTTTGTGTTGAGAATCTAATTATATTTTTTTAAAAAATTAAAAAATAAATTGTGAATTATTTTATGTAGTTTTTATTAACTTATTTTTTTACTAAACATCATTTTCAAAAACTGATGCTTACTTTCGACTGCATAAATTTTTTTATAGAAAGCATACAATTCTAATTTTTTAAATACAGTGTTTTCACACCATTATCTAGGGGATGGATATTTTTTCATAATTTTTGGTTGCATATATATTTTTTAATTTATTTTCTAATTCAGAGTAATTATAATTTGGATATATTATACTTTCGCCTGCATAACTTTTTTTGTATTCATTTGAATTAACTTATTCGTTTTTTGTTGGAATTAGGACATCAATATCTAGTGTACATGCATTTTTAAGAATTTTTTTTTCTCTTTTCCTATTTTTTCATATGTGTGAAATAAAGACCTTAGTGTTCATTGAAAAACCTACATTCACAAGAAATAAAAAATAAATATAATAATAAAATTAAATATATTTAAAATTATACTTTTTGGGAAGCTTATAATAAGGACTACATGTTTACAAAAAAATAATTTTAAATAGATTAATTTGATCCCCTAAAAGGTAAATCAAAAGTGTTTTTCTATCAACATTTTGATAGGTGTAGAGGAGACTCCATTATAGGTACGGTTTAAAACTAGTGGCTTTCTATCCAAGGGGGTTTGATATAAGTGGGTTTGATCAAATCCTCTTCAATTAAAACCCTTAAAATGGAACCTTTTTACGGCTTAAATCATTATATTTTCTAAAAATATGTGATTTCAGCAAAAATCAGGATGCCCCAAAAAGTGTAACCCATTATTGTGGTAGCACCCAATATGAAGTACCACAAAAATATCTAATAACCCTCTTAATAAAATTACAATGCTCTCTACCAAGGTTAGATATAAGCCTACTCAAAACTACAACTAATTGGGCTATATCTAGTTTAGTGAAAACCATTGTATATATTAAACTATTGACAACAATAGAATAAGGAACATTAGACATTTCTTCAAAATTATCATTAGAATTAGGACTCATGTATAAACTCAACTTAGTAATAATTAGAAATGGAATATTTACCGGTTTACAATCATGCATATAAAACCTCTACAAAATGGTATCAACATACTTACTCTGACTTAACCAAAGCTTTATGTGAACCTGATCTCTATTGATCTCCATCCCAATAATATATTTTATAGCCCCCTAATCCTTCATATAAAATGTGCCATAAAGTTGAGTCTTAATATCCCTAATCATCACCTTCCTACTACCCATAAACAACATGTCATCAACATACATTAAAATGATTAGTATCTAATCATCAATAACCTTTATCTAAACACAATGATCCTCCTCACTCCTAAAAAAACCTAACTTCAATACAAAGGAAAATAACTTCTAGTACCACATCCTAGGTGGCTGTTTCAAACCATATGGAGATATCTTTAACCTGTAAGCCAAGTTTTCTTACAAAAATACCATCAACCTATCACATATAAATCTCTTCCTCAGGATCCTCATGAAAGAAAGAAATTTTTACATCCATTTTATCTATTTCAAAATCATAAGCAAAAACAATATATAATAGGAATCTAATAAAATTTAACTTAGCAACAAAAAAGAAAATTTTAATAAAATCAATTCCCTCTTTGGGAATAGCCCTTTGCCACCAATCTATCCTTGTACAACTCTAACCGACCATCTACTCCAATTTTGTTTTTAAATAGTCACTTGCAACCAATGGGATTCCTTCCTTTGGGAAAACTCACAAGATCCTAGATATAAAAACTATCTAAAGAAATCATCTCCTCCTACATGTCTCTCATCCAAGACTCACTTTATTCTAAAGAAAGAACCTCCCTGTAGGATCTAGGTTCATTGTTAGTACTCAACAAAGAAAATACTCAATGAAAATTGGATGGGCTATACCTGACAACTAGATTTCACTATCTTGTTGATCTTCTCAAGGTAGGAGTAAGGGGTTCTTTCTTCTCTTCATCATTTGTATGCACTCATCTTTCGAATCATTTGAACTCTTTGAACCCTGTTCTTCTTCTCCATCCTCTGATACATGTGGTTGTTCTTCCACATGTGCATCCTCCTCCTTCTCAATATTTCTCTCAAAGTTCCCTATTTTTGTCTTATCTTTCTCCTTTATTTGTTCTTCACTTGAGTAAAATCTAAACTCCTTGAAAATTACATCTCTAGAGAAAATAATTTTATGAGTTAGTGGATTCCAAATCTTATATCCTCTTACATTCTCACCATAACCAACATGGATGCATTTATGTGCTTTTGGATCCAACTTAGAACAATTCTCTTGAGGCCCATGAACAAAATCCTCACAACCGAAACCCTTAAATGTGAAACAAAAGGATTTATAGCTATCCACACTTTATAAGGATTTTTATCCACAAGAGCCTAATAAGGAGATCTATTAACCAAATAGCATGCACTACTTACAACTTCAACATAAAATAAAATAAATCCAAGTGTATCTTGACACATCATCGATGAAAGTAAGATAAAACAATATTTTCCAAAAGAGTTAACATCCATTATTATAAACACATATGAATGAATGATCTCTAATAATCTCTTAGATTTACTAGTCCCATTAGGAAATGATGATCTATTCTATTTACCAAACACACAATGCTCACAAAAATCATTTTTGCCAATAAAATAATCAAAAATATCATCAACCAAATTTTTATTCAAAATAATCTTAAGACCCTTTTCACTTATTTGACCCAATCTATGGTGCCACAATGTACATGAATTTTTAGTGCCAGTTACATTGGCAGAATTACAAAAAGTGGAAGCATTAAGCCTAAACAAAGTCTCAACCTGAAATCCTTTAGCTATCACCAAACTCCATCTTACCAACTTGCAACCAAACTTGTCAAATTTCATATGTATTCCAAAATTATTAAACTTGGACACTAAAATTAAATTTATCCTAAGTCTAAGAATATGTAAATCATGATGAAGGGTTTTAACCCTTCCATCACAAAAATGCAAATTTACCTTTTCCTTACCAACAATCTTCAATACCAAAAGTCATTAAACACACGTGACACAAGATATACATGGAGAAATCCTTTCCAGAAAACCCTCCACACCCAAAGAGATCCAATGTTTATATTAATCTTCAAGGAAGTACATCAATACAAAAATCTCTCTATAATAGATGGCAATACTTTGTCACTTTGATAGCCTATGAAAAAAATATTACAAACCACCACCTCAAGGCTTTAATATATAAAAGTTTGTGGGAGATAATACCACAAATGGTATTCCAAAACAATAAGAAAAACCACCTAGAAAAACTCATGGCTCCCTTTGTGGAAAATCCATAAACATGGAAGAAAATATTAAATTATCACATGGCCTTCACATGGGTGTCCAACCTGTAGCTAATTAGAATTGGTCAAACCTGAGTGCTCCATAACTCATTGATGGCTTTGGCGATTGCATGTAAGAGCTTGCGCCACATGCAAACCTAGGTTCCCAGCCATTAAAGTTAAAATATGCAAATATCCTACAAGGACATGCACACCAAAGTGGTATCCTCTCACAAATTTGGACGCCCAAGAGGAATATCCTCCCAAAATACTTTGTAGCTGTCACCATAAAGGGTCCACCTATTTGAATGCAATTAAAATTTATCATAGAAAAATAAATGATAATTAATTTTTCCGTCATGTCTCCTAGAAAATTTTCCAATGAATGTGGAGACAAATAAATCAAATTATGATAACAAATATAATGTCAACTGTCCTAACAAGGTGGAGGTTTCATTTTGAACCACTAGAGTTTTTACAAACTCTCTATTTTGGTAGGAATTTGAATTGTGAGACTACTCAAATGGGTAACAATTCTCCTTCTCCTGGGCTATATTATTATAAATTGGGACAAAATCTTTAGAAGTTCTAGTAGTAGTAGGGTGTATGTTATTTGTGCATTTGGTATGATTCCATTGATTATATGCTTGATAAGCTAGCCTACTTTGCTAATCACCTTTATTTTGAGGTTGATAGGGAATATTATTTTGATCTTTATTCCTCTTCATTTATACTAACTCATTGTTCATACTTCAAAGAAAGGTTCCCCAATCCTATGGAAATGTAGTAGAAGTAGAAATTTGGCTTGTGGAAACCATCGAAATAGGAGCTAATAGGATAGGAGTCACTATTGGTTTTGAAGGAAGCTCCAGAAAAAAAGTACATTGGTAGGATAGGATCTATCTTCCTAGCTTATGTCAAGCAATTTTATGCCCTTATGGAAATAACATATGCACTCAATAAGGTAAATCCTCCCATAGATTGAATCATAACAACTACATTGTTGTTAAGATATTTTAAGAAATAGAGGAAGGCATACTCTAGAGAAAATTTGACCAAGATAGGGATTCTATCCCAAGTCTTTCAAAATTTGTAGTTGAAGTCACCCATGAATTCATGATCTCTTTTGATTGTTGTTAATTATTTTACCAAGGATAAATGGTCACTTTTTTCTTTAAAGTTCTTGCATAACCTCTCACCTAACTCATCCTATTTGTGAATGGAGTTAGGTGGCAACCTCTATACCACTACAATGATTTACCCTTAAAGGAAGTGGCTAGTAGTCTAATAGGCACATTATCCTCTATTACATCATGCACAACACATATGTTTTCCACATATATGATGTTCTCTACTAGAGTTGTGGATGTCTCACTAATGAAATAAGGAATAATTTTGAGGGAATTGACTGGTATATCATTCTTCTAGGATAAAATTATAGGGTTGTCACCACTAAAAGATACAAAGGGTTGATTTTTGGGTAAATACATATGAAGTAACACTATGTCTTTATGGGAAGTATGTATTCTAGCTTCAAATAATCTACCCAAAGATGGAATAGATTAGGTTATAGGGGATGGTCTACTAGGACTTCAACTTCTCCTTACAGGTGATAAGGAGCATCCATTTCTTCTTTTAGGAGAAGGAAATGAGAGCCTAGTGTATTAGGAGTTACCTCTAGAAGATTCTCTAGTATGAATCCTTGGCATGAATGTGTAGGTCTGATATAGAACAAGATTTTAGGAAGCTAATAAGTCACCAACTTCAATGTAGAGTTCTCCCTTGATTGTACAGTCACTAGGTACTTTTCTAGATTCCTCTTGAAGGATGAAATGTTGAGAGGAAAACCCCTTTTCTCAACAAGATGAAGTGAAATTTTTGTGTCCTATTAGGCATGCACCCTGTTGAACATAGATTTCAACATTCTAATGACACCATTGAAATGAACTTAAGGTGTGGGACCTTGTGAAATGAGGTCAAGTCTCTAGAGAAGGTTGAATTCCTCTTCTAATTTAAGTTTAGATGTGTTGATCGAACCCAACACATAAAAAATTATCACTACTCTACTCTAACAACTCACAAGGGAAAAGGTGATAGAAAAAATACATTAAATAGAAAAGAGAGGTAATATACCAAGATATAAAGTTGTTTCTTCTTTGCTTTAGATTTATCAATATACCAATAAATCAACAAAAAAACTAACTCAAATATGGAGGTAATGACCATCTACACAAGCATGCAAGAGATAAGAGTGATAAATAGTTTTATTTCATTAACACAAGGCATACAAGCGAAATTTTACAATGGGAGAATGTAGAAATATGGTCTGCTAGGAGTTTTGGGTCAGTTTTAGAGCTATATGAATTTTAATTTTGGTGTTTGTAATATCCACACTAATTTTTGGAGTCTTGATTTTTATCTTGCATCAAATGGTATCAAAGCCAAAATATCTTGAGAGTGTAGAGTATGCACCAAGACTTGCGGGTGAAGAGTGGTGAAGAGTGAAGTGGTGAATCCATAAGAGAGATAGTTGTGAGAAAGTTTGTTTGTTGCATGCATGAAAGAGGGTCTGTGAATACTATCTTCCAACAAAGATAAAGATGGGTAGAAGATGTATAGTTCCTCCACTTAAAGAGAGTGGGTAGAGGAAGCATCTTCTAGAGTCTTTGTTAGGTAGAGGGTAGTGCAATGTGATAAATTCTTTTTGTAGAACATGTGATGTAATGTAGCAGTGAACAAGAAGGGTATAATCATAAGGAAGAATTTTGTGATATGGGAAGGTTGGAGAAAATATCAAAAGATGAGGATGCAACATTGGAAAGATTAGAATTACTACAAAATGGATGGATAGTTGAGAGAAATGAGAAGAAATAAGGTAAGAGAAAGAAGATGAGTCCATGAAACATGGAATTTTTTGCCTTAGGAAAAAAAAAAAATTTGGCTTGGAAAAAATGGGATCCTACTTTTTAATAAATGGGATCCAATTTTTAGAAAATGGGATCCTATTTAGCTTCAGGATCCATAGCCTAAATTCTAAATGGGATCCTATTTTAAAAAAAACAAGATCTTTTTTATTAATGGGTCTGAAACTGACATTCGGGAAATGGGATCCCGATCTTTACAAAATGAGATCCCATTTTTAACTAGTATTTATTTTAAAAAATCAACGAAACGCGGTCATTTCTTCAGTCCATGAGATCCTAATTTCGCAGAGGAGACAAAAACCTCTAGGTAAGCCTCCACGCCCATTTTTTTAATTATTTCATGTTTTTTTCTTAATTTTGAACACAGTGATAGATTTTAGTTGTTTTAAAAAAAAAAATTAGTGTTTTATGTATTTTTATTTACCTGTAATAAAAGAAATGTTGATTTATAGAATAAGAAGAAAAAATGAAATGAAACCATCAAGATATTGAATAGAAATAAAAAAATCAACCTTAAATCGTATCCTAAGAAACAAAATTAGCTTTCCAAACTTAAATTGTTAAATGAAACAAAAAAATTGTATTTGAAAACCCTAAATTGAAAGCAAACAAAAAAAATGCATTTGAAAACCTTACATTGAAAGGAAACAAAAAAATTGCATTTGAAAAACCTAAATTGAAGTGAAATAAAAAAATCCATTTCAAAACCTTGATTTTTTTTGAAACCCTAAATTGAAATTAAGCAAAAAAATTGCATTTCAAAACCCTAAATTGAAATCAAACAAAAAAATTGCATTGAAAACCCTAATTTCTTCTTGAAACCCTAAACTTAATTTAAACAAAAAAATTGCATTGAAAATCCTATTGCTTCTTGAAACTCTAAATTTAATTCAAACAAAAAAAAAAAAATCATTTGAAAACCCTAAATTGAAATCAAACAAAAATTTTTGCATTTGAAAATGTGGATGTCAAGCTTAAGAATATTTGATAATGGAATCTAAATTCATTTTCATTGCTTAAATGTTTTGAATTTCATTTTCATTTTATGGAGACAAGTATGTAGGAATGCCCATGGAAGAAATTATTTGATAGATTTAGGTGGATACATAGTAAATTAGGGTCTTTAATATTGACAATGAAATAGGATTTCATAAATATTATACATTTTAATGTTTGTTCATTAAGTTAGAGAGATGTGCCAAGAGACACAATCATTTAAATGTTAAGAACATAGATATAATTAGATTAGAAAACAAAATGTTAAACTTTATTTGTGGGACTAGTGGATCTTAGAATTGATATAAATTATGTGTTTCTATTACAGATTATGCTTAATTAAGTTAATAATATGGGCCTTATGCATCTATTAATATTTATACTATCTTACAACATGATACTATGCCATAATATGTTACAATTTAAATCATTATTGTTATAAATTGAGTAGATAGTTAGATTTCCTCACTAGAAGAGTAGATACCTCAACATAATTTTATGATCACTTATATACTTATATGGTAGGGATATATATTCTATTTTTATGGATCTCCAATGAGTAAACATATGTGTGAAGCTTAGGATTAGACCCATGTTTGCAAGGTATCTGGCTAGAGAATTATAGAACTTGGTCAATAATTATATGAGAAAATCCCTCCGTCATAGAACTAATCTAAGAAATAGTCAGTCTATTCATAAAATAAAAAATATTCATAAACTAATGTTCTTGCATATGTGATGAATCAAAAATATTAACCCCCTTACTTGTCATCCTATTACCCTAAACTCCACCTCATATCCCACATCCACCACCTATTGGATCAAATTAGATTCGTTTGTGAGAACATATCAATGAAAATGTGGCATCCATTCAAAACCAAATCATGCTATATAAAATGAAGCATTGATTACACCACATGTGAGACGATTTGCATTTGCAATGCAAAACATTGTCGATGCCATTAGGTCTATTAATTCAGACTTAGATAGACATCAACAAGATAGAGATGAGATGAAATGATTTTGTGTAGATGCTCTCTCATATAAACAAATTTTAAACCTAAAATTAACAAAATCCAATCTAGCACCTTATTTTATCGACCCTAATACTTAGCAACCCATTCCTATAACTAAATCTAGAATATCCATGAGGTGCTATATACATCCATAGATGAGTGAAAATTTTTGGGATCGATGGTGGATGGTATTTGATAATCGACCACATGTTGATCTGGAGGTCCCATTATATTTTTTGAGGAAACTATATGTAGATATTTTTTGGGGAAAAATCCCAATTATTTTGATTTTAAATCATTTCTGGCTGTTGGTGGTGACATTCCACAAAAGAGGTTAGGTGCAAGGGTTGATCCCCAACACCTCGTGCATGTGCAACCCCTTATTTCTCCTCTTGGTCCTGCCATTCCCACACTTGTGCATCAATGTGCAATGATATCAACATTAGGATACCTGAGTATGCTCGCAGGAGGCCTTGATTAGCATGCTTATGTGATAATAGCTAGGGAGCCTATAGATCGCGATGATGGAGGATCATTCTATGGAGTTGGTCCTTGTACCACTCCATGAGTGTCGACACCACATGTATTTACTAGTTTCCATTAGCTATGCTATGGACCTGATTAGGCACACCTAGTTCAGTTGGACATGGAGATTTTGGTGGATCATTTGGTAACCTCAGTTCATTCATAAAATTTCTTACTGTAGAGCATAGTGAAACATAGGTATAAATAAGCATCTACATGTTGAATTTATATGAATTTTAATGAACATATATATCAAAATAAATTGCAATAAATTTTAAAATCAAACAGTTTGGTGTAGATGATACCAATGATACGAAAATCATCTACACCTTGAGTATATATGTCAATAGCAGTAGAAGTTGGAAACCCTCATGGGGGTATTTGATTTAAACTTTTTAAATTATATATGAAATTATTTTTAACTTGACTTTTTAATTTATAATTCAATTATGAAAATATATTTTAAATATTAATGTTGGTTCAGGGGACTCAATCGACTTCCACATCAATTCCACCCAAGGGGTTGTCGAGTGCTCATCCACTGTCAAGTGTCTCAAATAAGGGGTAGGTACATTTATATTGTAAATTATTTAATTTACACTATTATAACTTTACAATTATGAAAATTTTGAATTCACTATATATCAAATGTGCATGTACACTTATAAATATTATAAGCAAACTAAATGTCTATATGTATGTCTAGGTTGACATGACAATGAGAATGGGAATTGAACAAACATTAGACGTCTTGGCTAATCATGAGTCATTTGAACTTCAAGTTTTTTAAAAACATTTCTACAAAAAATGTGCAAACTTGAATATATATTTTAACCTAATTCAAGTATACATGCTTTAAATTTGACCGTGTAGGACTTTGTTACTACCACTTTTTTGCCTTTAATCACTCATAGTTACACCTCAAGGAGGACATGTAGAGAAGCCAAATATCATGGTAATTTAAAAAAATTATTATGTTTAAAGTCAATTAGGAATTATACATTGTGAATAACTTTAATTAAATTTAAAATTGAATACATATATAGATACATGTTAAATTATTTTAATTTTCTAGCATGAGATACATCTTGTAGATGAGAATGTACAAATAGGTCTTGAAATAGAGGGTGCAAAACCTCTTATAGTATAATTTAAATATGAGTTTTTTTAAATTAAATTGAATTAAACCATTTTTAATTGTATACTTTCATCTAATTTCAACTTTATTTCTCTTGTATATGTAGATTGATTCATAACATTTAGAGGCTAGTCCAGGTGCACCAAAGCATCCAGATCCAGATACCATGGTAATTTAATTTTATGATGAATTATAAATTAATTTGTCATTAAATATTTTTTAATCATCTTACATCTAATTTTATCCTTTTCTTGTATAGAGTGGTTCAGGTCATCTGTGTAGTCTGCATGGTGTGAAGAGGTCTCTTGATTATAGAGACAATATGAGTTAGAAATGATTTCATGGGTTGTATTTAATTATTTCATGGACTACATATTTGGTTTCTCATGGAATTAATATTTTGTTTCATGGACTTAATATATTGTAAATAATGGACTTTATTAATGGTTGATTTTTAATACAAATATGAAATTTTAATATTTGTACTTTACAAATTTAGTGATCCATATATGATATACATGATATATATCTAATAATTAATGATAATTAGTCAATGTTCAATTATTTGATTCATGTTCTAAGAGGATGCCTTAAGGGGTCCTAATACACAAGTTATCTAGTAAAATGAGAAAATAAATCATAATCTACAAACAAAAGCAATCTATTTATATACCACAAAGGGTAAAATTTTAAGAAATAAATAATACCATACAAGATTAGAAAACAAAAGCATTAATAAATTATATAAACTAAACATAAATACCAATCAAAATGCAACGCGGTTTTCCAAAAAAATTGTTATATAAGTATACACCATATTTACTAGTTCTTTTACAACATAAAATTAAAGAACAATCATACAACTTAATCATCCAGAAATAGGATAAAGTTTTGAAATTAAATCATGTACTCTCATATTTAAAAATCATGCAAAGTGGGAGAGAAAACTTAAGAAAAGTCCTCTTGACCTCATGTTCCACAAAAAATACTAATTTATAAGCTATCAAAATAAATAATAACATCCAACAAAAATACTATGGCCTTCTTCCTCTATGTCCACCCTTTCTTTTGGTACTTCCTATTGGAATGTGAGTCACATCCTCTTTCAAAGAGACAACTAAGTTAATCTACAAGATTCCATGTAATTGGCATTATCCTACACCAAATAATTTCAAAATACAAATCGAATAATAGAAAACATTTTCACCTATGGACATCTTAAGTGGATGAAATTCTTCAAAGTACATGTCTCATATTTAATTGCAATTGATATAATTAACTTATAATTTAGGATGACTCATCATAACAATCACATTCTATACAATTTAAATAGTGTCAATGTTTATTTAATTCATGTCATAATAGGATTTCTTAAGGGGTCCTAATATGATGTCTTAAGGGGATCAAAGAAGAGTATAATTAAGTATAAATTTTAAGTGATATAAACAAGTATTAGACTTTAGGGTGACTCATCATAAAAAATGGCATAATTAAGTATAATATTTAGGATATGTCCTAATACGACGTCTTAAGGGGATCAAAGAATTTATCAAAATCCAGTGAAGTTGCTCAAGGAAACCAAATTTAACAGTAATATACATGCTCTTTAGTGATGATACAATCAAATTTAAAGTTTCAAAGTACGGTGGCTCATCATAAAAAATGATATAATTAAGTGTAATATTTAGGATATGTCCTAATAGGATTCCTTAAGGGGATGAAATACTTCAAATTCCATGTCTTTTTTTAATCGCAATTGATATAATTGATTTAACAATAATATACATGATATTTAGTGATTATAAAATTGAATATAAAGTTTGAAAGTAGGAAAACATGAACATTTAACAAAAAAAATATATAGAATATTGACTTTGATACATAAAAGTATAGAGTATAATTGTGTATGTACATGTATACAAATTTTGTACAAAATTTTTAATTGTGTAAGTATGTATGTACATATATGTCAACTTAAAAAAATGTTTACAAAATTTGGCTATGCCATCTCAAGAACATTTGAAACTTGTGCCTGGAATGTAGTAGTTCTTTATGCCACCTGATATCAAAATGGTACGAACAATATCAATGAAATCATCAAAACATACATATTTTAATTTAAATAAAACTATCTATATGTACACAACTCAAGTACCTATATTTAAAAGTATTCCACACATGTGTGTAGGTTGAATCTTCATCCTCTCCTTTTTGTTTCAAAGTAGGATATCAATGTGATATGGCTTAAGGATACAAAAAATGATAATAAATCAATTTTAAATATTAATGAACAAGAAATATCAATATATAATCAAAACATGTATTTAAATATAATTTAACTAATAATTACCTTTTTTTACCAAGTATTCCATGTTGTCTAGGTTGAATATGCATGGACTCTCCTTTTTGTCTTAGAGTATGTAATGAATTTGAGATGATGGATTAAGGATATAAAAGGACAATTTAAATCAATTTCAACTAATAACACACTTGAGCAATATCAAAACATGTATTTGATCTATTTAAAAGGACAATATAAAACTAAAACTATATTTACCTGTATTTACTTATTCCATTGTACCATCTACATCCTCTCTTTTTTGCAATGCATCTATTATTGTCTCATGCTCTTCCATATAAATTTTCCATATCTCTTTATTTGTAGGTCTTCCACAATATCAATCTAGTTTTATATTTGTTTCCACCACCAAATGTGAGTAGTGTATTAGATTCTTTTGTGTTTCATAATCTTCGAATGCAAGCATAGCATTCTTCCTTATCAGGTATTTTTGTAGCCAAGTGCCAACAACCACCACTGATCATATTGGATAACATGATAACCATCATCAAATTTCTCAAAATATTCCTAAGGGGATCATAGAAGTTCTAAAAAAATTCTTAAGAGGATCAAAAACTTGTTATCAAAATTTTCTTAAGGGGATCGTCGTAGTTGTTGATAATGATAGCAATCATCATCTTCTCGAGGTGCTATTAACTTATTTTTAGTCTCCACACAATGAGTCAACCAATATTTTTTTTCCTCTTCATTCCCCTCAGGTGCAACAACAACATACACATGTCTTGCAAACAAAATTGGATCTAATAATTTGCATGTGTCCATATAATTTGACCAATCTACATACATCCCTTCATATATATATAAATAAATAATTTATTATTAAAAATATTAATAATGTGAAATAAAATGAAAGAAACTGAATTAAATTACCTTCTTGTACAAGGTCTTAAATATGGTCATAGTCTTCTGATGCAAACACTTGATCATTGTCTTCAATTGTCATTTCATATTGATTGTGTGCTTGTGCAAGTGTCAATGATCTTTGACTCCACTCTTCAACCCATTTTGTATTTTCACATGCTTCCCAATCTCCTAAGATACACAACTAACAAAAACATTCAAGCTTCCTTGTCCAAATAGTCCATGTTCTTGCATTCAAACTCTTAAATGAATTCCATTTAGTAGATCCACTAATTGTCTCACAATCAAGTCTAGGTAGAATGTTATCTTCTTCAACCAACCAAAAGAATTGACGAATTGTAGAGTGCTTGCTCAAACCAAGTGTAGATAATCTTGTATTTCACTAATCCATAATCCCACGTGCATCTTTAAAAATTATTGCATCCTCAAATTTCATTTATTCTCTAGCAAGAATTCTTTTAACACCACACTAGCTCCATCATATTCTCCTTTACCATGACTAGCTTAAAAAAACTCCACATATGTTGGACATTAATTTCCTCATGAACCCTACTTAACCAATAGAAAATTTGAGCATTCTTGAACTATCCCATACAATTATCTAACCATATGAGGTGTTTTGTCATTTGGACTCCTCTCTCTCAAATTTCTAAAGAATATATTGCAATAGTATTGAACAAACTCTGATGAGTGTAATTGGTTGCCACTCAAAGAGAAATGATACTCCCTCAAAACTTTTATATCATCCTCTTTGTTATCATCTACATTTCTATAAAAAATATTAACAAACATAGCCACTTGAACTAAATTATAATATTGTGATTGAATATTCTCTTGCAGAGATAGAGTATAGTTTTCCACAAAATCAACAATTGATAGTATACTACCAACTGGAATTTTTTTTCTACATGTATGAAATTGGCCATCAAGCCATTGATCATATTGAGAGTGCATGACATATTTTGGTACAATATTATTTTAAAATTCTAATATGAATGCATGTACACTAAATTTTTCTATAACTAAATCACAATGCTTTCCAATTTTTCCATCTTTTAGAGAATAGTTAACATTCTTAAATATTTTAACATCCACTAATTATTTTCCAAAATCATTATCAACACTTTCATGCATGAAAACTCTTAAGAATGAAAGATCTACACAACTAGGGCATTCTCAAGAAATACAAGAACTTAAATAAAATAATTTTCCATTAGATCTTTCATAAAAAAAACCTGATATAAACTCCCTTATTGTTTTAGGTGGCATATTAATACCACATTCCTACATAATCATGTTATTATGCAAAGAACAATGTATAAATGGAACGTGCATTTTACAATGAAAAGATATTCATTGCTTATTAATTTTTCCATACCAAGGTTTACATTTTTCAAAAGACCTTTGACTTATTTTAATATTTTCAAGTAACACTAAATCACTACAAAATTTTCTATAAAATTAATTTTATGTTGTATCTAATAGGTGTTATGGATGAGGATCGCAATCTTTGGACCCCACTCTTAATTTTTAAACATCTCTAGAATTAGATGATACCCTAGTATTATCATGCCAATATTTTTCAATCAAAGATTTAATTTCAATATTCAATTTCATGTCAGATCTCGGGAGTGCACCACTAAAACTCCAAGATTGGTTGATTAGATCATTTTATATACTTTCTCTTCTTTTTTCCACTCTTAGAAATGTTTTAGGATGTATTTTTAAAACTTCACTAATATTTCTTACCATTCTTTTATTCAAATTTTATTTATTAACTATAGCAGTTGTTATGGCTCTTCTTGTTGGATTCTTATCCTTACATTGAATATTTTTTCTAATAGACTGAATAGCACTAGCAATAATCGACATAACATGTTTTACACATTGATCTTTTCTTCTTTGTTTAACAAAAATGACTAACTTTTTCATTACTTTTCTCATTTTCTGCATTCTCATCAATTGCATCATTTGTTGACATTGAACTAAAAAAAATTTACAATAAAAAAATTGTTTGTATAATCTATTGGCATGTGTTCTTATTTGTATCCAAGAAATCTTACCAGGAATATTATCAAAACATCACTTTCAATTCTATAAAAATATATATTCATTTTAAATATCACTTCCTATAAATTCATTTTCATTTTCAACTTCAAAACTATTTTCATTTTCATCTTCATTTCCATCAACAAAATGATTTTTATTTTTAGGTTCAATAAAAGGATTTTCACTTTCAATTTCAATAAAAGGATTTTCATTTTCATTTTCAATAACAAAACTATTTTCATTTTCATTTTAATTTTAAAAAAAAAATGGTTTTCATTTTCATTTTCAACAAAAAATTGACTCAAATCTTGAACTCTATGAATATTATCAATGTCAACATTGTTATATCCAGCATTTTTTAAATCTCTGTTAAACACCATTTCCACAAGGCTCAAAGGTGGATTTGAAGATGTACCTGGATTTGTGCCTATTGAAACATTCTCCATAGAATTGAAAGGGATATTTGAAGAAATACTAGGAGTAGTTTGTATATCCATATTAGTTTCCACATTCACCTCTTACAAGTTTGCACCGTATACATCCATGGTCTCCTTAATATTTTTATCTTAAATAATTAGGGAATTGGATGCTTCACCATCATTCATTGATCGAATTCTCATTCTTCTTTCTCTTTTCTTTTTGTCTCCTCTCTTTTCTTGAATTTCTTTAAGGATCAATACCTTCCTATCTTTCCTCTTATTCTAACATTGTGATCACATGATTGAATTTTTTTGAATTATATATAAATGAATGTAAAAAACTTGAAAGTCTTCCTTGTTTGTTCCTCCTTCAAACAAGTAGTAATTGTTCACAAAATTCCTCTTCCTCCTTCAAACAAGTAGCAATTGAAAAAAATCGTCTTCCTCCTTCAAACAAGTAGCAATTGAACAAAATTCCTCTTCCTCCTTCAAATAAGTAGAAATTAAACAAAATTCCTCTTCCTCCTTCAAATAAGTAGAAATTAAACAAAATTCCTCTTCCTCCAGACAAGTAGCAATTGCACATAATTTCTCTTCCTCCTTCAAACAAGTAGAAATTAAACAAAAAATTCCATCCTCCTTTGAAAACAACTAGCAATTCAACAAAATTTCTCTTCCTCCTTCAAACAAGTAGAAAATAAATAAAATTCCTCTTCCTCCTTTGAAAACAAATAGAAATTCAAGAAAATTTCTCTTCCTCCTTCAAACAAGTAACAATTAAATTAAATTCCTCTTCCTCCTTTGAAAACAAGTAGCAATTCAACAAAATTCCTTTGTAATAGTGTCTTGATGATGCCTCCTTTCAAAATTGAAAAAAATCCTAAGTTGAAGAGCTTCTACAAGACAAAAATTCATAGAAAATAGGGAATATGTCACAGACGATTGTACAAAACAATTCTTAGACCTGAGATGTACTTGTTTGATAGTAAAATTAAAAAAATTGTCAAAAATAACATGAGATCCCATTTATTAAATGATATACCGTTCCATTTTCAATGGATAAATTGGAAAGAAGATCTCGTTTATAAAGAAAATAGGATCTTGTTTACTAAACAAGAACCCATTTATAAAGAAAATGGGATCCCGTTTATTAAATAGTATCTCATTTCTTGAAATTTGAATTGTAGGCAAGATTTTTTCTTTGTTAACAGGCTCGAGAAAATGTTTGGGGATTCAAACCTAGGCCCTAGACCTGGTTTGACCTACAAGTTGAAGGTCCTAGCAATGTCACAATAAAATAGTGACTTTAGGCATATGTCCAAAGACTTTTTTACAAATTTTTTTGATGAAATTAAAATCAATTATAAATGAGATAGTGTAGATTCTTTTATTTTTCATTTAATTTCTGATGGAACAAGTCCATAAACTTGCATTATTAGGGTTTTTTAGTATTTTAATAACTTTTTATTAACATATTTTTTGATGAATGGCTTGTAGCATACTTAAGACAATTCTTTTGAATTTAAAAAAATAAAAAAAATGATAATTTTAGGTCATCTTATGCATGACGTACACAATAATTTTTTAAAACACCAAATATGGCCAGTAAAAAATTAACAAAAAAAAATTCAATTAAAAATAACAAAAAAATATGAAAAGCGTGCTCCAGTGCATTAAAAATATTTTCCTAAAAGGAATTAGAAAAATATGATTATTTAGGTCAAATATGGATGGCGTACACGTGCATGGTATGGTAAAAAACAATGAATTTTAAATAGCGGTTTTTAGAAACACCTATTTAAAATAAATTTGTATCATCTAGGTATTGAAATTAATTACATATTTGGAAACTAGACTTCAAGTACAACATTTTATGATTAGTGACCTTTTTCAAGATTCCATCTCTAAGTGCTTTAAATTTTAAGGTCAAATGTGTCAAATTCTGAAAATCGGGGAAAACACTTCCACTAAATGGCCAAAAAGTGGACTCAGTTATTGCCAGCACCCAAGAATGTGTGGTTGAAGCATGCATTTATGGAAGAATGAAAAATGTAGATGAATAATATGTAGAAGTAGACATAACAAAGTTTGAAGGTCCTAGGTTTGACAAGCAAGTGAGTGAAGAAGAGAATGAGTTCTTATGGAAGGAGGAGAAGAAGAAAATAAACTAGATGCTAGAAGGAGATTAAATAGAAGACCATGAATAGCTGAATGGTGTAGCAAAAAATGAAGGACAAGAAATTATAGAAACACAAAGAAATTAGGTACAATTTAATAATTTTGAGTTTTATTTTCTTGAAAAGATGAATATAATAAAGCATAAAGGACAAACAAGAGGTATATGCATGGAATATTTCTATTTTCATGAGAGTATTATAGATTTGATTGTTGAAGATGCTATAGTTGGGAGACTTGGTATATTTTTTAAAGACATGAAGATGATGGTGAAATCAGATGGTGTAGATGAAAATATCATAGTGAAGGATGAGATGAAGGTTGTAGCTTGACTGGGGCAACATCATCTCTAGTCCTTCCATCCATTTGTGCTTCTCATCATCTCCCATCACTTATCATCTTTTCTCATCCATCATTTTTCATTATCTTCCCCATCTACCATTTCATCCTCTCATCCATTTCGAGAGAACACCCATGTTCTCTTGAACCCACATGTCCTCTAAAGGGGGCATCCTCAATCCCTGATCTTCATCTTCATTCCCATCATCATTCTTCCCAGTCACTCCATTGCTAACTAGGGCATATTTTCCAATCTAATCATCTTCTTCCAGGCTTTATGTTTTAATATTCTTTGAAATGATGCTACTTTGTAATACCATCTCAAAGAGGGGAAAAATGTAGATACCTAAATTTGGACACTTGCATTTGTCCAAATTTATCCCTTTTCATCTAATATCCTCTTATTTGCATTAATTAAGTAATATCATTATTATTTAATTAATACCCTTAATTCTTCTAAATCCCTAAGGTATTTAATTAATAATTAAATACCTTACCTTTATTCTCCTTTTCACCAAATGAATTAAATAAATATGAAATTTATTTAATTCCTCACATGTCACATCATTTTCCTCAATCTTAATCCATCTTCTAATCTCATCATTAGAGATGTGCACATGTCTAATCCTTTATTAATACATGTCACATCATCCAAATTTTGCAGGTTGGCTTTTTAACCTTCATTAGTCACTAATCGTCTTTTAATCACTGATCAATTAAGCCTAATTAGTACCTTGGTCAACTCTCCCCATCCCCCAAAGAATTTTTAATTCCTTTTTATTCACCCTAGACTCCTCTCTTCCCCATGTGAATTTTTAATTCACAATTATCCTTCCAAGACTTTCCTATTTCCCATGCAAGTTCTAGAACCTTTGACTTGTCACATCACTCACATGTGCCAAGGTCTTCTATAACCTTTGACCTGTCACATCACTCACATGTGCAAAGGTCTTCTAGAATCTTTGGCTTGTTACATCACTCACATGTGGCAAGTTCCCACCTTTTTGGGAACCTTGTCTTATCCACTAGATTCTTCCAATCATGTGAATTTTTAATTCACTTTTATTCACCCAAAATTCTCCTCTTCCCTATGTGATCATTGAGAGGTCACATCATCCATTTTCCAAAGTACTTTTCCTTCCTCCACATCATCTCATCCTAAGCCATCTCACATTCCACATGTCAATATGTGAGGGCTTGTGAGTCATCAACTCACCATAGCCCTCCATCTTGACCTTTTTGGTTTAATCTCAACCATTGAATTCTCTAGAAAATTCAAATCCCTCTATAAATACCCCCTCTTTTCTCTCATTTAGGGACCTTATGCATTTGATAGCAAAATCTTTCCATTTTGTTTGACAATACTTAGCCATTTTTACCCTTATGCTACCAAATTTCTCACTCAATTTGAAAGCATCATATTAGTCATTTATCCATTAGCACTTGCATTTATCACATTGCTCATCTTGCATACACCATTTCCATAGCCATCCAAGGAGCACACAAGATTTCAAACATCAAGGGCCAACCAAGGGATTCAACGAAAAAGAAGGTATAATCATTTGTAATATTTTTTATCTTATTTCTTTGTGTTATAATTCCTTAGGGTAATCTTGAGGTGTAACTTAGTGTTCTTCCATTATTGCATATAAGTTAGATTTGCATCTTTAGAATATGATAAACATTTGAGGCTTCACACTACTATTTGTGAAAATAATATGATGTGATTTCCATGATAACATCAGTAATAAAATATCATATGATAGTTTCACACCTTGGATTATATTTGTATAATTTAGTGAAGTTTAATTTATACCCGATAATATTTTTTCTAGAAATTTCTATCACAAATTCAATGTATTTTATTGGGGATATTACATATGACACAACTACCATGCATGTAACATGAATGATTCATGGTGGGTCAACATGATAAGGAAGTATAATTAGGTGTATATGGTTCTCCATATAGTCATCACATACATCTGGTCCTTCAAAAGCACTATCAGACCTTGAGACCACCCTTGCCCAACCATCAAACATGTTGTCTAGAGTGAGGAGAGAAATAGTGATGAAGATGATCCACCTATGTTAGACATTAATAATTTTAGGGTGATCAATAATTTCATGAGATGGTGGGAGACAATAGGTCCTACTCCCATCTTTTGTGATGGCATCACTGGAGGAGACCTAGTTCCTCAAGGGCTAAAGGGAGAGGAGAGATCAAAGGATGAGGCTAAGGAGGTAGAAGAGGAGAGATCCATGAGGTGGTAGAGGATATATTCTCCAATAGTAGTCCCTATTGAAATGAACAAGAAAATTGAGAGGGGTAATGAATTTATTGTAGAAAATTAAACCTTCAAAAACCCTTAACAGTAATCAGATTCACAAGCATTCATTAAGCCATTATTCTATTAGATTTATTAAACATGAAATGCAGATAATAGAAACTAAAATAACAACATCACACACATGAGAACACTAGATTTATGTGGAAAATCCAATGAGGGAAAAAACATGGTGAGGATTAGCTCACAATATAATAATATCAAAACTAGTAGAAAAGGGCTCATTACCAAAATAGGATAGACTATCCAAAAGGCTTGCAACTAGGGATCACTACCACAAAAAGAATACAAGAAGATAGAAGAAGAATGTTACACAGAGAAAAAAATTCTCAATGCAAAAAGGAGTCCACCAAAATTTCTCGCACACTTTCACAGTATCACATCAAAGATATTAGATTTCTTCAGCTCAAATTCATTTGATAATATTTATGTGTATGGTAATGAACACTTAGCATAATCAAATGTATACATTTCATTATTTCATCATGATTTCTATCTCAGCTCTACCAGATTAAATTGAAAGAAAACTTAGGTAACAAAACCATAACGTGAAGTTCACACTTCTCTACTCAATTTCACATCACACACATCACTTTCATATATATTTCTTATTTCTTTTTCATTCTCTTCTCTTGCATCAACACAATACATATTTATATCAAGTTCTACCTCAAAAAATTTCTCCAATGTCAACCACTAGTCGTTATAAATTCAAATTCAAAATAGTTCAACACCTAAAAATTCCCACAGTAGATAGGAATGAAAGGAGACCTACATAAATCCTTAGTTAGGACCCAAATAGATCTCAACACACTTCAAAATGCTTCTACAAGCCTCACATGTAGTGTTAAACACAAGGTGACTGGTCAATTCCCATAAAAATTAAGTACACACTTGCTTAAATCAAGCCAAAAGTTCAAAACAACATAATTCACTTAAGATTCATCGAAAACTTTATCCAAGCTTGCATCAATAAATACTTTAACTTAGCACAACTAACCCTTATTTGCATACTGATAAATGAAACTCACTCTATACTACACCAAATCAAGTAAAAACTTAAACATAGAAATATTAAAATATTATAATCAAATTCTCAAATCTGCACAACCTAAAGGCAAATAGTGGAGAAACGTGGAGCAAATATATTTGTCACAGTCCATAGAAATCATCACTGAACAACTGGTTCACACATTGGTGAAAATATCTCACACTGTACAATGATCTAGAAACCCAAATTATAAGCGTAGGAACCTATAATATCCACATAGGAATAACATCAAGATAGAAAGAACACAAAGCACAATACCGAAGCACAATATGAACATTTGCACAAGATAGTGTACCTTGTTTATTAAATTTTCTCAAAAGCACTTGGAAACCAAGTACCAAAGACATCATCTTAGCTCTTTATTTCATTCCAACTCATCTTCAAATATTGTAATAAAAGAATAGCTCCATGTACTCACAACACTTCCTTAAGGTCTCAACTACACATGCACAACCATTTTTACTATTTTCCATAATTTTCTCAATATCATCATCTTCATCCCATATTTAACATCAATGACATCACCATTATTCTTGAAACAATCTCCCCCTTTGTCATTGATGGAAACACAAGATGTGAAAAGCCACCAAATACCACACAACAGCTTTGGACACTCTCTCTTTTTCTCATATTATTCTCTCTCCTTGAGTAGATAGCTCTATTTTATTTCACATGATTCCCTCTCCCCCTTTGACATAAATGGAAAAGGATAATTTTTTCCCTCTTTGACACTGAATTAGGATTACCTTCTCTAAATACTACCCCTTAGGAGTACACCCAAGTGAATCAACAACACATGGCACAACCTACTCCCCATGAGAGTTATCCACCAACATCAGTCCAAAAAAGAGATAGATTCATAGATCCACTAGACTAATGCACCTATAGATACATCCAATTCAAGAAAGGAGGGGCAATAACCCCCAACTTCTCCCAAAGATACTCAAAAGTATCCTTACGAAGAGCCTTAGTAAATATATCAACAATCTAATCTTGTATAGGAACATACTCAAGATTCACTTCACTCTCCATGACCTTCTCTCTCAAAAAGTGATACCTAATTGATAAATTCTTTGTCCTTTAATGCATCACTGGATTCTTTGAAATTTTTATTTCACTTGTATTATCACAAAAAATTGATATAGGCTCAATAAATACAACTCTAATATCCTTTAATGTTTTTCTCATCTATAGTACCTATGCACAACATGATCCTACTAAAATATACTCAGCCTCTGCAATGGATAAAGAAACTAAAACCTATTTCTTACTCAACAATGAGACCAATCTACATCTAAGAAAGAATGTACCATCACTTGTACTTTTCCTATCATCAACACAACCAGCCCAATTTGCATCTATACAAGAATTTCATGTGAAATCAATATACTTAGGATACCACAAACCATAATTTGGTGTTCCTCTTAAATATTTAAATATTCTCTTCACTATTGTAACATATGTTTCTTTAGGATTTTGTTGAAATCTAGCCACAAGACAAACTACATGCATGATATCTGATAGAGTAGTAGTCAAATACATCATTCCAACAATCATATATCTATACTTGCATGATCAACCTTGGGTGAATCATCATCTTTTCTCAATTTACAACTAGTCACCATAGGAGTACATACCATTTTGGAGTCATCCATTCCAAACTTCTTGAACATCTCTTTGGCATACTTAGACTATGAAATTAAAATTCATTTATTAGTTTGATTGATCTATAGCCCAAGTAAGAAATTCATCTCCCCAAACATTGACATCTCAAATTCTTTTTTCATTTCTTCATAAAATTTCTTACACATAGCCTCATTTCCACCAAAGATAATATCATCCACATATACAACTACTATCAAGATTTTGTCTTGCTCAATTTTAAAGTAAAGATTACTATTTGTGAAGCCCTTATTGAATTCTTGTTGTATCAAGTACTTGTCTAATACATCATATTGAACCATTAGAAAATGATGATTGGGAAAAGGTACTCACAATACAAGAAAGGGGTCCCTAATTTTAAATTTTCCTTTATTGGGGGATGGTTCATTCAAGGAAACCTAGGATCCCAAATTAGATTGACTAACAACACAAAGCTAAGTCAATTCTCAACAACATAGACCTAGGAATATTCCTTACGCTTTGAAGGGTTCACCACCAACCAAAGGCTTGGAAAATCAAACTTAACATTCAAATCACAAAACCTAGTAATGCAAGCCAAATAATGAGTCTAAATGATAAAATTTAGTAACAAAAAGTTAGGATGGATGTACTTAGAAAGTCTGTAAATGTGATAAGGATTATGGAAATGAAAAAATTCTATCAAAATATGTTGAGGAGGACTAAAATTCCCTTACTATTGTCTTAGTCCCACTACTATTTTTGTGGGAAAACACAAAATCTTTGGATGTCGGAACTAGATGTGAAGGAATCTTTGAAAAATAACTCTTGGAGGACTAAGATTCCCTTACTATAGTCTTAGTCTTGATTTGAATTTCTGCAATTTCTAAAAGTTATCTTGAGGTCCAAGGTCCTTACTTCCTTCTTCTCATATCTCAGGTCCTAAAACTTCCAAATCTGGCCTATAGGTGACTTTCCATGAAGATGGCAACTTTGTAATGCAACTTTCTAACTTTACAAATTTTCACTTCAAATGATCTTCAGGTCTTCAACCTAAATCTACAAACACAAACATATGAGGGTAGAAAAACTCATTGGTTTGTTAGTAAATAGGGGTTTTCCTTGGTCAAACACCTTGTTGGTAATTAAACCTTAGAATGGAATAGAATAATGAAAGGAAATTATGAATGAACAAAGTGCTATGTTGCAACTCACCAAACCCTCATTATGAAATTTTCAAACTTGTGTGAAGTGGCTAGCTTAAATGTAGATTTTGAATTGAATGAATGCTTGATAGATCTTGACTTGAATTTCTTACTTGAATCAAAACCCACATCATTAATGTTAGCTCAAAAACACACATGATGCAAGAATGTCTTTGATATGATTCTTGAATCTTGATGATGACTCCAAATTCTTGATGAATTTCTCTTGCATGCTCTTGTGAGCTCAAACTTGTTATAAGGATTCTTGCATGAAACTTCTAGGATGATAATGAGTGAAAAGAACCTTGTATTTATACTTAGCCATGCTTAATATCTCAAAATTATACCACACCAAGATGGCATATAATTCATTAATTAAGGGAGGCTAAATCCCACCAAGATTTGAATTTAAATCCCAAAAATATCTAAAAGGGGACTAAGATGCCCTAGGTGGCATCTTAGTTCGGAAGCGTAAAAATCAGTGCATAGACTCCAAAAAGGGGGCCCTCTAAGGCACATTTGAAAACAAGGTCCCAAGACCTTTGGAGGAAAAAGATTCCCTAGGTGGCATCTTAGTTTCATTACCAAAAAATAAGGACACATAGCCAAAATCAATAAACTATCATCTACTCTTTGATGTTTGTTTGGATTATCCATATAAAATAATTTATGAGGCTTGTGGATGCAAAATAGGACCAATTAAGACATTAATAAGGATAAATAAAGCAAGGTGGGCCCAAACAAGTGTGGAAATGCAAGGGTATGCATTTTCCTACACTACACATACCAAGCTCTGGGAGCTTGCTTCAAACCATATAGTTCCTTCATCAACTTATGTACCATATCCAATTGATCTGAAAACTAAAAACCTTCTAGTTGTTCCATGTATACCTCTTCTTCCAATTCACCATTCAGAAAAGTAGACTTTACATCCATCTGATAGACCTTAAAATCTTTATGTGTGGAAAATGCCAAAAACATTTTGATATCTTCCATCCTAGCCACAAGATAAAAAGTCTCCTCAAAATCGATACCTTCTACTTGTGATTTACCCTTACACACAAGTCTCTCCTCATTTCTTACTACTTCATTATCATCTAGCTTATTCCTAAATACATATTTAGTTACAATTTTTTTTTATTTTTTGGTCTAGGGACCAATTCCCAAGCCCAATTTTTCTCTATCTGCATAATTTCTTCTTCCATTTCCTTCATCCAATGATCATCCTTACATGTTTCAGTCACTTATTTAGGTTTAAAATTAGAAAGTAAATAGAAATTTACCTCAACTTTAGCAGATTTTCTTCTTGTTAGCACACCTTTCCTCTTATCTTCAATGATCTGATCTTTAGAATGACTCTTTTGCACATACTTATGGGTTTTAGGGGTCTTCTCCATACTTCTTCCTCTTCATTCTACACTTCTTGTTCATCAACTATTTCTTCAACTTCTCTGCAATTAGGTTCATCTAACACATATCCATCTACTACAATAGAATCTGCAAGTTTTCATCAACTTAAACATTTGAACTTTCAAATTTCTCAACCTTTTGTTGTAACATCTATAAGATTTTCTTCTAATAGAATATCCAAGGAATATTCCTTCATCAAACCTTGCATCAAACTTTCCTAAAAAAAATTTCATCTCTTTTGATGTAAAATTTGCTTCCAAACACTCTAAAGTACTTCATAATAGGAATCCTTCCATACCATAGCTCATAAGGAGTCTTTGTGTTGTTAGCCTTAGCTTGATATTCTATTAAGTATGTAAACACTAGTATGAATAGCTTCTCTCCAATAGAATTGTGGTAGATTTTCGTCTTTCATCATGGTCCTTGCAACTTCTTGAATAGTTTTTTTTCTTTCAACAATGCCATTATGTTGAGGAGTTCTGGGGGTAGACAAATGCCTCTTTATTCCATGAACTTCACAGAACATGTTAGACTCATCGAAGGTGACTTCACCAAGTCTTTGTAAGACCTCAAGAATTTTATTTTCAAATCCATTTCATTCACAAACATAGATTTAAATGCCTTGAATTTATCTAATACATCAAATTTCTCTCTAAGAAAAGTAACCCATGTCATTCTAGAGTAATCATAAATCAAAAACATAAAGTACCCATCACCTTGTAAATTTCTCACCCTTGTAGGACCACAAATATTTGTATGAACTAATTCTAGTAGTTTGGTAGTAGATTGTTCCTTTCACTTAAAGTTACTCATTTTTTTTTTCCAAATTGAAAACTCTCACAAATAACATTGATAGGTTTTGTGATTTTAGGTAAATCTCTCACAACATTAATTGAACTAATTCTTGCCAAATTATCAAAATTCATGTGACACATCTTTTGGTGCCATAACCAACTATCATTAATTTGTGACTTAAAGAAATGACCATTAGTAACCTTAAGCTGATATATGTTTCCATTTGTTCTCTTACTAGCAACAACCACATTTTTTGACCCTTTCTGGATCTCACATGTTTCATCCTTAAACACAAGATTATATCCTTTTCTACACGTTTTTCCAACACTCAAGAGATTATGTATTAAGCCCTTAACATAGTAAAAATTGTTAGTATTATGCTTCCAAATCATAATCTTCAACCCAATAATTCTTATCAAGATCTTCATCACCTAAATCTTCAACCCTCTCTAGTTTGCTAGCCTTGAACTAGTCTCTACTTTTGTACTTTTCTTCAGTTTCTCATTTAAAATGCAGTTAGAGTGAAAATCAACTAATCTCTTGAATAATTATAAAAATCAATTATTTCCTCAATATAAAATACCTTTTCACTTTAGCAATTCAAAAAGAGATCTGATAATTTTCTTCACCACTTTATATTCTTTAATTGTTGTACCAAGACCTCTCATATTACTTACCAATCTATCAACTATCTATATGTATCCTTTAATTGTTTCATCTTTAGACATATACATCATTTCAAACTATTCCTTCAAGTTCTGAAACTTTTCTTGTTTGACCTTCGAATCTCCTTCATAAATTCTTTCTAAATTATCCCAAACTTCTTTAGCAGTCTTCAAACTCATACCTTTAACTAATAGAGTATTTAAAAGACTACTCACAATAGTGTACCTTTCTCTAGCATTGATCTCAGGCACCTTGATTTCTACACATGTACTCAGACCATTCAGAGGTAGAGTATATGTATTTTGATAAGCCTTCTCAATCTCATATCCTTGAGCACACAAATATCCTTCCATATTTGTCTTCTAGAATGCATAATCTAAGCCATCAAATCTAGGATATTCCAAAGGAATATTGTTCCCCATCTTTGATCTACCTTGATAAATTAATCTCTTCTTCAAGGAACCAAGCTCTGATACAAATTGTTGAAATGAACAAGAAAAATAAGAGGGGGGTGAATCAATTGTAGAAAATTAAACCTTCAAAAACCCTCAACAATAATCAAATTCACAAGCATTCATTAAGCCCTTATTCTATTAGATTGATTAAACATGAAATACAAACAATAGAAACTGAAATCACAACATCATACTCATGAGAACACCATAATTATGTGGAAAACCCAATGAGGGAAATCCATGATGAGGATTAGCTCACAATATAAGTAATTGAAAAACTGGTACAAAGGGGCTCTCTTCCAGAATAGGACACATTATCCAAAAGGCTCATAGCCAAGGCTCACTACTATAGAAATAATAGAAGAATATAGAAGCATAATATTACATAGAGAAAAAACTTCTCAAAGCAACAAGGCATCCACCACAATTTCTTGCACACTTTCACAGTCTCACATGAAAGATATCAGATACCTTCCACTCACTACCTTCACGAACCTTGACATGAAGTTCACACTACTCTACTCAATTTTGCACCACACATCACTCGAATCAATATCACATCTATCTTGCCTCTTAATCTTTCATTCCCTTCTCTCATATTAACACCATACATATTTATATCAAGTTCTACCTCAAGAGATTTCTCCAATGTCAAGCACTAGACATTATACATTCAAATTTGTAATAGGTCAGCACCTAAACATTCCCATGGTCGATAGGAATGAAAGAAAACCTACATAAATCATTAATTAGGACCTAAATAGATCTCAACACACTTAAAAACACTTCTACAAGCCTCACATGTAGTCTTACACATAAGGCTAGCCAAAACCCGTGCAAAACACTATAAGCATTAAGTACACACTTCCTTTAATCAAGCCGAAATTTCTAGAAAACATAATTCACTTGAAATATATCTAGAATAATCCACGAAACACTTAAGGTTCATCAAAAATTTCATCCAAGCTCACATCAACAAATAATTTAACTCAGGACAACTGATAACCCTTATTTGTATATTAATAAATGAAACTCACTCTATACTGCACCAAATCAAGTAAAAAATTAAACAAAAAATATTATAATGATCTTCTAGAATCTAGACAACCTGAAGCCAAATAGTAGAGAAACACAAAGAAATTACATTTCTCCTAGACTATAAAAAACATCATTGAACAACTAGTTCACGCACTAGTGAAAATATCTTGCACTATACAATGATCTAGAAACCCAAATTCTTAACATAGGAATCTCATTCAATCTTGAATAACCTATAATATTTGCACATGCATAGTATCGACATAAAAATAATGTGGAGAACAATATCGGAGCACACTATGAACATTTTCATAATAAAGTTTACCTTGTTTATTAAATTTTCTCAACACTTCCTCAAGGTCTCAACTACATATGCATAACCTATATTTCTCTTTTCCATAATTTTCTCAATATCCTTAACATCTTGATCCCATAGTTGACATCAATGAAAACACTAGTTAGTAGAATTCTTGTTGACATCAATCACAACACCATTATTCTTTAAATATTCTCAACCATCTCAGTGCTCCATGTTGTAGATACATAAAATTGGTCTAGGCCTACGAACACCACATTTGACATAATTTTATATTCATCCATGGTCATGATTAAATAATGTCAATTATTTAATTAAACTTTCTAACACATATTTCCTCTATTAATTAAATATCCCTTTTTAATTAATTCATCATTAATCTTTATTCAACTTGATTAATTAAATAAATCATATTTGTCTAATTATGTCCCTAACTAATTAATTCTTCCTTCTTAATTAAATATGTATTATTTAGTTAAACCCTCTTTTTATCATATGTCAACTATAGTTAAATATCTTTATTTAATTATTCATTTAACCCCTTTTCAACTATAATTAAATATTTATTGTTTAATTATTCAATTCCACCCTTTTTGAAAGTCAAATTAAATAAATTATCTTTATTTATTTAATTAAATCTTCTATTTTTGAATGTTAATTTAAATTAACATTTAATTCACATTTAATTCATTTGTGTCACATTCTTTTGTCAATCGGTTATCTAATCGTCCACTTACCTTCTGACTTGAGATCTATTTTTAGTTCTCCAATTATCTCTGAATTCAACTACTGATCATCTTTGCAGAAAGACTCTCCATCACAACTAGTCGATTAACTAGTTCTAACTCATATGCATGTATGCATTTATTAATTAAATATCTTTTATTTAATTAATTAATTTAATTATTCATTCAAATTCGCCATCTTCAAGTTTTGACTTTGTCTTTGACATTCAAAGTCTATTTCTTCTATTTTTGAAGATTCTTAACTGAAGATTAAGATCTTGTTCTATTTTTAGTCTTTCCTGACTCATGTTCTAACTCGCGTTCTATCTGAGACAGAACTCACATCGCATGGTATTCATCAATCTCATTTGTCGATCGCACTTTCAATCTGAGCCGATTGTTTGAAAACACAAAATCTATAAAATGGTCTGTCACAATCATTATTCCTCCTCTCCCAAAATCATTATACATTTTTGAGAAGAGACCATTCTTCAATATTTTGCTTAGACATTCAACACAGCTATACTTGCATTCAAACACAGAAATCTGAGGGCAAGAATACTAGAAAGGAAAAATGGAGAAGAGCAATGGAGATAATTCGAAGGAATGAATGCATATTCGGTGAGATCAATTCAGTTTGTTTAGTTTTTATCATGTTTTCATATTTGTTCTTTTTTTTTAGATTTTTAGATTAGTTTTTATTTAGATTAGGATTAACAATTGTTCGTTCTAGTTGCAGATCTATATGACATATTTATTCTAATGTTACATTTGGTGAACCCGACATATTCAACCAGAACTTTCAAATAGCTATACATTTTTTCATGAAAATTTGTTTGCAAGTAGATGACATTATCAAGAGCTTCCATGAAAAAAATCAGATTTTTAAGAGATGTTTTGAATTTTTTTATAAATTATTTGTTATTTTTTATAAAAAATTAATTTTGAGAGAAAATTGTCAAATATTCTGTATATGTTTAAATTTATGGAAAGAAATTTGATTTTCAATAGGGGTCTATTCTTTATGTTTTAAATTTGGATGAAGAATTATTAGTCAAAAAATAGATCTTTGGAAATTATGGTTTCATAGATATTTGCTTGAATCTCACAAAAACTTGTAGATCTATTCACAAAATCTTTTATGCAGATTTGGAATAATGTCAGGCACCTTCAATAAAAAAATCAGATTTTTTGGATCTGTTTTAAATTTTTAATAATTTTTTTATGATTTTTCATATATAAATAATTTCAGGTGCAAAACAGACAATCTTTCAGATTCATTTACATTTTTAGAAAGCTCTTGAAATTTTAGTATGGGTTTGTTCTCTATAAATTTATTTTTACTGTCAAAACTATTTACAAAAATCAGATTTGTCTTGACTAGCTATTAGGGTTTTGGCTTTGTTCGATTTGTGCATGTGCAGAAAAAAAAAAAAAAAACACTTCAAAGCACACATTGGATCAAGTGGACAGAAAAAACTTGGAGCTAAATAAAGTCTAAAGGAATAACATAGTGTTTGCAGGACGAAGCTTTGAAGACAATTAAAACCAAACACAATTTTCTGCAGGACGAAAGTTGAAGAACAATGAGCTACTGATAAATTTGCATGCAGGACCTAATGCCTTTGTGTTGATTTATTTATTTAAGAAAGCTTTTGTTTGGGAGATAGATAATCATCATGTGGGATTAAAATAATTTTTTTGTTTGATAGATAGAAAATCATCATCTGGATTAAAAAGAACCACTGTCTTCTTTGTCTGGTGCTTTGCACGTTATTGTCACCCTTACAATTCAGTACACTGAAGTATCCTCTCCCCTTGAGCAGTCATGCGATCCTGGGTGTAAGAGAAGTGGTTGCTGACTCTAGAACTTGGGCTTGTCTTGGTGGGAAAAAGTACTCACCCCAAGACGACTCAAACCGGTAGCATGCTAAAGCCAAGCAACTTCCAACCGGTATATAAAAGTGGATTCTTGGGGAAATCCCAAGAATCATGCGCACTATTCCGACGAGATGGATAGAAATGGACTCTCACCAATGTTGGATAGTGTCCTACAAACGAAATGCCCTTATTAAACACCTTGTTGTAGAATTACCAAAATCCTATCTATTTATTGGTGTAGCAGGTGTATAACCTGTGAAGCCGTCTTACAAATTTATGGTTCTTGTGTTGAGGTGACATGTATTCCATGGGAGTTTCATGGGTATAGTAGATTGGCTACCCCATATAAGTGAGTGCCATAGAGGGGAGCTAGTGGGGTCAAGCTACTAGTCATCTACCTTGAATGTGCATAGCAGGAGAAATCCAAGTAAGAATTCAGCAAATAATATCCAAAAAGCCTAGGTTGTAATTGTTTTTCGAGTCTTAATAGTCCTTTCATCACAAAAACTGAAATATATTCATTGTTGTGTTTTCTCTTTGTTGTATTCATCAAAAAATTCATCAAACAAACAAAGTTAGTCAACAAATTTTGGGAAAAATTCAACTGTCAAAAAATTGAGTCACATTTGTCAGTTAAATCACCGCATGTCTCATAGCGAGTCACATCTGTTAGAGGAAATGCCACATCTGTCTGTAAAAACAAATTCACTTTTTACAGTTTGCATATCATGAGTCGCAACTATCACATTCTGAGTCGCATGTGTGCATGCACATCACATCTATCAGCTTTTGAACCACATGTGTCCTGGTAAATCACATATGTCAATTTTTGAACCACATGTATCCTGGTAAACCACATCTGTCAGTTTTTAAACCGCATGTGTCTTAGTAAATCGCATTTGTCAGAGGAAAAACTGCAACTATTAAGAAAACCACATCTGTTAGAGGAAAAACTACAACTGTTTGGTGAACAGTATTTGCCTGTCAACAGAAAACATCAAAAATTGTGAGTTGAGTCTGAAACATTATTTGCTTTAGGTTCTTAGGATCAACCTAGGATTAGAAGCTATTTAATTTTTCTCAAAGGCCTTGCATCATTAGGTGTCATATATGTCTTAGTTTACCATCATTAGGTGTCATATACGTCTTAGCTACCGTCATTAGGTGTCATATATGTTTTAGCCATAGTGATCATAAGTTGCATGCATATAGGTAATCCTTAGGTAAATTGCATATCACATAATAGATAACTTTCCTCGTCTTTGGAAACATTCATGTTCCAGTTTATCACAGCCATTGAACCTATTCACATTGGTCCCATTTAGTGAATCTTTTCAACTCACAGTCTAGATTGGAAAATTCACCTCGTCATACTGTCCTTGTCATACAATTAGGTTCCTTGGTCAAAACAAATTTTTGTATGCATTTATTCCATAGGTGGTAGGTTATACCCGTCTTAGACTCATTTATCATCCTTAGTCCACTTAGAATTTTGCATATTATTTGTCCTATCATATGTCGTCTTAGATCTTTAGCAACATCCTTATTGTCAAAAAAAATAAAAAAATCCAAAAAAATAGACATAGGTCATATCAGTTTTAGACATAGTCTGCATTACCCATTTTGAGCAACTTTCCCATGGTCGAAACAAGGTCAAAAAGAAATACAAAGCAATGACAGACCCCAATGAATTCATCAATCCGTTCGGAAACCAACTATCGGGAAGCAAATGTCCACACAAGCCTTTACTTGAAAAACATGTCACTAGAGACACACATGGGCAGATTTACATAGAAGACATAGATGCAGTAGTACAAGATCCTGAGTTTGCATCCGTCATGGATGAGTGTTTGCTAAATGATCCACAATGCTATTTAGCAAAATTGCTAGTAGAAGGTGCCACACTACCCCTAGGATTTGATGTCCATACTTTGGCAACACAGTCAACTCAACCAACACAAATTACAACATCTACTATCTCTATTCCCCAAATAACCATAGCAATACCAATAGGTCTATCAACACAAACATCATCAATTATAAGCACAACCCCTTTTAACATAACACAAGGTTTACAATTCACTGCGGGAGCAACTTCCTCCAACCCCTTTGGGACCAACACGATTGGTAAGAGAACCAAGGTTGGCGGAAATATACCTATACCAAGTCAAACAATCTAAATAGGAAGCATTCCTATTCCAAATTAGACAATTCAGTTAGGAAACATTCCTATACCAAATCAAACCATTCAGACAAGGAATATCCCTATCCCGAATCAGAATATTTTGATAGGATATATTCCCTCGCCCAATCATAACCCATCACAAAACATGGCGTATTAGAACATCTACATTCATCCAAATAACATGAACACCATGTCCTTGACACAGGTCGACATCCTTCAAAACCAAATGTAGACTCTACAACAAAAGATGGATGACATGTCTATATCAAGCAAACGAACTATATCAGCACAAGACCTATGTCCATGTCCATTTGACAAAGCACTCTATATGAAACCTTTCCCCCATGGATACATTATACCAAATTTTCCTAAGTATAATGGGAGGAAGAATCCTTTAGAGCATATTAGAGAATTCTCAATGGCATGCATGGACATATCGTATGATCCCACTTACTTGATGTGCCTATTTCCATGAACCCTCATAGGGATAGCGTTGGAATGGTATTCCAAATTGCCATATGGTATACGATCCTGGGTGGAATTGGCTTAAAAGTTTGTTAAACATTTTTCCTTTAACATGGACACCAAAGTAACCATAGAAACCTTGTGCCACACGACACAAGAAGATGGCGAGACCTTCATCACTTTCTTCTAGAGATGGAGAAGTCTAGCTAGACGTTGTCCCGTCAAAATACCTGAAAAACAAAAGGTCACTATATTCGTCAAAAACATCAACCCCAAACTGAGAGGTTCCTTATGGGTACACTATTGCACTTCATTCATTGACTTGGTATAAAAGGGGATAATCCTTGAAAAGGGCCTTATTGACAAAGACGAAATCAAAGTACTAGGTAAGAGCCCGATTGTCCAACATCAAAATGTGTCAAATGATAGAAACAAATTCTGGTCTAGGAACAAGAATGTCATGAATGATGACATAGTTGATGCTAAGCACATACATACTGGACTGGTTATCTCCCTTCGAGGATACAACCAACAAATAGACATGATGAACAATCTTGATCAAACGACTAACTATGTCAAGAACTCACAACAAAGACCACAACAAAGGAGATTTCCCACTCGAGAATTTACACCTTTAGGGCAACCAATTGAGGTAGTCTTCAAAGAATTGGTCAAACATAATCTTATCAAACCTTTAGAACCAAGAGAGTATGATCCTGGATAGTTCAAACCTTCATGGTGGGTCGATAATGCTTTCTATGACTATCATCGAATGAAAGGGCACAACCTCCAACAATGTTGCCAGTTAAAGAACATCATACAAGACTTTGTTGAAAACGGAACCATAGAGGTTGTTGGGTAGAAAAACACTAAGAACAATGATCATAAGGTCTTCACAGACCCGTTACATGACCACACAAAAGGAAAAGCCTCCAGCTCAGGACCCCAGAATAATCCATCGACCAACTATAACAATACCAAGTATGACTATGGTAAAGGAATGATCATAAACCACATCTGAGCTGCAAACGAGAATGTTAATACTTTCACAATTAAGAAGCATCCCGAATGTAATGTAAACACACGCAGAACTAAGATTACTATTCCTGGTCCTTCTTCTGAGCCATCTACGCAAAATTCCAAGTTCAAATACAACCTTCTCGATCAATTGAGTAAAACTCCCACGCAAATATCTATCTTGGAATTGTTGACCTTATCACCTCAGCATCAATCCATTCTTGACAAAGCTCTACAGAACACAACTATTCCCATAGACTTAGATGTCAATCATTTTGAAGAGATGGTGGGATATTTGACCAACTCGCATCATGCCACTTTTTCCCAATAGGATTACTCAACTGAAAAGTCAGATCATAATGACCCCTTACATCTTGAAGTCTTAGTCCATCAAAAAAAAGTCCGATGAGTCTTGGTAGATGGAGGAGCAGGTTTGAATCTGTGTACCCTTAAATTGGTTAAGGCATTAGGATTCTCAGAAGACTGTGTAGATACGTCTAAGAGTATAGTCATCAAGGCTTATGATGATGAGGAAAGATCATCCAAAGGATTTGTCACACTCCCTATCCGAATTGGCCCAACAATCATGAACACCAGCTTCCAAGTCTTGGATCTCACCCTTCCGTACAACTTGTTGTTAGGTAGACCTTGGATACATGCAATGAAAGTTGTACCTTCAACATACCACCAATGTCTCAAGTTCCCCTATAATGGCACAGAGATCACCATTGTTGGTGATCCAGATCCTTTACAATATTGTACAAGCCTAAGGGATCTTCCACAATGAAAAGTGCCTATTAATCAATAGGCTTCATCATCCACTCTATCCCAATCCCATCGTGTCTCACTAAGTCTACTTCATTCAAACCACCATCATCCTCTCCAAAAATTGAGATCCAAGACAAGGGTTGTGGTGAATATAATATAAAGGCATCATACTGTGTTATTGAATTGATTCCACCTAAGGCATATGGCCTACCCATGGTGGATAGAAGACAATCAATGGTCATATTTCATGTTCCCCCTAGAACGACATTGACAAAATGGGGAGAGTTAAGTGAAGAAATTGTGGATCAAGCTGATTCTTGGTTGTATCAAGAACATGAATACCCCTCCCCGTCTATTCAAATAGACAAGGACCAATATGGAAAAGGATTCAAGATAATGCAAAAGGAAGGCTATGATGAGCACAGTGGGTTAGGACTATATCAAAATGGAAGGATGGAATCGATTACTATCTACCCACGACCGAAATATCTAGGGCTAGGGTGTCAACCGCTTAGAATTGGGTTTCCTGGTACTTCGTCATCATTTCAAGAGGAATTGAATGATTACCTAGACATCGAGACATATCATGAACCATTTCCCCTAGTTTGCGATAAACCCCCAGTTTACGACAAACCCCTAGTTTCCCATACACCTCCAGTCTATGATGAATCCCCTTACTCAAGTGATGGTGAATGGGAGTCCCTCTCATCTACTAGTACCATGAACATAGATGCCTTATTTGGAGAGTTAGACCTCAATGTGAAAAATGTACCAAAAAAATCTAGTCCTCATCCTAAGAAACACTTGTCCAAAGCAGAATGGCAAGAGAACTATTATTGGGAAACCCTTGATCATGCATCTTGGGCACCTGACAAGCCATCTTCTAACAAATCAACCCTCACCATAGTCCCACAACAGAGTATACCTACCCCTAGAAGGAAGAACAAGAAGGAGTTGGTTCAAAACTTCTACAACCATGTCAACCATTCCATATTCACCTTGTCAGCAGATACCTTTAGAAACTCTGATGATGACATGCCCCTTGTATATCCCAAACTTATCGACTGGGATCAACAAGGTACACCTATCATAGATACATTTGAGAATGATGAAGCAATTTTTGAGTTCATGGGACTTAGAGAACGCATGCCTAGAGGGGATCATAAGGTAGGTTTTACCGTAGACTTGGATGATAAAGCATATTTCAGGGAGTCTATTTACACCTCTAGTCACAAAAATGAAAATGAAAATAAAAATGATGAGTCCCTAGGTGAAAACCGAAAGGCACCTTTAGACGAATAAAAGGTCAAAATAAAGGACGTATCCGAGGGTGAAAACCTCTCTGAGGCACCTGAGGATAGAGGTTTAAATATTCTCCTCATTGCATAAGAAAAGTCACCCATGCTAGTAGAAGAGAATCCTCGGATAGTATATTTTGTGGCTTCTTTATCAGAGACAGAACAACATGATTTCAAGGACATCTTCAAGAAGAGGCAAGTAAAATTTGCATGGTCTTATGCTGACATGCCTAGGTTAGATCCAAAACCTAATATTGCATCATTTACCACTACAGCCAGGTATCAAACAAGTCAAATAGAATTTGAGGAAGATGCATCCACAAATTGCTCTATTGATCAAGGTAGAACTTAAGAAACTTTTGGATGTAGGATTCATAAAGACAATAGACTATGCAAATTGGATATCGAATCTTGTACCAGTGACTAAGCCAACTGGGGGCATTCATATTTTCACTAACTTTAGAGACATCAACAAGGCATGTCCTAAAGATGACTTCCCTTTGCCAAATATCAACATGATAGTAGACCTTACTATAGGATATGAGATACTATCCCTTATGGATGGTTTCTCTGGATATAAATAGATAAAGATAGCACCTGAAGATCAGCATAAGACAACTTTCACATGTCCATGGGGCACATATTTTTGGAATGTTATGTCGTTTCGCCTTAAGAATGCAGGAGCCACTTACCAATGAGCAATGACTACGATTTTTCATGATTTTGTACATACATTCATGGAAGATTATGTAGATGATATAATAGCCAAGTTAGAAACAAGGAAAGATCATTTGAAGGTGTTAGACAAGATATTCCAGAGGCTAGAAAATTACAATGTTAGGCTAAATCCGAAGAAGTGTATCTTTGGAGTGAAATCAGGGAAGCTGTTAGCGTATATCATCTCTTGCAGAGGCATTGAAGTAGATCTAGAGAAGGTAAGAGCTATCATAAAAATGCCTCCTCCAACCATCATTTGTCAACTCAGAACCCTATAGGGGATATTACAGTCCATTAGGCATTTCATAGTACAACTGGGACATAAAATACATCCATTTCAACATTTACTCAAGAAAGGAGTGTTATTTGTGTGGACACCTAAATGTCAAGAGGCCTTCCAACAAATCAAGGACTATTTGCTTACTCCACCAGTTCTAATGCCACCTATAGAGGGAAAACCATTGATACTTTACATCTTAGCAACTCAGTCAGCATTAGGGGCTCTTCTCGCACAACATGATGATCAAGGTCATGAGAGAGCAGTCTATTATATCAGTCAAACCTTAGTGGGCTATGAATTGAATTGCAACAACATAGAATGTGCTTTTCTTGTGGTAGTCTTTGCTACCCAAAAACTTAGGCACTATATGCTCAATCGACAAACAATGTTGATTACCAAAATTGATCCACTTAAGTACCTCCTAAGTAAAGTAGCTTTAACAGACCGATTAGCTAAATGGGTTATGATACTTAGTGAGTATGACATTCAGTATGTCAAAATGAAGGAAATAAAAGGACAGGTGATTGTAGATCAACTAGCAGATGCACCTATAAAGGTAGACCATCCATTAGTGCCAGATTTTCCAGATGAGTTTCTTTTCAACATTGACGTTAAAACCAAAAGGAAACTATAATTTAATCGATCACATACAAATCATGGTTCAGGGGTTGGTATCTTATTTGTGACACCTCAAGGTGATACCATTCCTAAATCATTTAGGATTGCATTCCCTTGTACCAACAATATAGCAGAATACGAAGCCTTGGTGATAGGTTTAAAAATGGCAGTTCAATGGAACATTAAGATTCTACATGTCTTTGGCGACTCTCAATTGGTAATCCAATAGGTGAATGATGATTACGAGACTAAGGATGAGAAGCTTGCACCTTACAAGAGGATGGCTGATAGTTTCAAATAGTATTTCAATGACATAACTTTTCAACAAATATCACGTATCCAAAATAGAGCTGCAAATGCAATGGAAACCATGGGTTCCTTGTTGGATATTCCAAGTAATGTGCCTAAGTTCGAGTTTCTGGTTGAACAACTTTTGATCCCCGCTTATGGTGTCCCTGATACTGCGATAGTGTGTACCATCATTGTTCCTACATCTCCTTGGTATAAAGACATATTTGATTACCTCACTGACCAAACCCTACCTCAAGACTTGTCCAATAACCAACGTTGAACCTTCATTCAAAGTAAGCTAAGTACACCATCATCGGAGAAACCCTGTATAGATGTACCTTAGATAATGCCCTAATGAGATGTCTCGATGCTAAGGAAGCACAAACAACTTTGTGAGCACTACAAAAGGGTATGCGGATCTGATTTGAGTGGTCCCACTCTAACCCATAAGATTATGAGACTAGGTTACTATTGGCCTACAATGGAGAAAGACTCATATGTCTTTGTAAAGAAATGTAGACAATG
The DNA here is from genome assembly GCA_007115665.2 of Sequoiadendron giganteum. Classification (NCBI taxonomy): domain Eukaryota; kingdom Viridiplantae; phylum Streptophyta; class Pinopsida; order Cupressales; family Cupressaceae; genus Sequoiadendron; species Sequoiadendron giganteum. The sequence continues at coordinate 328,196,983 of CM021100.1, forward strand.
TTCAATACATGGAGATTTGATAAGAGCACCAGCACAGGAGCTTCATCCAATTACTTCACCATGGCCCTTCATCCAATGGGGACTTGACCTCATAGGTAAGATACACCCTTCATCATCCAATGCCTACAAATTCATCATCACCACCACTGAATACTTCATCAAATGGATCGAAGCCATCCCCATGACATACATAACCGACACACAAATATCTAAGTTTATCCTAAACTATATCATTTGTTGGTATGGTGTACCTCAATCCATAATCACAGACAATGGCTGCCCATTCAAGAACCAAGAAGTATGCCATGTATGTGAAGAATTCTACATCAAACACCATTTCTCCACCCCATATAACCCACAAGGTAATGGCCAAGCAGAGGCATCTAATAAGACTATTGTTAGAATCCTTAAGAAGACTTTTAATGACGTTGGTCGTGACTAGCACCTACAACTTAGTCCTGCCTTATCATCTTATCGCACAAGCATCCGTACTCCCACCAGTGCCACTCCATATTCCCTCGTATTTGGGTTCAAAGCTATCTTACCTATTGAGGTTGAAATACCTTCTCTATAGGTATCCTTGAAGGGTCATATCAATGATGAAGAATACCGTGTCTCTAGGTTACAAGAGCTAGAATTGCTAGATGAATGAAGATAGAAATTGTTAGATCATTTACAAGCATATTAGAATCATCTTCGTCATAGTTACAATAGTAAGGTTCTTAATAGACACTTTGACATTGGTGACCTGGTATTAATGAGAATCCTAAGAACCAAGCTGAATGCAAGAAACCAAGAAAGTTTGAACCTAACTGGTTGGGGCCGTACATTGTCACAAAAGCCTTTGGATTAGGAGCGTACCAACTCTCTACTCCTGAAGGAGAATCACTTTTGTCCCCTATCAACAGTCTACATCTAAAGAGGTTCTACGCTTAAGTCTCTGAGAATCTATGTCTTAATATGGAAAAATACAAAAAAATGAAAAAACAAAAAAATGGTTACCTTGATGAAAACCTGGCAAACAGGCATCTTGGTAACACCAAAAAAAATGAGAAAAAAAAAGAAAAAGTAAAGAGAAATAAATTCTTCCATTAGTGAAAACCGCTTCGATGGCACTATGGATAAGTACCATGGTGAAAACCAGGCAAACAGGCACCATGTGTAGTCAAGCTCGCTCTTCCATATACCATCATTCTAATCAGACTTTTTCACCATCACTCATAATAAATGGTTGTCCTATCCATCATTTGGAATGATTGACATCAAATTCCATTCCATCACATTACCCACTCCATCTTCCAAATCCTATTCCCGACTCGGGGAAAATCCTTCTTATGTGCCCTAACACTTTGTACATAACGTCACACCATTGAAAATGTCCTAAAAAATCCCAAAAACATTAGAAAACTCCAAAAGTCCAAAAAAAAATCAAAAAAATGTCAGAAAATCCCAAAAACAGTATCAAGTCAGTCATGTCTAGTCGCTCATGTCAAGTCAGTCATGTCTAGTCAATCATGTCAAGATGGTCATGTTAGGTTACTCGTAGACATAGTCGAAGTACGTTGCCTCTGCGACTGGGACGTAGGCAAGGCCATCAATCGATGTGCCCCCAAGGCATTAGGTCTGTCAGTCTAGGTTTTTCATGTATCACACACATAAAAATCACAATGCTTTGTACATTCAAAGTCATTGGTCATGTCGAACTATGAGGTCTCTGCTTGTACAAGGTAGGCAAGGCTAATCAATTGATGAGCTCCCGAGACCACACTAGGTATGTCCAATAGGGTTCATTCACAATCACTATCACACAAGTTGCATATCATAGTTTAGGTTATCATCTAATGTCAAACACTATCTATGCACATAGTTTATCAGTCAAGGAATCCAAATAAGTCATGCAACAACAAGGCAAAACATCTCAAACAAGTCATCAAGTCAATATCAAACACATTGTCAAAGCGATCAACCTATGTCTTAGCAAGATATGTCTTTCTTGTCAACAGACGTCATCAAATTGTCATAGTCTCATGTGGCTTGTCACTTCAACGTCATCAGACTCCAACGTCTTATACGACACATGTCTTACTAAAACCAGGTTTTGTCATGCCTTATATAGAAATCACCAAGTCAAAACCAGACTCAACGTCTTATGCGGTATGTGTCATTCTATCACATTACGTGATGTCAAACATCAACATCAAACAATCCCACAAGATCAAGTTTTGGCGAATACATTTATTTGGCTTTATGACTTTATATCTTATTTTGTCTTATCTTTTTATCGATTTGTAGAAGATCCTATTACTAGCTTTCTCAAGGATGTTCCTTTGAAGGATTTAGAGAAGCAATGATGTCTCAGGACTCTTTTTCTTTGGCTGTTGTCTATCAAATATCTTTTTAACATTGGTTTTTGAGTCATGTTACTAGTTTTCTCAAGGATTTAGAGGAGCAATGACGTCTCATGACCCATATTTTATTTGTCTGCTATTTGTGGTTTGTCTTGACCAAACGACTGGGGCATCTTGTCCTTAGTTTGAGTTAAGACACTCCTTGTCTACGACTGTTTTTTTTCACAGGTGGATAACTTTGTACACTATGGTCTATCTCATATCATAGTGTGTACTATCCATCTGTGTCATGTCCCGCCCAATGATGATAACAAGCAAGTATAGCATATTTGGTAATATATCGAAGATTTTGTCTTTTTCTCAATCAATCAAACTTAATTGTTTCTTACTAACATTATGAAATCATCCATGCTAACATTTCTTCTTTTCTGCATCTTCACCACCATTATCTATCCATTTCGAGAGCACACTCATGTTCTTCAAACCCACCTATCCTCTCGAGGGGGCATACCACTACCTCCTCATCATTCTCCCTTTCACTGGGGCATACCCTGACCCATTTCATGCTGAGGCAGGACCCAGGTTTATTTTCTTTGACACAATGCCATACCAACATTGTATCAAAGAGGGGCAAATTGTAGATACCTAAAATTGGTCTAGGCCTGTGAACACCACATTTGACATAATTTTATATTCATCCATGGTCATGATTAAATAATGTCAATTATTTAATTAACCTCTCTAACACATATTTCCTCTATTAATTAAATATCCCTTTTTAATTAATTCATTAATTCATCATTAATCTTTATTCAACTTGATTAATTAAATAAATCATATTTGTTTAATTATGTCCCTAACTAATTAATTCTTCCTTCTTAATTAAATATGTATTATTTAATTAAACCCTCTTTTTATCATATGTCAACTATAATTAAATATCTTTATTTAATTATTCATTTAACCCCTTTTCAACTATAATTAAATATTTATTGTTTAATTATTCAATTCCACCCTTTTCGAAAGTCAAATTAAATAAATTATCTTTATTTATTTAATTAAATCTTCTATTTTCGAATGTTGAATTAAATTAACATTTAATTCACATTTAATTCATTTGTGTCACATTCTTCTGTCAATCAGTTATCTAATCATCCACTTACCTTCTAACTTGAGATCTATTTTAAGTTCTCCAGTTATCTCTGAATTCAACTGTTGATCATCTTTGCAGAAAGACTCTCTATCACAACTAGTCGATTAACTAGTTCTAACTCATATGCATGTATGCATTTATTAATTAAATATATTTTATTTAATTAATTAATTTAATTATGCATTTGAATTCCTTATCTTCGAGTTCTGACTTTGTCTTTGACATTCAAAGTCTATTTCTTCTATTTTTGAATATTCTTAACTGAAGATTAAGATCTTGTTCTATTTTTAGTCTTTCCTAACTCATGTTCTAACTCACGTTCTATCTGAGACAGAACTCACATCGCATGGCATTCATCAATCTTATCCGTCGATCTCTCTTTCAATCTAAGCCGATCGTTCAAAAACAAAAAATCTATAAAATGGTCTGTCATAATCATTATTCCTCCTCTCTTGAAATCATTATACATTTTTGAGAAGAGACCATTCTTCGATATTTTGCTTAGACATTCAACACAGCTATACTTGCATTCAAACACAGAAATCTAAGGGCAAGAATACTAAAAAGGAAAAATGGAGAAGAGCAATGGAGATAATTTGAAGGAATGAATGCATATTCAGTGAGATCAATTTAGTTTGTTTAGTTTTTATCATGTTTTCATATTCATTCTTTGTTGTTAGATTTTTAGATTAGTTTTGATTTAGATTAGGATTAACAATTGTTCATTCTAGTTGAAGATCTATATGACAGATTTATTCTAATGTTACACATGTAATGATCACTCAACCCAAGAGTCTACCTCCACCAACTACATAGGTAGGGACACTAGGGGCCTCAAGGAGTAGGGCTACACACATGCATCCTAACTAGTGGACTAGGGAGCTAGGTATGAGTTTATTTATGATTTAGACATGATTTCATATTTATGATTATTATGATGATGTAGTATTGATACCCATCTTCTTCTATATGTTTATATTTTTAACATGAGAGTGCCTCAACTTCTTTGATTGACTACTAATGGAGAAAATCCAAATAGTTTAGACTCGAGGTCCTATAATGGATGCCTACCAACTATAGGAGACATCTTGGAGTCATGTAAAGTTGTTTGAACTAGTATCATGGCTCATGAAAAATTATGAGGAGACTCAAGGGGAGATTGTGTAGAGGGAGGTTGAGATGAACATTATGACGTGACAATAAGATCAAAGGGAGGAAGAGCTTCATAGAATTATTTCTAAAGAAGACCTCACCATGATGAGGGTGGAGATTTTTGAGGAGGCATGTGACACCCTTCAAATTGAGGTTGAGGCTAAATATACAATCATCCCTACAAATACCAATCATCCCAAAGTGTGATAACTCATGGATGATTAGCAGTAGAGAGGAAAAGGAAGGACACTCCATAGGAGCAGATCACTTCCCAGAGGGAGCATATAATAGAGCTAAGAGGGGATTTGAGGGGACTACATACATATGTCTCAAGATAGTTCTTCTAATCTCAGTCTCAAATGTTATTCTACTAGCCATTCCATGTAGATCCAGGTCCACCAGCACCAGATGGATCCAAGACCCATGCTCTAGGTGCATAGAGAGATATATACATTTTATAGACATTTTTAATGTAGAAACTCATGATGTATATTATTTTTTGGATGTATATAGTCATATAAATATATACAAGTTGTTGGTGATTTTTCCATATGAACCTTGAAATAATCTAAAGGGTAGCCAACCCTTATACTCAAGAATTTGCAGAGTTAGTGGTCAACTAACAAGTAAGGATTTACAGGTTCTCACTCCTACTCTTCAAGCTCTGTGAAACCTAGGAGAGTATTCCTCATCACACTCAAGAGATATTTAGTTCTTAGAGAGAAATTTTATACACAAATCAATTCTTATTTAATGCAAATAGGTATTCTTCATCACATATTTGGTTGACCTTTGAACAAATTACTTCCTAATGCTAGGAAATAAGGGGATTTTTAAAGTTACACATTGTTATTGTAAGTATTTTAAATTATTTTTATTCTCATTCCAAATCTCTAGTTAGGTGCATTTCTAACTCCTTTATCCAAAAAATATGCTAATGAATAGACCAATTTTTTATCTATTGGAAAATAGAGTCAAATCATGTAATAACCAGTAATATATTATCCAATTACTCAAAAATTAATGGACTATTATCACACCACATTGTTGTAGTCAACTAATTGTGTCTAAGATGTAACTTCTTACCAAATCCTATGCTCATAAAAAATTGTGACCTTATCTTAGAGTTTAATCAATTCATTGAATTAAAGCAAAAACAATGAAAGATGAACTAGAAGATTATTAAACCTTTTATTCATAACTTGAAGGAGTATTAAATAAGAGAGTATACTCATTAGATCTGAAGATTTTCCTTCATATTTGTGGCTTCCATAAAAATATTTTAAGATTACTACATATTGACTCATACCCTAGGCATCGTGCTATTCTATATATCAGCATCTATACAATATGCTTCTTACCTAGACCATTATCAGAATCAAAATTTGAACACCTATAACTAGCCTTGAAATCCCTTTTATAGAAAAAGGGAGAAACAAGAATCGGGCTGAATTATAGTCACATTTCACTTCATTTCATTCCTAATTTCACAAGAATTCAAAATATTCCCCTGATATTTATATGAAATCATTTACAAAATAGAGGAGAACAAAATAGAAAAAACCATAAATTGGAGAAGATCCACTAGCCTTCCGAAAGGCGCTACTATGGCAATATCAAAATTTTCACATCCACACCGAAGCAGGAAATGCCACCATCAACAAAAATCACAAACACATAGAAACCTGTGTCACAACAAACTAGCCAGAAGGAAACAAGTCAGCACAAATGACCAAAAATCAAGTACCAACTTAGAATGGAAATGGGGTAGTATGTTTCCTTGTTAGAAATAGAATAAGAATTCCCTCTTGGTGTTCTTATTAAAAATGGAGTAGCCATCACCACCTCATCCTCAAAATCAGACAAATTAGTCATGACCATAAGATACTTGTGGTAGCCCAAGTCTATTTTAGCTCCACTATCAGAGGGATCATCCAAGACTTCAATGGGAGAATGATGACATCCCATGTAAGCTTAGTTATATTTTTTCTTTCTCACAACTTCCCTCTTAGGGCTATCATTTTTTTTCTCCTTACCCTTGAAAATTTCCTCTGAGACAATTCTACTCCTCAAATGATAAGCACACCTGAGAACACCCCGTGCAGACTTCCTATCAGCTCTTTCTTTCTTCTTTGGAGTTATAGACCTCAAGTACATCCGGTTCATTCATGGGAACATCACTCTGAGACTCAAGGAGATTGATTCTCCTGGACCTTTATACTAGGCTAACAAAAACACTTACCTTACCCATTCTTGACAAAGACACTACCCTTGATGTAAGAGGCTAGCACTAATTTTGCAATTACTAAGCACACTTCACATGATCACTCCTAGACTCTCAGTTCTTGCAGATAGAAAATGGTTAAACTAACAAGGAAGAAATTCTCATTAAATAGATCAACTGGAGCATGCAAATATCAATGTTCCAAGGGAGTTCATGTATGTGAGCTGACAACCCTTCTCTTGATTCCAAATCTCGGTCGTTGATCTCCAAGGTATCATGAAACTTGTTTATGAACCTTGATGATTGCAACAGAGAAATAATTTACACTTATCAAGATCAAATTGAGTTATTATGTGTGTGGCCTCAACCATTAATTTTCACTTGCACGAAGCAAAATGGCTATCACGTTCATATTTCTAGTTTTGAATGCCAACTATTGATCTCCTTTTGAGATAGCATGCCAACTCATCTTCTCATGAGCTCCACCATCAAATTCCAAGCCCAATAAAATATATGGATGTCACAAGCCCACTGACCTCACCACTTTAAATAAACCATTATTTTATTCACACAAGGTTGGTGGGGAATGGATGAGATTTAATCTCACCATCGCATCTTGGTCGTCGATTTGAAGCATCGTCCTGTTAGGCATGATAGTGGAGACTGAGCTCCATTCCTTCAAAGGGACATTTTTATGGCACCCATAGATCCCGTAGCTTCTTTGTGACATCACCAATATTCCCTGTGGGGCTAATAGGGAACAACTAGGATTAGCCCTTGAGATCGGGCAGTCAGGAAAGTCTACACATGCCCAAACATTAGTCATTAAAATGGGACCTGACTAGGTCGATGAGGCATAACCCTTAAGAATAAGACTTAGGACCTAATTCATTTAATATAAAAATATTAGCCCAACAATAGGTAAAAATTTAAGAGATGGAAAGGCACACGGTGACTAATAAACCTAATCAAAGGGGCCAATAAAAACAATGAGGTGAATGGCTCAAGTCGTAACTTAATCAACCAACAACTAGATGCAATAGGTTAATGAAAAATTGAAAATTCCAAGGTTTAAGACTTTACAAAAGTTTGAATCGATGTTTTTAAACCTAAAACCTTGAGCCCTATCCTCAAACATAGAAGCTTAGAATCATGAAAAGGCAAGACCAGTTCACTGTTTAGCCAAATGGTGCCAAAATTTAGGAACTCTACCACAAGTATCACATTTTTCTACAGTGATGGTGACACATGTACATTGAGACATCTATACATATACACATATATGAGATTTTGATTTGACTATAATTTATGTTCTAATGTATACATTTGATTTCATGTATGTTATGGATGCACACTAATTTATTATTAGATTAGATGCTATCATGATTTAATTAAACACATGTGAAATATATGCTTAGTAAAATGCTATGATGATCTAATATGATGTCATGGTATAGATTTTCATGATAGTACAACATGCTAATTTAATAAATAAAACATGTTACTAATTAATAAATACATTACATTGATGTAAAGAAATGATTAATTTAACAATTAAGATAAATTAATATTATTGACTAACAATGCATAGAATTCAAAATACACATATTCTTAATTCCTATTTAGAGAAATTAATTGTATGTTTATGCATCATAACAAAATTAATAAGGAATGTGTTGATGAAGAAATGTCATGACATAGTGTTCTTTGATTCTAAAAAGAGCCAAGTGTCATTTTTGTGACACATAGGAGGATTTTATGCATAGTATCAATGCAAGTGCATAGTATTAAAAGGTTATTTTAGTAGTATTCCATTGATGTCAAAAAGGCTATAGGCACCAAAACCATAAATAGAGGTGATTATGTATGGACCTAACCAATTAGGACTACTTTTTTTCCTTTTTGTTGGAGGATAATCCCACAATACTGGTTTACAATTTTTGGCCAAACTGGACATTGAATTGAATGTTTTTAACTAAATCTTCACTTTTGGGCACCTATAGTAGCTAAACTGTGAGGAATTTGAAGATGATGCAAACTAATGATTTGTGACATTATTTCTATAGATTCTAATTTTTATTTTTATTTCAAAAATTTTGGAATTAGATTGCACTTATTTTTCCATCTCCTTCAAAAACTAGTTTTTATAGTAAACACCATTTTTAAAGAGTGGCATGTATTGGCTAACACAATTTTTTTTCTATGAAGGATAAAAATCTATTTATTTCAAATTTAGATTTATAACTATGATATCTAGTGCATGGAATTCATTTCATAGCATTTCATTGAATTTTTTTTCTTAATTCATTTTTGAATTCAAAACAATTACAATTTAGACATAGTTTACTTGCTAACACATAAATTTTTTTGTATTCAATTTTTTTTGTTGGATCAGGGACATCAATATGTAGTGCACAAATATATTTTAATTTTTTTTGATAATCTGCTATTTTTTCACATGTGCAAAACAAAGAACTTGATTTCTAGTCAAAAAAATATGTTTAATCAAACAAAAAAATACATAATAAAATGGAAACATATTAAAATTATATTCAATGGATAACTCATTTTGAGGACTACCGTCATCGAGTTAGGTCTGTGAAATCTCCATTTTCATCCTCCACCCAAGATTTGAAAGGAATTTTTTTACAAAAAAGTGTTAGAAGAGGGGGAGAAGGGTAAAAAGGGGGGGTTCAAGAAAACCCCCCTTGACCCCTTTAAGTGAAGGGGGTTCGCTAGAAGGGGGTTCACTTGAACCCCCCCTTTTTCCAATTTTTTTTTTTTTTTCTTTTTAAAAACATGTCATTTAGGGTTCGAGCTAACCTGTATGATAAAAATGGTTTCACTCAAACTATTGGGTTCACGCAAACCCCCAAAAGGGTTTGCATGGAACCCATAGTTCGAGCGAACCCCTAAAAAGGTTTGTGTGAACCCCATAGTTTGATCGAACCCCTAAACACTCGAATTTTTTTTGTTCGGATTATTTTTTCATTTTTCCTTCCTCAATGTAATTGTATACCAGTTTTGTGGGATCAACTTGGATGACACATTCACGTTTCTCTAGTTCTCATAAACAATGATATCACCAATGTTGAAAGTATGAGAAATAAAAAATTTATTGTGATGTTTGTATAAATATTTCTAATAATATTAAAGGTTCTCAAGGGCCTTTAACATTTTCTCATTGAGAAACTCAAGTTGATTTAGACACGCATCATGGTAAGTGTCATCATTAATCAACCCTCTAAGGGAAACTCATAAAGATGGAATTTCAAACTCTAGAGGCATAATAGCATCGAAACCATACACAAGATTGTATGGAGTGGTTCTATTATCCATATGAACACTCATGCAATATGCCCACAATGCATAAGTTAATTGAGTATGCTAATATTTTCCATCTTTTTTTACCATCTTACACAAAATTTCTTCAATAATTTTATTCAATGCTTTAGCTTGGCCATTGAAGTGGGGATAATAAGGTGTAGAAAATTGATGTTTAATATGAAATTTCTCCAAAAATTATTTTATGTATTTTTCTTAAATGGTGTTCCATTATCAAAAAAAAGGGTAGAAGGTAATCCAAAATGATAAACTATATTATTTAGAAGAAAATTGTAGATTTTTCAACGTTAGTGGATCAAACTAGAGTAACTTCCACCCACATCATGAAATAATTTTTATCTATTATGATGGTATGTCCCTTAGAATAAGGGGGATATATCTTTCTAATGATATCCACACCCCACATTTCAAAAGGCCAAGGAGAATCTTGAGTACAAAGTTCCTATGTAGGATCTTAGATAAGATTTTTGTGTTGATAACATTGAGGGAATTTGTTAAAAAATGAAAAGGAGTCTTGCTCCATAATTTTCCAATAATATCCCAAGTGTATCAATTTATGCACTAGGTATTTACCACCAAAATTTACACCCCAGAGCTGAAATGTGCTTCTTGAATGGCAAGGGGTATCTCAGCCTTGGTGAGACATCTTAAAGAATACCATTATAAGATATACAAGAAATAACATTAGATAAGATGATATAGTGATCTGAAATATTTCATATCTAGACACAATTATTCTTACTTGCATCATCAAGAAAGTTTCTAGTTTTTAGGTAATTATAAATGTGAGAATATCACTCCCCCGAGTCTATAAGTTCACACACAAGACTATCAAGTTCAGGTTTGTTCAAGATCATAGGAGAGAAAATATTTTGGACCAAAAAGTGCTAGTCATATACACTATAGTTAGGGTGTACAAGGGAGGCAACACTCACCATTGCATCCACATGATGTTTTTCTCTCCTAAGAAAACTATTAATGGTATAGAAATAAAAGTAGCTAAGAAAGGATAAAGACAAATCATGATACTAAGATAAATTATACTTCTTATTTTAATACATTATCTTGATTTGATTTAAAATTAGTTTAGAATCACCATGAATATGGATATGTTTGATTTCAAAATCTATCACAACACGTAAGCTAGAAATAAGGGTTTCGTACATAGTCATACTTTTTGTACAATGAAAGTCTAACTGAAAGGAAAGAGGAATCACCTTTACTTCAAGTGAAATAAAAAATACACTTGCTCTAGAGCCAATTTGACATGTTTATCCATCAAATTACTTCTCCCATATAGGGTTGTGATTTAAAGAAAATAAAATTTCATTTGGGAACATGTCTAGAATAGGTAAGGCATTAGGTTAGGGAGCTTCTACCAAATGATTAGCAAGAATGTGGCCTTTAATTTATTTTTGAGTAACTGACTTAAGATGAAATTCAGTTAACAACATCACCCATTTTGCAAGCCTTCTAGAAAGATCATTTATAAAGAACAAGTGCTTAGGGTTGCTTTTAACTATCACATGAGTCACCATGTGGAGAAGGTAGTGTCTTAGTTTCTACATCACAAAGATGGGAGCAAGACATTTCTTTTCCATTACAAAGCAGCAAGTTTCATAGTTGATTAAAACATAGCTAATATAATGGACTTCTCTTTCCTTATCGTTGTTTTCATGTTGAGCTAGTAAAGTTGATAAAGCATGAGGAGATGATGAAATATGCAATAGGAAGGGTCTATCTTGCATAACCAACATTAAGATGGGAGGATTATCCAAGTAGTTTTTTATGGACTCAAAAGCCTCTTAACACTTATCATCCAATCAAAATTACATATCTTTCTTCAACAAGCATGTGAATGGAAGGGTACAATCAACCTATTGAGATATGAATCTATGAATTTCCTAAACCTTCCCTTGCAAACTATGGAATTGATTGATTTTATTAGGTGAAGGCATGTTAAAAATCACATTAATATTATTTTCATCGAATTTGATTCCATGATGAGAGATAATAAATCCTAGTATTTTTCTAGCATCCACACTGAATACACACTTACGAATAGGGTGATCCCACAATGCTAGTTTACAAGTTTTTGGAGATTTTGAATTTTGTTGAAATCACATATTTTTAGAAAATTTAATGATTTAAACATTAAAAAGTTCCATTTTAGGGATTCCAATTGAAGAGGGTTTGATCAAACCACCTTAGATAAAACCCCCTTGGATATAACCTCACTAGTTTTAAACCATACCTATAATGGAGTCTCCCTTACACCTATCAAAATGTTGATAAAAAACCACTTTTGATTTACCTTTTGGGTTATCAAATGAATTCATTTAATTTTTTTCTTAATTATGTAGTCCTTATTATAAGCTTCACAAGAAGTATAATTTTAAATAAATTTAACTTTATTATTATATTTATTTTTTATTTCTTGTGAATGTAGGTTTTTCACTAAAAAATCAAGCTCTTTGTTCTCCACATGTGGAAAAATAGAATATTATCAAAAAAATTGAAAAATATGCATGCACCAATTATTTAAGTCCTTGATACAACAAAAAAAAATTGTGTTATATGGTGCACATAACTCCTTAAAAATGGTGTTTATTGAAAGAAACTAGTTTTCAAAGGAGATGGAAAAATAAGTGCAATATGATTCCAAAAAAATTGAAAAAAGGATATTTAGAATCTACAGACAAAATATCACAAATCACAAGTTAGCATTAGATTCAAATTCCTCATGGTTTAGCCGCTATAGGTGTTTGAATGTGAAGATTTAGTTAGAAAAAATCAGTTCAATGTCCAGTTTGGCCAAAAATTGTAAACCAGTATTGTGCGACCACCCAAGATTTTATCTCATCTTATAGCTTTGAAACCTTTTGAAGATAAGATTGATATTATTAACATGACCTTGATGAGTTATATATTTATCCAAGATGTTATTGATGTAATCTTCTAAGATCATATGAATGAAATCATCAAATATTAGTCATCACATGATTGTAGGTTACTCTAGCATTCTTCAATCCAAATGACATGACTACATAGAAAAAGGTACCCTAAGGGGTTTCTAACATTTTCTTATATTGATATTTTGGATTAATAAGGATCTAATTATATCCCAAGAACTCATCCATAAATGAAATTAAGGCATGGCATGTATTCAAATCTAGAATCATATCGATATTAGATAATAGAAAATTATCTTTAACAAAATCCTTATTAAGATCATGAATGTTAATGCAGACATGAAAAATGACCATTAGTCTTGCTAACAACTATAATATTTGAGATCTAGGGTGAGTATTCAATGGGATGGATAAAACCATAATTTAAAATCTTTTCTATTTTATTCTTGACTAACAAGGCCACCTTGGGATTCATTTAAAAAATATTTTAGTTAATGGGCTTGGCATCGGGATATAAAATTATATTGTGGACCATAATAGATGCATCAATATCGAGTATATCCTCATATGACCAAGTGAATATGTCAAGATGATGATGCAAAAGGTCAGAATGTAATCTAGATTCTTTCGAAGAAAAGAATTTTCCAGTCTTAATTACCTTTCTAGAAGACTTTGGATCCATGAGGAAATTAGAAGTATCTCCTTTAGGAGATCACTATAGTCCTTAATATGTGGTGTATATGTTTTTGCATCACCATAATATAAATAATATTTTTCATCCACACTCATAACAAATTCTCAAAATTATGCTAAAAAATTTAAGACACAAGAATTGAAGGTTTTGGTGATAAGATGGGAGATCAGAATAGACACCCAAGAACTATTTTAGAGATTCCTCTGAAGAGAATGCATTTAGAGGAACTTCAATAGAGTATACATTATTTTCAATATATTTGGGATGAATTATTTTAAGAGGAAGATATTTGGTAGAAACCATATTTATGTTCAACCATGGCTTCACCTTAGATGTTGTGGGGATGGTATCGAAGTCTAATATTATAGTCACATAGATCAGCCTCTAGAGGGAATTTAATGCCTTTTTCATCATGCCCAAAAACTTTACCTATGTAACAAAACTTAGAGAATATATTAAATCTTGATTCATAACATGATTGTAATTCTTGAGAAAAAGGAGTATTAGTATAAAGAGCATAATCCATACTATAATTATCACCCTTGTTTATAGAAGAATAATTTTCATTCTTAGCGGAGGTGAATGATATTTTGGGAATATATAGATTGATTATATATACCTGATACTCCTCGATGTAATATTTGGTGAAGTCTAAAGGTCCATAATCATCACTTAGTCATGCATTTGATTTAGGAGAAGTAGGAGTAGACTCAAGAATTTCTTGTTTAGGATGATCTTCTTTAGGGACATCTTATAAAGAGAATATTTTACAAGAGGTACTATGGGAGTGGATGTCAACACATTAAAAGATAAAAAAGGAATATAGTTCTAAAAGGTAGGTGTAATTGAGGAATGGCCAGCTACTACCATTTGACATAAGTGCATAGCATCAGGGTCAACCTTGATTATAACTACCTAATTATTCACAAAAAAATTAATAGAGCCATGAAAGGTAGAAGTGAACACTCCTAGAACATAAATCCAAAGTCTAACCAACAGGATATTATATGGTAAAGGTCCTAGAACAACGTACAATAGAGCAAGGATGGTGACTATTTTTATCTTTAAGGGAAATATAATAGTGCCCAAAGCTTGTCAACCAATGTTATCAAAAAAATGAATAAACAAATAAGATGTATCAAGAGAACTTGAATATACTTTAATATTAGGTAATAGATCAGTACTACAAAAATTGAGTGTTGAAGTAGTATCAAGGAGAGTACACCTAATACCAAAATTATTAATATAAATACTTAGCATTAATGGATCTACTTGTTTTGTACTTATAAAAGTATGAGCTCAGATGGATAGAATGTAATATTAAAAAAATCCACTCAAATTTGATCTATCAATGCATTCATATCCATCAACCTAGCAAAAGAAGATAAAAGAATCTTTTGAAGATCTTCCTAAAGCATACCTTGATAAACTGGGATAGTCTAAAGAAAATCCCTATGTGATATATTATCGGGAGTAACAAAAATTTGCTCGATAATATCATATTCAATTTTTTGATTGAGTAAGGGTTTAGGTGCTTGAGGAAGATATAGTTGAGAAGGTGGTAAAGAGGCAAGTTTATCCACAATTTTGTTTATTCTTTCTAGTATTGTAAGTATGTGTTACTATATTATAAGAAGAATCTTTAACTCATGTGTGCTTTGTATAAATATATGAACAATCTATATTAAAATGAACACCATGAATAGAATGTACTCTCTTCAGAGAAGGAATATGTGGAGTCACATAAATTATTGACCTCTTAGGCCTTTTAGGGGTAGTGGAGACTAAAATCACATTCACAAACTTCTTGTCCCCTAAGGAAAGATATTATAAGGGGGAAGTTTATATAATTGGTCTTCAAACAAGTGGATATGCCTCTAAGAAATAATCTAGGGAATATTCTAACATACCAAAATCATATTCTAAGAAGAAATTATGAAATGCATTAAAATTTTGAATAAAAATATCTAACATGAAGGTTTCACATTAGGTTCACCAAAATGTAGAGCGAATTTACTACCCTCACAATTATGGGATATCAAGGAGAATATTTATCTCTCAACTACCTTAATTGATCAAGCTCAAGTGAACTAGAAATAAATATTATTTAAAATAGAAAATTCTAAGCTAAGTTTCACAATGAATATAATAGAGAATCTCAAATAACTTGCATATATGAAATGATAAAAATATTTAAACTACAAGAAAAGAAAGTGTAGAATATACAAAATGTGGTAGTAATCAGGAAAAGGGTTGGCCTTGGATACCAACACATCACAAGGATTTTTTCTTTCCGACACTATCATTTATATGGATTAGACCTATAAACTGCCAAAGTAAGGTCCTTTATTACTTTAACATGTTCAAAACTTGTATACATGGATATGGGAAAAAATATTGTGGCTGTATAGGGGTTTGTGATGAGTCTAGTTATTAATTATTTGTTTGATGTTTCTATGCATACTCATACACATTTCTAGAGACTTGTTTCATACATATTCCTAAAAAATTACTACTGTTTATGCTCATTATACAAACATGAACCCGATTTGAAGTATATGGAAATATGGTTATAATTTGATAGTTATTGTATATTTAATGTATGAATATGTATGAATTGCAATGAATATCTATACTTAATATATGGTTATTAGTATTGTTTAGATGTTGTACGAACTAAATCTTTGTAGACTAGGAGCTAGAGGAGGTAGACTATAGCCCGTAACAACTAGGAGGTGCAACCCACTACCAAAGGAGTTTATAGACACTGATGTAGGGGAGGTTCCATAATAATATGATCACAAAAAATGAATATATGGAGGCACTTATTGAGGATGATCATGCATCATCGCCACATTTAATAAAGAAACTAAAGTAGAATAACTCTATTATTGTTGGGAGTCTAACATGACTATTTCAATAGTCAATGTTGCACTTCCTATTGCAAAAGAGTTATAGTTCTATTTGGATTCTTCTTCCTATTTTAGTTATAATTTAGTTTCTTGGACTTTATCACACTCTATTATGTAAGGAGTAGTAATTTATGATTTCAATTTAGATTCCCTATTTAATAATCTCCCTTGTGCCTATATGTATGGTTCGATGGTCGAGGTGTTAGTTAAGTTGGTTGATTGTTCAGTAGTAGATATAGCAATAAGATACTTTTAGTTAAGTTATTTTTTTATAATAAAATGTTCATGATCTTATGAATAAGATATTCTAACAGAATATTATCTGATTGTGATATTCTAAGTTATGCAATGAATGGTTTTCAATCATTTCCATGATCACATTACTATGAGGAACTAGATTTGGATTAAACCTATGGAGACATTCACTTGAGCAAGGGCCACTTAAGGTAACTCTTCCCCACTTTATT
The DNA here is from genome assembly GCA_007115665.2 of Sequoiadendron giganteum. Lineage (NCBI taxonomy): Eukaryota > Viridiplantae > Streptophyta > Pinopsida > Cupressales > Cupressaceae > Sequoiadendron > Sequoiadendron giganteum. The sequence goes on from CM021100.1 coordinate 328,214,190, forward strand.
TTTTATGCATTTATTTCTATTGTAGTAGTTACTCCATGAATGCATTTTGTCTTAATTAGATTCCTTATGTTCCAATTATAAATGAATTCATACCAAATCATGTCTCACATTTATGCTTTAGTTTGCTTCAATCTATTGTACATCAGAGTGTAGGTTTAGTCAATAGTATTGGTTGATTCTAGGATTCATTTCTTGCTGGTGAATTAGTCACAGTCCTTTACTAGAGGTACCCATAGCAATAATGCTAGCATTAATTTTATTTTTATGTAGTTTATTATTCTTCAACATGTGTAAACACCTATTCTAGGATGATATAGGTAGTCTCAAGTCTCTAGAAACATATATAATGCCAACATCACCAAAAGCTTATGTTAGTCTTGGCTGATAATTTAATGAAGGTCTTTCCAAGGGTTTAGTGGACTATTCAACTAGTTTTTCCCCTGAATTATATGTCTAATACCAAGTCTATTGTACATTAGTGGTGACTCTACATTTTTGGTGTCATTGTTAGGGATGGTGGTACTTTCAAAGATTTATTTCTAATATTTAAATCTTTCATAGTTTAAAAATTTCTTTTAGTATTAGGACAATTCAGTTTTATTCCTTCAAATACCAAAATACTTCACTAACATTGTATAGGAGCCTTTGCAATACAAAGTCACACCTATTATGTGTGAAGGTAGAGAGACGATTTGGGAAGATTTGTCCCCTCAAACCAACAAGCTAGAAGAGATATTAGTGATCATAATTATTAGATTGAGGGTATTCTTGATGAAGAACTTTCCCTTTCACCAACATCCACTAAAAAAAAGGAGACATTCCAAACCATGGCTGATGTAGTGGTGAATGATCCACTAGAACATGTGAATTTTGAATTTCCCATTCCAAACCAAGAGAGGGCCACTCTTCTAAAGAATACACCTCCTTCAACATTTCATATCTTCTATAGTTTGGTAACTATGGATCTAGACACATTGTTGTTTGAGTTTGATATTTTATGTAGGATCTATAACTACACAACTGATACCCATAGTCTTAAACTATTTCTTGCAACTTTGAAGGATTCTTCCATGAGATGATTTATGGGATTGGGCAGATACATTATAGATTGGAACACTATGAAAACAAAGTTCTTGGAAAAATACCAGGACTATTTTAGAGGATTTAATAGAAGAAGGTATGACATTTTTAGAATTACTTAGAAAGAGGATAAACCATTGGAGGATTATGTAGAAAGTTTCCACTTATGCTAATAGAAGAACCCATTGAATAGACTCTCAGAAAAATCTCTAAACCTGGTGTTTTTAAGAGGATTCAATGATGATTTCATGGATTCCCTTAATCTTATTGGGTTAGGGGATTGGTCTCAATTACCCTTTGAAGAAATATACATGGTTTATAGAAACTATTTAAGGACCTTTAACAAGAGGACAAGGGCGAAAGACAATATTTCATTAGCAAGACATCCAACAGACTTTCTAGAGTAGAATTGAGTAAATTACTATCCAACATGAAAGAACATATTATAAGTTATCTAGCTATTGAAATAGACACCCTACATGTAAATAAAAATCAAGAAGAGATTGAGCCAGTAATTATTGAATATTTCCCCAATTGCAGACAAAGAAAATCCAACTGCAAGTGTAAAATAGTGGTAAGTATTACAAAAGACATACAAGAGAAACTAGATTTTAAATAACTAGAGGGTGAAGATGGAAAAATATGCTACATCACATAATGAAGGTCATGGAAACCAAGACAATGTATGCCACAAGACCCCTTAAATTTCAACACACCATTTCTAGTTGGTAATTAAAATTTCTCTAGTTGGAACCCTCGACCTTGGGAAAACACACAAAACCAAAGGAAAAACCCTTAGCAATGGAAAAATTCTTAGCAAAACTAGAACCAATAGCAACAAAATGTGTGGCCACAATAAATTTTTTAAGTGTCTGATTATAACCCCCAATGGCCAATACAACCAAATCAATGGCAACCACAATGGAAAAAAGGCCAATAATGGAAAAACAAAAATATGAATTACCAATATCCTTTTCTGCCTTGACAACCAAAAAATTAGTTTTGTAAGACCCCTCCATTTTGCTCTTTTGATCGAACAGTGTTTTTTTTTGGTTAGGCCTTATTTTCTGTTAGTGCTTTGTCTATGGTACTCGGTTACTGTTAGATTGCTATCTGTAAAGCGATGTGAATGTGATATTTTGATGTGCTGGTAGTTAATTATGATGTTATCATTATGGCATACTTTGGATTAGGATAGTGGATAATTGAATTAATGATGTTTATGCTTTTGATCATATTAATGATGTTAGATTCATTAGTTAGTAATACTGTATTGGTGAAGGGGATGAGATTGCATCACTCGCTTGTGAGCGCCCTGTGATCCCAAAATTTCCTCTTCATAGTGTGTTTTAATTTTAACATATATATGCATGTGGATATACTCTGTGTTCGTAGGTTGACAGGTAAAGGACATCGACTCCACCTGGTTTCACAAGTTTGAGCGTGTCCATTGCCCAACGGTATTCGATTGGGAGATAGTAGCTAGGTTTCACGTGCCAGGTCATCACCCTAGTCATAATGTGTTGTCGGTCTTAGTCTGGTTCAATTGCGTCAATATTGTTCAATTTGTTTAGCTTCAATTTAAACTCCAAGTTAGGAAACAATATTTAATTGCATTATGTATTTAAGATGTTGATTAAATTAATCAGGCTATATTAAACAAGGAAACAATATTTATTGTATAGCGACGTAGTTGTCTTATATGTTGAACTGGTTAATTTCCATTATTTAAATGCAAGTAGGGAAATTAATAATTATTGTAGATTTCTCCCTTATCTGGAAAGACACATTCTTAATTCAGTTTTTATTGATGCAATACTGAATGATAATGAGAAATGGATTTAGAATATCCAAAGGTAGTTTATTTCAGATGCCTCCATGTTCTTGTTTTGGGGAAATGCGTTATAGAGTTTAAATAAGTCTTCCAGATGGGGTTTTCTGTTATGTGGGTTGTCGTGTCATGTAGACAACCTAGTTTAAATCCCTTGGGTATTACGTGGGAAGTTATCAGTTTTCACTCGGTTTCTACGAACGAGGATGTTTTGTGTCTCTTCAAAAAGGAGTGGATTATGGGATCTATGTCTCCTTGTAAGGAGTGACCTTGTTATATGTTTGGTTGCCTCCAGTGTTGGAGTGAGTTTCATTTTATGGTGCCTCCTATGAAAGGCATGGTCATGATGTCATGTGTGTTGCACTTTGGTACCCTTGGTGTTTGGATGGTATGTGTGTTGTCAAGTAGAAGAGTGGCTTTCATAGGGGCCAGAGCCTAGAAGAGGTAAACTGGGTAACCTTCAGAGGTGGTTTAATCAAGTGATAACTAAAACAAAACTTAGAATATTAGGTGGTACTTCTCACTAATCAAGATAATTATACCTCACTCGTAGACACAAGGGCTCATTTAGACTTGGGATGAGTGGGAAGGCCTGGAATGGAAAGTTCATCTATCTTGTCTATACGAAAGGTATTTGATTCCGCATGAGTGAGTATGGGGCCAGGAATTCGGTAGAGGCCACCAAGATAACCGATAGTGGGGGCCGGAGCTTAGGAAGAATCCGAGAGGATAACCCATGATGAACTATGTGATGACACTTTGTCTAGGACAACAACTAGTATTTGATTTGGTGGGTATGGTTTCCTTAACGTACCTGATATGACCACAGTTGGTATTCGATTTTGTGGGTATGGTTTCCTTAACATACCTAATGTGACCACAGTTGGTATTTGATTATTATGTGTATGGTTCTCTTAACATACTTGATTTGCTTTATTTCTAGAAGCAATGTGACCATGGTTGAGTTGTACATGTGTTGTACTTGTGATGCACTTGTTTTGTTCATGTGTTTGGTTGGTTCAATTTTGTGTTAGTATATGTCTAGAGGTAGATGGTCTTGGCTAGGATTCCTTGTTACTATCTCCTAGCACGGGGGGTGGGCCTATGGGTTCCACTTGGTTGGGTGGCGTGCACCTAATTCCATTGGGCTTTCTTCATGTTCACCAGGACAAGACTTCCAGCTGGAGAGCTCATGGGATTCAGTTTCAGTTCTTGCGTTACTTCATTTTAGTTGATCTTGTATTATTTTACCCCTCTATTGTTATCAATGTGGGAAGTTTTAATTGTAATTATGTTTATTGGACTTGCCTCATTCAGGGAATGAGTGATGTAACCTTATTGTTTAAATGAAATGATTAATGAACTAGAAATTTATCTCTATGTTTTGATGTAAATTATCTTAATTGGAATGTATGTGTTTAATTATTATTTAATTAATTGACATGGTTTATATTCATGTTGTTGTTGTGGGTTGTTAAGTAATTTCAGTCACATAACCTTAGGGGATGTTTTCAATGGGAAGCGATCTTGTATATTAATTGTACTTAAACAAAAATAAAATGCCTATTTAAGTAGTTGTTTGCAGCATCCTTTAGTGTTGTATGGTGGGGCATTACAAGTCCATCATGCTCAATCCATAAAACCCAACATCTTAGCCACCAAGAAAAAATCAACTACCTACCCAACCTCCACCTAACCCCAATAACAAGCATGTTCAATAGGCCTACACTAACAAGGCTATTTAGTACCCTACTAATGAGGTAGAGGTGAGTGATGTCCACCTTAGGTGAGAGAAAACACTGGCTCAACCTGATTGGTGAGGTTGTTGATGTCACAAATTGCATCATTTAGTTCTTTATTTATCAAACCAGGTGTGTCTCGGAGAAATATTTGATAAGAAGAACTCCAAAATTTGGGATTTTTGCACTGTAAACAGTGACTTTGATTTTGGTCAATCTCCTTTAGGAGCTCTCAAGAGCTCTTAGGAGTGCTTCAAGAATAAAATGTAGTAACTAATTTCCAAGGATGATTCTAACTTGCTGGTTAAGTAATGCCTATTTAAACCTATTCTAATCCTAATGACTCAGTTTGTATGTTACCTTAACTATAATTGGTTCATTGGGAGATTTATGATGTAAATCAATTTAACTTTTAGACTAGAATGCAAAATTTAAAGTTGCTAAATAGAAATCTAGTTATGCTTGCAAGTAATGAACTATAATCCAGAAAACAGTGAATCTATTTATGTTGCAAAGAATTAAGCATCTAAATTTAGAAAGCAATAAGACTAACTCTCAAGAACATATCCCAATTTAGCTTCAGTTCCATCCTTACATCAATCATTCTTACCAACTTTACTATAGCTGTGTGCATATGAAAATGACTACTTAATGAAATCTATAGTAAATAATGAACTTCTGATTTATCACTGATCTACAGTAAAATGTTCTAACTAATTTGAATCAAAAAAATTTAATCTAATTAAATACAATTGTTGAACATCGATAAACAAGAATTGTACTGCAAACTTCAAACCAATTATAAAAAATTAGAATTAACTGAACCAAATAACAATGACATAGGATCACCGCCTTTGGTTGAGCAGGCCCTGCTCTTCCTCCGATGGGACTTCAAACATACTGATTCATATAAACTTCTCATTTTCATTCGAAGTAGCCAAAATTGGCAATTAAAACAAAAACATGGAGTACAAAAAGTTACAATTTGCAAAAAAAGATTGACTAACTCAAATTAAATCTAAGGATGGATATTTATAATAATATCCCTTATTTTTGAATTCAAAAAATTGGCGCTAGACACCAAATTACGAAGTTCAAATAAAAATGAAAGTCTAACTAAAAGTATCAAGAGAATTTTGCATTATTCCAATTGTAACAATAGTCCTTAAATTGGTAGAGAGAGCCAATCCAGAATTATAGCAATTCAAGATCTATTTGGAGAGCTCAGGAGTGTGATTAGTGTTATGCTGTTAGATAGAGAGTCTAATAGATCCATCTCAACAGTTAGCATTGGAGTACCTGCATGAAATACTGAAAGATATATTGCATTCATGACAATGGATGTTTCAATTTGCACAATCATCTCTTTATTAACACCACTAAAAGAAGAAAATTTAATGTAAAATACCTTATCTAATATATCCTTCAATTATTCAAGTATAATATAAAACAAGAAAACATTAAACATATAATCTACCACCATATTAGTTAATTAATAATATAATGAAGTCTTTTAAGTTTATAAAAATATTAATAAAAATAGCATTCTTGAGCACTCATCATCCTCCCCCTTTGGATATAAACCATGTCCTCATGGTTGAGGGTCTGGTAAATATTTGTTCTTATCCATCAACCAAGTAACTATGTCTTCCAGATCAGCATCATGTTGTACATTATCTAAGAACCTTATTTGACGAGCATACCCATTCATCCTTTCAACTACTGCCATCCAATCTCTCAGATTTTCCCCAATAAACTATGGTGGTGCATCAAATGTTGGAGCTGGCATGATGATAAGAGGAGGCCTAAACCTCATTCTTACCTAGTTTTCCTTCTGCTCTTCAATAATATCAATCAAAATTCTTATTCTAGTAAGGCTCCAACTGATGTTTATGGGTGAAATAGGTTCTCTTCTTCTCAGTTGTGGTAGAATACTTCTGAATCTATCTCTGGCTGCACTTTGAGCTCTCATTGGTAGATGATCTTGAATCCTTTTAAAAACCTAGATACTCTCATTCAGATTTGTCTTGTAATCTTATGCTACATTTTTTGACATGAAAAAGAATCTGAATTGAGCTCTTAAAGGTGTTGGACTAACCACCAATATCTCCCTTTGGGTTTGTGAATTTTTTTAACCACATCCCGTGGATCTTAACTGACACTTGTATTGGGCATTGAGAGGTATATCCTTTGGTCCAATGGAAAGGCCAACAATTGGTATCAGAACTAGTCATGGTTTCGAACCCCTCAGGTGATGCCAAGGGGGAATTATTTGACTAGTCGTCAGCATCTCCCTTTGGGTTCACAACATGGTTTAACTGCCTCCCATGGATCATAACTGACACTTGTATCAGGCATTGACAATTTGATCTTTTGGTGCAACGACAAGGCCAACAAAATGTATAGACCATAGGGTCTCATTTCTCATTGGCAATCCTAGCTTCAACTATGCCTCTTTATATTGAGTCTCCTTGTGTTCCCATTCTACTTGGTTTTGTAGAAATGAAACAAAAGAACAAATTTGAATTTCCCCTATGAAAACATTAAGTAAGGATTATGGAAAGATTCCAAGTAAAAATCCATGCTAAAAATACTCGCACATTTGATTCTGGATAGTGGGATGACTATTGAAGAAATTCTCTATCATCCTCAATCTATTTTTCTTTTGAGTAATAGTTGGTGTATTTTCCACTGAAGAAACCTTTCTCTTAGAAGAGTGCATAAGATCCCAAGGGTTTCCTCATTGATAGCATTGCACAATATAATTCCACCATCTATTGTAATATTTGATTCATTTCATCTTTTTCTCTTTCTAACTATAGGTTTTGATTTCTCAATTGTTCATTCTCATGTTTAAGTCTCACAGTAGTTAATGAAATATATCTACTTGGGGAAGACAATGTGGAAGCTTCATAAGATTGCAACATATTGGAATTTTTCCATAGCTGGTGTGATTTCTTCCCTAACCGGTGTTCCTTCTACTGCAACTCTACCCTTAGTTTCCCTATTTCCTTTGTATTGAACCTAGCTGTTTCCTCTATCCTAGATAATGCTTGTTCATTAACTTGTTGTAGGGTTCTTGTTGTTTCATTTAGTTTCCCTTGTCGAGTGTGTTCTTTTTCATTCAACTCTTTTTCTAATTTCTCTATTTTACTAACAGAATTTTGCAACTCCTCTTCTTTCCTTCTCAACTTCTCTTCAAGGAATTCTACCCTCCTTTTTTCTTCCAATTCTTCCTGTATCCTTGACATAGTCATAGCCTTTTCTATTTCATTTTCTTCCTCTGATTCCTCCTCTTCATGTAATTGAGTGAACTTTTCTTATTCAATTATTGGTTCTTTTCCCTCTCTTCTTGCAACAACTTGGGATTGTGGGGGAGACTTTTCAACTTCTTCCTCCTCATACTCTTTTTAGGCCTCTCTCTCCTTAGACTGAGAGTTAAATCTTTCAATAGAGTCAAAATACTCTCTAATAGGTTTCCTCTTAGGAGACAAAAGTGGGGCTTCGATAGGACTATGAGGTTTCTCAGGTAACTGCATAGGTGGTTGGTCTTCCTCACATACCTCAAAATTTTCCTATTGGCCTTCGAAAACTTTGCTTTCCTCTGGAGTTGAAACAACATCTTTAACTATGCTAGCATTTTCTTCCTTTGTGTCTTGTTTCCTCTTTTTTGTAACACTACAGGTTACCCTAACAAACTCTTGTGACTTCCTTTTTTCCTTGTCCTTTTTCTTTTTTATACTAGAGGATACTCCTTTCACCAATTTTTTTGCGGGCCCCTTTGTTATTTTCCATTTTTTCTTTTTAATAGGTGTAGAGAAAAATTCTTACCACCCCTATTTACTAGTTTCTTCTTTTAAGAAATGGTGCTTGATTATAAGGTGTATTAACCCATGATACTTAATTGAAGACTCTCCCCTAGATTTTACCCTAGCTATCATGGAGGAAATTTGGGAAAACAAAAACGTAGGTAAATATATTTTGGTGGAAGGGTCTACATTTCCATACCTCAAATATATTAATAGCCGCATTCCTAGACCCAACACAATGTCGTACTGACCTTCACAAGTGAAAAATTTCATAAGATAGGTGACAATAGCTCTCAACGGCTCCTCCAAACTATTGCGTGAAATTCCTCTCAACTCTTCTTTGTGTAACATAATCTTTGGCTTTTTCTCAGGTTCTTTGGAAAATTCTGCCACTAAATCTTGGTACTTTACATGCCCTTTTTCCATTGGCTTTCCCTCAGCAAGAATTCTAGAGATTTCACTTATAATTTTTGGAGTGACCTCAATTACCTCATCTTGGACTATGCTTATATTCACATGGAAATTTCTCACAAATTCTTCAACTAACTCCTACTGGAATCCATCGTACTTCAAGATGAAATCTAACCACCTAGCTTCTCTTAATAATCTTTCAATTTCTGAGTCGAGAATGAAATTATCTGGTTCAAAATTTTGCTTGTTCGCCATTGTACTATGCTTTACAACTTTGTTAGAAGATAATGGCTATCTCAATTTAGTAAAAACATGGAATGACACCTTCTCCAACTACAACATTTTTTAGAAAAAACTTCATGTCAATCACACATGTCGTTATTTATTCCATTTACTCATCTAGATGAAATGCACACCACCACCTTGTACTTCATACTTACTATTCATAAATTTGATGACATGGTTGACATTAGTGAATTTATGGATGTGGACATGGGACATCTCACTATTACCCATCAATACTACTACAGTCTTTTCACAATCATCTCTTGATTCCCCCACCAGATTTGAAATGATTAAAGTCATTTATTATAAAATTAACAACTCTTTTGGAGAAGAGTTCTATGCCAAAACTTACTTTATTTCAAATCATAATGACTAAATTGAAAAGATAATATTTTGAAATGACATTCATGACAAATGTGTACCTTTTAATAAATGCCAAAGTTAATACAAGCACACTAACTAACTCAGCTGGCATTTAATTCCAATGAATTAATTAAAGTAGAACGCAAAATTAAGTGGAAGGTTATTGATGGAAACTTAAAATGTCTTCAAGATTCATCAGGAGCTCTTAGGAGCTCTCAGGAGTGAACTGAAGTTGATCGGGAAGACCACCATTTCTGGTTTTCAGCCATTCCTCCATTTTTTAATTCTTTTATTATTTAATTTTTTTTCAATTTTTCCAAGAGATAAACCACCATTTACTGGTTTTCAATTTATCCCTTTTATTCAAAAGTTAAACCACCATTTTCTTATTTTTAATCTACCTTTCATTGATACATTTCTTCAAAAGGTTACTGAGGTACACATTCTCCCATGGAAGAAATATCTTCCATCAGAAAATGTTCAACTCTTTGCTGCAAGTTTGATAATAACTCATCTCTTGACTTAGGTTTATGATATATTTTAAGTATGTGACCATTAACTACCATCACTCTTTTCTCTCCATCAATAGGTACTAACTGCAAAACTCCATTTTCAAAGACCTGGTCAATCTCGTATGATCCCAACCACCTTGTGTGGAATCTTCCCTTAAATTAATGAAATTTGGAATCAAACAATAGTGCCCAATCTCCCTTCTTAAATCTTATGGTTATAATATATTTGTCATGCCACTCTTTTCTCTATTTCTAGATCATCTTTGTATGTTAGAGTGCCTCCATTCTCATCTCATCTAGCCAGTTCAGTTTTAAAACTCTCTTTTCCTCTGCTTCTGATAAGTTAATGCCAACATCCAATGTTGTCCTTAATGTCTACAATTCAAACTCAATGGGCATGACTAGAGTCTTCCCATATACCAATTCATCTGGGGAAAACCTAGTAGTAGTCTTCCAAGTGGTATTATACACCCAGACTGCCTCATCCAACTTCTCTATCCAATCTATTTTTCTCAATGACACAATTTTTGTGAGAATATTTTCTAACTCCCGGTTGGTGACCTCCACTTACCCATTTTCCTATGGATGTTATAGAGTGGACTTCATGTGTGTCATTTCATATTTCTGCATGAAAGATTCCATTATTGTAGAGATGAATTGTGGTCCCTGATCAGAAACTATTTCCCTTGGTGCACCAAACCTTTGAAGAATATTTTTGTACAAGAAATCGGCTACCTTATCTTCTCTTGCTGCTGGTAGAGATTTTACTTTTTCCCACTTTGTAATGTGATCTATGCAAATCAAAATATAGTTTTATCCCTTGGAAGGTGGATCAATAGGTCCCACAAAATCAATGTACCATTTTTTGAATGGTTTAAGAGATATTTGAGGTTGTAGTGGCATCTCCATTAATGGTGTAGGTCTGCTCATGCACTGACACTCATCACAATGTTTCACAAAGAATGAAACATCCTTTGTCATAGTCGGCTAGAAATAACCAACTCCTAAGAGGCTATGAACAGTCCTAATCATAGAGTAGTGTCCTCCCTCTGGCTCATGATTGCATGCATGTACTACATCATAGACATCTATCTCAGCAACACACCTACGAAGAAAATGGTCATGACACATTTTAAATAATAAACCATTAATCCACTAAAACCTAGAACTTTCACGAATTAACCTCTTTTTCTATTTAAAACTAAAATTACTGGGGCACTTCCCTGTTACGAGGTAATTTACAATGTCAGAAAACCATGGAGGGTGTATTGATATTGCAAATAAATTTTCATATGGGAATGGATCATCCATCGGTTCCTGTTCACCCTACAAAAAAAATCTTGATAGGAAATCTGCAACAACATTATCTTTTCCAGGTTTATCTATTATAGTAACATCAAATTCCTACAACAACAACAACCATCTTATGATTCGTCCACCCACCACAACCTTTTTCATGAGATATCTTATTGCAGCATGGCTTGTGTGGATGAATTTATAATGCTTAAACTTGTTAATTACATAAATCACAGCTAAAAATTATTTTTAGTGGTTGTATAGTTTCTTTCTACATGATTTAAATTTTTGTGAATATAATAGATTGCATGCATTGCATCATTGTCATATTTTTTTCCAAACATTACACCAATTACAAAATTAGAAGCATCAGAATGGATATGAAATGGCACTCCCCATACAGGTCCTTTTATGATTGGTGAAGTGGTTAAGGACTGTTTAAGTTTCTCAAAATATTGTTGACAATCATCTATCCATAAGAATTATGCATCTTTCTTGAGTAATAAAAATTAAGGCTCAACAATCCTACTTAACCCTTCTATGAATCTCCTATAATACCCAGCATGCCCAATAAAAGTATGAACTCTTGTTTTATTTGTTGGGATTTCAATCTTTTGTATGATTTCAACTTTCTTAGGGTCAACTTTTATCCCCTATTTTGAGATATGATGTCCAAGTACAATTCCTTATCTCATCATCAAAGAACACTTTTCATGGTTTAGAGATAACCTATGGTTTTTACACCTCTGTAAACTTTTTTTAAACATTTAAGAGCTTCCTCGAATATATGTTCATGGATTGTGAAATCATCCATATACACCTCTACACATGAGGTTGTCAAATAAACAAAGATAGCTAAAACAACTCTTTGGAAGGTAGTTGGTGCATTATATAGCCCGAATGGTAAAATTGTGTACTCGTATATTCCCCAAAGATAGGTGAAATTAGTTTTATCTTGGTCCTTAGGACCCACTTGTATCTGGTTGTATCCACTAAAACCATCCAAGAAGGAGAAATAACTACTGCCAACAAGATTATCAAGGACCTGGTCAATGAATGGTAAACAAAAATGATCTTTTTTGGTGGCTTTATTTAACTCCATGTAATCAGCACACACATTCCACTTACCATTCTTCTTTGGAACAATAACCAATGGGGAAACCCATTGACTATCTGATATTGGATAGATAAATCCTACTTTTAGCAGCTTTTCTATCTATTGCTTGAAAAGATCTCTTAAAATTGGATTGATCCTCCTCTGAACCTGCCTCACTGGCTTGACATCCTCTCTATAAATATGGTGTGTGAAAATGGAATGATGTATTCCTCTCATATCCTTGTATTCCCATGCAAAATCTTTAGTATGATTCTCTAAATTTTTTTTTAATTTCTCCTTCTATGAAGAGGACAAGGGTTAACTAATAAAGAGAGGTTTATCTCCTAATACAGTGATTTCCTTACTTTCATTCTTTGTATCAAGTGGTTCCCCTAAAAGTGTATTTAAAGGACAAGGATTGGAATTTTGTTGGTGCAAGACTCCATGATAGTCCTTCTTTTGCTTGACTTGTTCAATCTTGTCGGGACTAAGATTTTTCTCCTCACATTCTTCAATATGTTCCATTAGAGTAACCATTTCTTATTCCACTATACCATCCTCCTCAGACTCCATATCCTCATCAACCCAAGGTTGAGTATTAGATTCAATTGATGGCTAAGTAGGAGGATATAATGATAACTCTTTATTCTTTTGTCCATTAGAAATAATCATGCTACCTGATCTACAGTCTATCAGTGTTGTTTTTATGGCCAAACATGGTCTACCTAAAATAATTGGATATCCTGAATCTTTCTTTCTAGCTTTAAGGACTAAAAATTCAATTGGATAGTCCCATGTGTCAATGGTGACCATGAAATCCTCAATAACTCCCTCAAGTTTAGTACTTGATTGATCTGCCAACTGTAAAATAGTTGTTGTGGGTTGCGTCCTTGTCATACCCAGCATCTCAATATTGTTTGAGGTGGTTACATTAATAGTTTCCCCTAGATCAATTAGCACCTTGGTGATCTCAGCCCCTCCTATACTCAAGGTTATTACAGGGTTCTCAATATCATTATATTTCTATGAAAGAAGACTTCCCGATAGAACATCAATGAGTTTAGTCCCCATTTTAATGGTAGGAAGTATTTTATTCTTCCTACAAAGAGTTTTCATGCAGAGATATTTAACTAACTAATTTATTTCACGTATATCCTTAATAGCCTACAATAGTGGCATTTCAATGTTAATATTTTTTTGTTCTCGGAGAAGTTGAGAGTCAAAAACATTCATGTAGCTAGGTTGGGAGTTGTCAAGAGCAGTTTTTCCTATCTTTAGGTGCTCTAGGTAGGGTGCCTAATTAACTTATTGCTCATTCTCAAAGTTCTATTTTTCATTCAAAATCTCTTTTTTACTTTCCTTACCCTCTTGATCATTAGTGACTAGTATAGATGTCACAATTTAGCTCCTTAATTGAATATCATTAGCATCAATGATTTTTAAGGTAGGGAGATTTGAATTTGGCAAGGTTTGTGTTGGCATTTGAGGCTGGTTTACTTGATCATTGGCAAAAATATAACCCTATGTTAATTGTGGTGATTTTCCCCAAGGATGTCTAGGTCCCTAATTTTTCTATCGCTAAAACTATGTTTGGTTTTTTTCCATTATGGCTAATTTTCTTTCCACTGAGGTTGATTCCATTGGGGATTCATCCACTCAAGTTGACCCTAGTATGAAGGTGGAGGCTGTGGTTGAAAGGGAGGATTCCATTGATTTTGATTTTGCCAAGGGTTTTGGTTCTAGTTAGGTCTGGGACCATACTACCCCTAATTAGGATTATATCTAGTGTTCTCAGACCTCTATCCAACATAATTAAGTTCCTCTTCCACAATAGGTGGTTTCGTCAAGTGATTCTTAATCTTAGATAAAAGACTATAACAACTTGTAGGATGTTGTTTCTCACAGATCTCACAAATATCTACTTGATTCAATGGACATTCCCTCAACAAATGTTTTCCTCTACACTTAGAACAATAAATAGATAAAGGTTCAGTGGTCTTTTTGCTTCCTCGCATATTAAGATGAAGGAGCAATTCAGTCTTTAAATTAGCAATCTCTTCCATCACTTGAGATACATTAGTGGTAAGAGATTTTTTTCTTCTGGAGCCTCTAGATCCTTATCTAGTCCTAGAGTAGTTTTTGCATATTTCAACTATAGCCTCCAAAGAAATTTTGTTAATATCTCCTTTTCCCATAAGGTTTAAGGATTCCCTTGATTCATCATCAATTCCCTTTAGGAAATTTTTCTTACTAATTTTGTTGTCCAACCCATTACCACATCTCTTTTGCACCAACTAAAATCTGTCAGCATAATCCTCCAAACTCTCATCTTCCATCTGCCTCATCTGAAATAATTCCTCTTTCATATCCCTCACTCGGCAATAATCTTGGTATTTACCCAAGAACCCTGTTTCCATCTCCTACCAAGTTGAGATTGAATTGGCACCTAAACCCATGAACCATCATAAGGCTAACTCTTTTAGGGTATAAGGAAATAATTTCAGCTTCTGGTTGTCAATTGTGTAATCATAAGTTTGGCACATAACTTTGAACTAAAAGAGGAATTGGTCAAGATCTTTAGAATTCTTTCCCATAAACGTAGGTAAAATTGAAGGTGAAATATTTTTCATAGGTGTTTCATCATGACCTCTATTTAGATTAATGGGATATGGAAGGTCATGTTTGGTGGGGGATCATTATTTTCTTGGTCACCCATTTCTTCTTCTTAATTTTGTTCTGGATTTTGTTCTTGATTTTCAATTTCATGTTGGAAAATTTGTTCTTCTTGATCAAAATAAATGTTTCCTTGAAGAAACATTCCTAAATGGTCTCTAGCTCATCTCATCCATAGAATATTGTCTCCCTTATCAATACTAAAGATTTAACTTAAAAGCTTGATCTTTAATGTTCCCTTACAATGGAACCAAAAATAATGGGTGAGGTCGTTGATGTCACAACTTGCATCATTTAATTCTTTATTTATCAAACCAAGTGTTTATCATAGCAATAAATGATAAGGAGGACTCCAAAAATTTTGGGTTTTCGACTAAAAACAATGAATTTCATTTTGGTCAATCTTCTTCAGGAGCTCTCAGGAGTACTTCAAGACCAGAACATAGTAACTAATACCTAGGGATGATTCTAACTTACTAGTTAACTAATGCCTATTTAAACCTATTCTAATCATAATGACTCATTTTAGATGCTACCTTACTTAGTTGTAATTGGTTCATTGGGAGATCTATGACACAAATCAATTTAACTCTAAGACTAGAATGCAGAATTTAAAGCTGCTAAATAGAAATCTAGTTAAGCTTGCAAGTAATGAACTATAATCTAGAAAATAGTGAATCTATTTATGTTGAAAATAATTAAACATCTAAATTTAGAAATCAATAAGACTAACTCCCAAGAGCATATTCCAATTTATCTTTAGTTCCATACTTACATCAATCATTGTTACCAACATTACTACAGCTATGTGCATTTGAAAATCATTACTTAATGAAATATATAGTAAATAATGAGATTTTGATTTATCATTGATCTACAGTAAAATATTCTAACAAATTTGAATTGCAAAAAATTAATCTAAGTAAATACAATTGCTAAACATCGATAAACAAGAATTGTACTACAAACTTCAAACCAATTATAACAAAACAAAATTAATTGAACCAAATAACAATGACACATGATCACCTCCTTCAGTTGAGTGGGCCCTGCTCTTCCTCCAGTGGGACATCAAACACAGTGATTTAGATCAACTTCTTATTTCCAATTGAATTGGCCAAAATTGACGAGTGAAACAAAAGCATGGAGTACCAAAAGTTTCAATTTCCACCAAAAGATCAACTAACTCAAATTAAACCTACAGACGGATATTTATAATAATATCCCTTATTTTTGAATTCAAAACATTGGTGCTAGCCACCCAATTACACAGTACAAAAAAAAATGAAATTCTAACTAAAAGTATCAAGAGAATTTCACATTATTCCAGCTGTAACAATAGTTTTGAAATTGACAAAGAGAGCCAATCCAGAATTATAGAAATTCAAGATCTGTTTGGAGCCCTCAGGAGTGTGATTAGCATTATGTCATTAGATAAAGATTCTAATAGATCCAGCTAAATAGTTAGCATTGGGGTACCTACACGAAATCCTCAAAGATATATTGCATTCATGACAACAGATGTTTTGATTTTCACAATCATCTCTTTATTAACACCACTAAAAGAAGCACATTTAATGTAAAATACCATATCTAATATATCCTTCAATTAGTCAAGTATAATATAAAAAAAGAAAACATTAAACATATAATCTACCACCATATTATTTAATTAATAATATAATGAAGTATTTTAATTTTATAAAAAGATTAATAAAAACAACATTCTTGAGCACTCATCACAACCTTCATCCCCTCAAATCACTAAGAT
Source organism: Sequoiadendron giganteum (assembly GCA_007115665.2). Classification (NCBI taxonomy): domain Eukaryota; kingdom Viridiplantae; phylum Streptophyta; class Pinopsida; order Cupressales; family Cupressaceae; genus Sequoiadendron; species Sequoiadendron giganteum. Next base: position 328,231,056 of record CM021100.1, read on the forward strand.
GGTGGATGAGAAATCCACAACATAAGCCTTGGACAATTCACCTTTAGAGCTTGAGTCAAATGAGGTAAACCAATATATTTCAAGTCTAGAGCCTCCATTCCCTAAGAATTTAGCTATTCAAAGACATGAAAACCAAGTAGGGATAGACCTCTTGGGTTAGCTTAAGGATGTGAGTATCAAAATTCTCCTCATTAAAGCCATCAAGGATATTCCAATTTATACCAAGATAGTAAGAGACCTTTGTCTTAAAAATCCAAGGAGAAAGAGGAAGGACCTTCAAATAGTTCATGTCCTAGGGAACCTTGCTGACATTATGCTAGGGAATATAACTATCCCTAAACACACAAACCCTATAAGTCTAGTAATGGACACTAAGATAAATGGAAATCTTATTAAAAAACACCTTGATTGATTTAGGGGCATTTATTAATGTCATGACTTAGGAGACAATGTAGCTACTATAGCTAATAAACCTAAGGCCTAAAACCACTATTTTACAATTGTCAAATAGGTCATTAGTGAAACCTAAGGGCATCATTGAGGACTTGGTCTAAGATTTATATTTATTGGAGTATCCTCCAAATTATATAGTCTTGAAACCAAAGGCCAACCTTGTAGGTTATCCACTTATTTTAGGTAGACCATGGTTAGAAATATTTGATACACTTATAGGTTGTAGGTTTGTAAACATGATTATCTCAAATGGAGTTATGACTATGAATCTGGTCCTCTATCCACTAGCCCAACCTCATGTAGATCTAGAGTAGACTATTTGTCCTACCCTCGATGAAGAAGACACTATTACCTACAAAATATCATGACTATTGAACATAGAACCCTATTGAGTAATCAAGATAAGGATTATTTAATTTCCCACATAATAAAAAATAATTGTGTTAGGAACCCACAACAATAATACTATCTTTCATATCTATATGATCCTTTGTAGAATATTATACTTTGAAATTCAATAGAAGAAGTATCCCAACTTTTCCATTCTTTATTACCACAAAAATGTGTCCCAGATATTAATGGACTTGACCTTTCATCTTTATAATGAGCATCTAAGACATTATAAATAATGCTAGGTGAAATATTGAATTTTAACAATGGATTACCTATAGAACAAAAAAAATCTCTAAACACTATTCTGCAAGAACACTCAACAACCTTTGTATGGGACTACCATGACATGAAGGGGACTTATATAGACTTGTGCATGTAGAGGATCTACATAAATTATAGTTTCAAACCAGTTATAAAACCCTAGAGATAGATGAAACTTGCTTTAAGAGAAATAGTTAAAACTAAACTACAATAATTACTCTATGTTTCCTTCATTTACCCTATTTTTGACATTCAATGGGTATAAAATCTAGTTATTGTCCCCAAGAAAGGAGGAAAATGTAGGGTATGTGTGGACTATGGAGAGATAAACATAGCCACTAGAAAGGATCACTTTCCACTATCTTTCATTGACCAAGTGCTTGATTCCCTAGCAAGTAAAATGTACTCCTATCTAGATGGGTTTAGTGGCTATAACCAAATAAAAATATCCCCAAAGAACCAAGAAAAAACCACATTTACATTCCCTTGGGATACATATGCCTATTCTATTCTTCCCTTTGGAATATGTAATGCCCTAGCCACTTTCCAAAGGATGGTGCTAATCATTTTCATGTATTGTGCTCATGAATCCATAGAAATATAGATGGATGGCATCACAACCTATGGAGAAACATATGAAGAAGTACTCAACAATCTAGAAATTTTTTTGAAAAGGTGTAAAAAACACAATCTTTCCCTGAGTCATGAGAATTTTTTTATCATTATGATGCAAGGGATTGTTCTAGGATATTTTATATCAAGTGAATTGATTCAATTGGATCCAAAAAAGATTGAGATAATTTCCACACTCCTTGTGCTAAAAAACAAAGATATATAAGGAGTTTTCTAGGGCATGCAGGCTAGTATAGAAGATTCGTTCAAGGATTCAACAAAATTGGAGTACCTTTATTTATTTTACTCACAAATGATATTGAATTTGAATGGACCACATAATGTCAACTCTCTTTTAAAGCACTTAAGATAGCCTTAACAAAAGCACCTTCCTTGAGAGGGCCAAACCAGACATTTCATTTCCATATACACACTCATGATTTTGACTTTTCCATAGGGTCAGTATTGGGACAAAAGGAAGGTAATAAGGAGTATTTTATTTACTATATCAAAAAAACCTTACAAGGAGTAGAACTCAATTACACAGTCACATAAAAAGAGATGTTGGCAGTTTTCTATGCAATCAACAAGTTTAGGCATCATATCATAGGGTATCTAGTCTTTATCCACACTGATCACATTGTAATAAGGTATTTAATGAATCAACCTATGGTTGGAAGTAGACTAGTCAGATGGTTACTCTTACTACATGAATTTGATATAACCATAATGGATGAGCTTATAAAGACTAATGCGGTGGCAATTTTCTATCTACATTACCTACACAACTAGTAGAAGGTGTTGTGAATGATTATTTTCTAAATGAGAATTTATTTTCTCTCAATGTACACACACCTTGGTTTGTTGATATTGAAAATTACTTAGTTGCAGGACAAATACCATAACATTTATCTCTTAGAGAAAAGAGACAACAGGTGCACAATGGTTGTGTGAATAAATGTCTTGTACCTAGCTAATTCATTCGCTAGGTAATTAGGGGACATATTCATATGTTAAGTTTACATAGGATATAAGATTCTTTCTAGAATTATTAGTTGGCTTTTCTAGAACTTATCTTATCTAGCTAGTATTTCTTGATTCCTAGGTAGTTATTTGTCTCATGTCATAGGATTAAGACACTTGTCACAATCTTGTCTAATCCTATCTCTCTACCTTGCGTTTATAAGCAAGGTATCTCAAGTATATTCAACCATTATTCAATCTTGCATTGTTGAAGTAAGATTTCCTACCATTTTGTCTCTTGTGGAGGATATTTTGGTCTAGCAACTATTTTTGGGGGTGTTGGGGAGTCACCATTAACTCCCACATGGTATCAGAGCTCTAGTGTTTCAGATTCCTTCCCAGATCTGATGGTTTCTTCTTGTCTTGAATTTTTTTCTGGGTGTATTTTGTGGTTTTGAGGACACACAATTGAATTTAGGGTGTCAAAGAAAGTTAGTTTTGCCTTTCGTTTTATCAAAATTGGTTATGTTTTGGCTGATCTATGAAGGGATTGAAAAAGTGTGAAGAGTAGTTGATTCAGGAGGTCACTAAGTTTTTGGAGCACTTTGGGACCAAATCATCAACACCATTGTGTTCAAAATTTACTATAAAATTTTCCATTTTTTGACAAAAACAATTCTATGGCCATATGCCCCCCAAGTCGACACTTATTATTTTCACAAAAAAAAATTTTAAAATTTTCTATGGTATTTTATTTGTCTCGGGAAAATATTTGAAAAAAAAAATTGGGAAAAATTTCTATTGTATCGAGCATATATTTCAATAAATATTTATTATTGGTCGAATTATTTGGGGTCGGTCGAATATTTTGTGATTCTTGTATGTGTCATTTTTTCCATGGTGAGATCAGACATTATGGTATGCAGGTCAAATCACTTGGTACATCCATCACATTAGTCAATTTTTGTAGGATTTTTAAATATTAAAAATATTTTGTTATAAAGATCTTTGGCATGGGATGGTCATCCTCTGTCCATTGAATTCACAACTACAACTCCGGTCACCCCTATCACATCAGGTTGTTTTTTTTCTGCTTGGTCTACGTCATCTATACATTTTCTCAACATATCGATCTAGTCACATCATCATTGAAATTTACCCAGTCAGCAATTACTCCAAGGTTAACTTGTGCAATTATTTCTATAGAAGAAGTTTTGGCCTATCACATCAATCTCTAGAATCAAAAAAGAGTATGGGTATGATCTGTTTCTTGTAGTGTTTAATATTTTAAAAAAAAATTCACAAAATGCCAACACAGTTTTGTGCTTCACGACGAGGGCTTAGGCTTGGGTGGTGTGCCCCCCACTCTACCCTTGCTAAGCCTACCTGCCCCCAGTAGTGGTAGCAGTGCTATATCTATATATATATATATATATATATATATATATTTAAAACTATGCTCTAGCCTATGGTCATACGCATGCCTAGGCACCAAATTTTTTACCCAATTTAGCCATTAAATGCCTGATTTAACACCTTAAGTGCCCAAAGATAGCCATTTTTTTCATTTTTGCATAACTTTTACCCATAGAGGCAAACTTTTTGAAACAAAATATCGTTAGAAAGCTTGAAATCTTAATTTTCCAATGGTTCAATTATTTTGTAAAAATTTTGCAATTTGGTGCCTATTTTTTTTTAAGTCAAATCGTCATTTTTTACTCCCAATCTCACAATTTTTTGTCACGATCTCTGATTTTCGTGATTCTAGCAGCATTGGAAAGGTATTGAGGATCTCTATCTAACCATCTATGCACTTTTTCCTATTTCTATCCTAGGTATATTATGATTTTAGATTTTTCTGGGTGGGTCTATTGAAGGTTACTTGGATGTTTTGGTAGTTGGGAAAGTGTTGTTTTGATCTTTGTACTTCATTTCAATTGTATTCCATATGTTGATATCATATTATATCAGTTGAGAAGTGTATTATCATTGTAATCATGGGTTATTAAATTCATCCTTCTATAATAGTTCTAACTAGGGATAATTATTGTAAGATCTAGGTTACGAATTCCTATTGAAAGATTGATATGATAGCTAACAGCTGCACAGATTACAATGATCAATTCTAAACTAACAATATAAATCAAAACAACAATGAACAAAGAAATAAACAATGAATAAACTAAAAAAATAACTTGGAAAGCTCTCACCAAATATGCATTCACCCCTTCAAATTATCTCGATTGCTCTTCTCCATTTTTCCTTTTCAGTATTCTTGCCCTCAGATTTTTGTGTCTAATGCAAGTATAACTTCATCGAATGTCTAAGAAAAATATTGAAGATAAGTTTCTTCTCAAAAGTGTATGATTTCGAGAGGAGGAATAATGATAATGATAGGCCATTTTATAGATTTTTGGTTTTCGAACGATCGACTGAGATTGATGAATGTCATGCGATGTGAGTTCTGTGTCAAATAGAACGTGAGTTAGAACATGAGTTAGGAAAGACTAGAGGATAAAGACTAAATTAGAATGATAAGTCAATCTTATGTCAAGACTATTCGAAAATAGGAAGAATAAGAGTTCAAGATTTAATCTTCAATTAAGAGTCTTCAAAAATAGAAGAAATAGACTTTGAATGTCAAAGACAAAGCTAGAAATCGAAGATGAAGAATTCGAATGCATAATTTAATTAATTAATTCAATAAAGATATTTAATTAATAAACACATACATGCATATGAGTTAGAACCAATTAACCGACTAGTTGTGAGATTCTTCTCGCATAGATGATTAGCTATTGAATTCAGAGACAACTAGAGAACTAAAAATAGATCTCGATTCAGAAGGTGAGTAAATGATTAGATAACTGATTAATAGAAGAATGTGACATAAATGATTTAAATATGAATTAAATTTTAATTTAATTCAACATTTGAAATATAAGAGATTAAATTAAATAAATAAAGATAATTTATTTAATTTGACTGTTGAAAACGATAAATTGAATAATTAAATAATAAATATTTAATTATAGTTGAAAAGGTTAAATTTGAATAATCAAATAAAGATATTTAATTATAGTTGAAATATGATAAAGGGGGTAGTTAAATAATAAGTATTTAATTATGGATAAAAAGGGTTTAATTAAATAATAAATATTTAACTATGAAAGAGGAATTAATTAGTTAGCGACATAAATAAATAAATGTTATTTATTTAATTAATCAATAGTTGAATAAAGGAATTAATGAATTAGTGAATTAATTAAAAGGGGTATTTTAATTAATAGAGGAAATATGTAAAAAAGGGTAATTAAATAACTGACATTATTTAGTCATGACCATGGATGAATAGAAATTTATGTCGAATGTGTACTCGCAGGCCTAGACCAATTTTAGGTATCTATAGTTTGCCCCTCTTTGATACAATGTTGTTTCGACGTTCTATCAAAGAATTTGAAAAAAAATGATATGCCCCAGTGAAAGGGAGAATGACGAAGAAATATATGCCCCAGTGAAAGTAGGGTGAGGAAGAACGATGAAGAGGTATTGGTATGCCCCCTCGAGAGGATAGGTGGGTTAAAAGAACATGAGTGTGCTCTCGAAATGGATAGATAATGGTGGTGAAGATGCAGAAAGGAAGAAATGTTAGCATGGATGATTTGAGAATATTAGTAAGAAATAATTAAAATGGTTGATTGAGAATAAACATGTGATCTTTGATATTTTTCCAGATACGCTAAGCTTTCTATTTTTATCATCATTGGGTGGGACATGACACAAATGGATAGTACACACTATGATATGAGATAGACCATAGTGTACAAATTAATCCGTTTGGGAAAAATAGACAGTTGTAGACAAGGAGTGTCATAACTCATACTAAGGACAAGATTTCCCTAGTATTTTGCCTTGACAAACCACATACAACAAACAAATAAAAGTCGGGTCATGAAATGTCATTTCTCCTCTAAATCCTTGACAAGATATCCTTCAGGAATTTAGTAACATGACTCAAAAACCAATGTTAAAAAGATAGTTGATAGACAACAACCAAAGAAAAAGAGTCTTGACACATCCCTGAGAAATCTAGTAACCAGACTAATTCACAAATCGATAAAAAGATAAGACAAAATAAGATATAAAGTCATAAAGCCACATAAAAGTATTCGCCAAAACTTGATCTTGTGGGATTGTTTGATTGATTGATGTTTGACATAGCGTAATGTGAAAGCTGACACATACTACATAAGACGTTGAGTCTGGTTTTGACATGGGTGACTATCTCTATAAGGCATGACAAAGCCTGGTTTCAGAAAGGACACACATCGTATAAGGCGTTGGAGCCTGATGACATTGATATGAAAAGCTACATGAGGCTATGAAAATTTAACAACGTCTGTTGACAAGAAAGACATATCTTCCTTAAGACATAAGGTGATCATTATGACAATGTGATTGATATTGACTTGATGATGTTGAGATGTTTGGCCTGGTTGATGCATGACTTGTTTTGATTCCTTGACTAATTAAAAAGTGTGTGTATATACAGAGTATGACATGAGATGATACACCCTAAAGGACTGGAGATATGTACATTTTTCGATGATATGCAATGTGTGTGATAGTGAATGCAATAAACCCTATTGGACTGACCTAGTGCGGTCTCAAGGGCTCATGGATTGATTAGCCTTGCCTACGTTGTACATGCAGAGACCTCGTAGTTTGACATGACCAATGAATTTGAATGTACAAAGAGTCATGATTTGAATATGTGTGATACATGAAAAACCTAGATAGATAGACCTAATGCCTTGAGGGCACATCGATTGATGGAATTGCCTACATCCCAGTTGTAGAGGCAACATAGTTCAACTACATCTATGACTGACTTAACATGACTGACTCGACTCTATTTTGGGTATTTTCTAACATGTTTTGATTTTTTTTGGATTTTTAAAGTTTTCTAATGTTTTTGGGATTTTTTCAGGACATTTTACGATGGTGTAATGTTATGCACAAGGTTCTTTATGGCATAGAACAAGGATTTTCCCTCAGTCAAGAATAAGACTTGTGATATGGAAATGGGGAGTATGACGGAATGGACTTTGATGTCAATCGTTCCAAATGATGGATAGAACAACCATTTATTATGAGGGTTGGTGAAAAAGCCTAATTAGAAAGATGGTAGATGAAAGAGCGATTTTGACTACACATGGCATCTATTTTCCAGGTTTTCACCAAGGTACTTATCGATAGCGCCACCAAAGTGGTTTTCACTATTGGATGGATTATTTCTCTTGACTTTTTTTTTTGGTGTTACAAAGATGCCTGTTTGCCAGGTTTTCATCAAGGTAACCATTTTTTTGTTTTTTACTTTTTATTTTTATTTTCTAGATTAAGACACAGATTCTCGAAAGCTACACATAGAACCTCTTCAGATAAAGACTGTTGATGGGTGACATAAGTGGCTCTCCTTCAGGAGTAGAGAGTTGATACACTCCTGATCCAAAGGCTTTTGTGACAATATAGGGCCCCACCCATTTAGGTTCAAACTTACTTGGCATTTCTCATTCAGCTTGATTCTTAGGATTCTCCATTAAAACCAGGTCTCCAATGTCAAAGTTTCTATTTAGGACTCTCCTATTATAGCTATGATGAAGATGATTTTGATATGCTTGTAAGTGGTCTAGTGCCTTTTGTCTTCATTCATCCAATAATTCTAGCTCTTGTAACCTAGATACATGGTATTATTCATCGTCAATGTGACCTTTCAAGGAAACCCTTAAGGAAGGAATTTTGACCTCAATAGGTAAGATAGCTTCAGACCCGAATATGAGTGAATATGGAGTGGCACCACTGGGAGTACAGATGCTAGTGTGGTAAGCCCATAAGGTGGGATTAAGCTATAGGTGCCAGTCATGACCAGCATCATTGACAGTCTTTTTCAGGATTCTAACAATGGTTTTATTAGATGCCTCGGCTTGGCCATTACCTTGGGGGTAATATGGGGTGGAGAAATGGTGTTTGATATGGAACTCTTCGCATAGGTGGCATACTTCTTGGTTCTTGAATGGGCGGCCATTGTTTGTGATTATGGATTGGGGTACACCATACTGAAAAATCATATAGTTAAGGATAAACCTGGATATTTGTGTGTCGGTGATGTTGGTCATGGGAATAGCTTCAATCCACTTGGTGAAGTATTCAGTGGAAGTGATGATGAATTTAAGGCCATTGGATGATGTAGGGTGTATCTTACCTATGAGGTCCATCCCCATTTGGCGAAAGGCCATGGTGATGTAATCAGACAAAGCTCTTGTGCTGGTGCTCTTATCAAATCTCCATGTATCTGAAATTGTCTACATTTCTTTACAAAGATATATGAGTCTTTCTCCATTGTAGGCCAATAATAACCTAGTCTCATAATCTTATGGGCTAAATTAGGACCACTCGAATGGGATCCACATATACCCTCGTGCAACACTCTCAAAGTTGTTTGTGCTTCTTCAAAATCGAGACATTTCATTAGGGCGTTATCTAAGGTATGTCTATATAGGGTATCTCCAATGATGGTGTATTTAGCTGACTTTTGGATAAAGGTTTTGTGTTGGTTATTGGACAAGTCTAGAGGTAAGGTTTGGTCTTTTAGGTAGTCAAAAATGTCTTTATACCAAGGGGATGTAGGACCAACAATTGTACACACCATCGTAGTATCAAGGACATCGTAGATAGGGACCAACAACTATTCAACCAGAAACTCAAACTTAGGCACTTTACTCGGAATATCCAACAAGGAACCCATGGTTACCATAGAATCTGTAGCTTTGTTTTGAATACATGGTATTTGCTAAAAGGTAATGTCATTGAATTATTGCTTGAAACTATCAACCATGCATTTTTAAGGAGCCATTTTCTCATCCTTAGTATCACAATCATTGTTTACTTGTCGGATTACTAGTTGAGAATCGCCAAAGACCTGTAGACTCTTAATTTTCCATTGTGCTACCATTCTTAGTCCTGTCACTAAGGCTTCATACTTTGCTATATTTTTATTACAAGAGAAATAAATCCTAAATGATTTAGGAATAGTATCACCTTGAGGTGAAACAAATAGGACACCTACTCCTGAACCACAATTTGTATGTGACCCATAAAAGTATAGTTTCCATTTGGTTTTAATGTCAATGTTGAAAAGAATTTCATCAGGAAAATCTACCACTAAAGGATGATCTACCTTCATGGGTGCATCTGCTAATTGATCTACTATCACTTGTCCTTTTATAGCCTTCCTTTCCACATATTGAATGTCATACTCACTAAGTATCATAACCCATTTATCCAATTAGCCTATTAATGTTGCCTTACTTAGGAGATACTTGAGCGGATCAATCTTTGCTACTAACATTGTTTGATGATTTAGCATATAGTGCCAAATTTTTTGAGTAGCAAAGACTACCGCAAGATAGGCATGTTCAATGTTGTTGTAATTCAATTCATATCCTACCAAGGTACAATTGATATAATAGACTTCTCTTTCATCACCTTGATCATCGTTTTATGCAAGAAGAGCTCCTAATGCTGACCGAGTTATTAAAATGTATAGTATCAATTGCTTTCCATCTATAGGTGGCATTAAGAAAGGTGGAGTGAGAAAATAGTCCTTCATTTTTTGGAAGGCTTCCTGACATTTAGGTGTCCACACAAATGGTACTCCTTTCTTGAGTAGATGTCGAAATGGGTGTATCTTATCTGCCAGTTGTACTATGAAACGCTTGATGGATTGTAATCTTCCTTGTAGTGTCCTTAGTTGACCTATGTTGACTGGAGGAAGCATTTCTATGATAGCTCTTACCTTATCTGGATCTACTTCTATGCCTCTTCTAGAAATATTATACCCTAGAAGTTTCCCTGATTTCACTCCAAAGACACATTTCTTCGGGTTTAATCTAACGCTGTAATTATCTAGGCTCTGAAATATCTTGTCTAGAACCTTCAAATGATTTGCCCTTGTTTCTGATTTAGCTATAACGTCATCTACATAATCTTCCATGAGATTATTTAAAAATTCATGGAAAATAGTATTCATTGCCCATTGATAGGTTGCTCTTGTGTTCTTAAGGCCAAAAGGCATGACATTCCAACAGTATGTGCCCCATGGACACGTGAAAGCCACCTTGTGTTGGTCTTTAGTTGTGATTCTAATTTGGTTATATCCTAAGAAACCATCCATGAGGGATAGAATCTCGTAGCCTATTGTAAGATCTACAATCATGTCTATGTTCGGCAAAGGGAAGTCATCCTTAGGGCATGCCTTATTGATGTCTCTAAAGTTTGTGCAAATGTGAATGCCCCCAATTGGTTTAGTCACTAGTACAAGATTTGATATCCAATTTGCATAGTCTATGGTCCTTATGAATCCGACATCTAGAAGTTTCTTTAGCTCTGCTTTGACCAACAATGCAATCTGTGGATGCTTTTTTCTTAACTTATATTTGACTTGCTTAATACTTGGCTATAGAGGTAGATGGTGCAATATTAGGTCTGGATCCAACCCAGGCATGTTAGCATATGACCATGCTAAGTTTATATGTCTCTTCATAAAGAATTCCTTAAACTCAGGTTGTTCTATCTCTGTTAAAGAAGCTGCAAAATGCACCATCCGAGGGTTTTTTTCTGTACCTATGTTGATTGGAATAGATTCTTCTACTAGCATCGGTGAATTTTCCTATTCAACGGGGAGAATATTTAAACCTCTATCCTTGGGTGCCTTAGAGAGGTTTTCACCCTTAGATACGTCCTTTATTTTGACTGTTTCTTCATCCAAAGGCACCTTGCGGTTTTCACCTAGGGACTCATCATTTTTCTTTTCATTGTCTTTTTTCTTTTTATTCTCATTTTTGCGACTAGAGGTGTAAATAGACTCCCCAAAATATGCTTTTTCATCCAAGTCTATGGTGAAACCAGCTTTATGATCCCCTCTAGGTATGCCTTCTCAAAGTCCCATGAACTCAGCTAATGCTTCGTCGTTCTCAAATGTATCTAAGATGGGTTTACTTTGTTGATCCCAGTCGATAAGTTCGGGGTATACAAGGGGCATATCATCATCAGAGTTTTCAAAGGTGGAAGTTGACAAGGTGAATATAGAATGGTTGACATGGTCATAGAAGTTTTGGACTAACTCCTTCTTGGTCTTTTTCCTAGGGGTAGGTTTATTCTGACGTGGGACAATTGTAATGGCTAGGTCTTCAGAAGATGGTTTATTAGGTGTCCAAGATACATGATCAAGGGTTTCCCAATAATAGTGCTTATGCCATTCTTCTTTGGACAAGGATTTCTTATGAAAGGGACTAGATGACTTTGGTAAGGATTTAATCATGAGGTCAAGTTCTCCAAACAAGGTATCTAGGTTTATGATATTGGTAGAGGAAAGAGAATCCCATTCATATTCATCTGATTCAGGGGATTCATCGTATATTGGGGGAAGTGGTTCGTGAGATGTCTCAATGTTTTCATAAGCACTCACTTCCTCTTGAAATGGTGATGAAGTACTAGGAAAACCAATTCTAAGTGGTTGAAACCCTAGCCCTAGGTACTTTGGTCATGGTCAGAAAATGATTGGCTCTGTCCTTCCATTTTGATGTAGTCCTAACCCACTATGCCTGTCATAGCCTTCACTTTGCATTATTCTAAAGCCTTTTCCATATTGGTTCTTTGCTATTTGAATGGATGGAGAGGGGTATTCATTGTCTTCCTTGTACAACCAAGAGGTAATATCACTTTGATCCACTTCTTCTTCACTTAACTCTCCCCATTTGGTCAGTGTCATTGTAGGGGGAACGTGAAATGTGATTACTGACCATTGTCTATCTACCATGGGTAAGCCATATGCCTTAGGTGGAACCAGCTAACTAATACAATAGGATGTATTCATGGAATATTCTCCAAAACCCTTGTCTTGTATCTCTATCTTAGGAGTGGATGATGGGAGTTTGAATGAAACTAACTTAGTGATATGTGATGGATTAACATATGGGGATAAAGTGGATGATGATGGAGCTTCTTGATTAATGGGTACCTATCATTGTAGGATTCCCTTTAGGCTTGTATAGTATTGAAAAGGATCTAGATCACCATCAATAGTGATCTTAGTGCCACTATGTGAGGATTTGAGACATTGGTGATATGTGGAAGGTACAGCTTTCATGGCATGTATCCAAGGTCTACCTAACAGTAGGTTATACGGAAGGGTGAGATCCAAGACTTGGAAGCTGGTGTTCATGAATGCTGGGCCAATCCTTATAGGGAGTGTGACAACTCCTTTGGATGATCTTTCTTCATCATCATAAGCCTTGATAACTATAATCTTTGAGGTGTTTACGCATTCTTCTGAGAATCCTAATGCCTTAACCAATTTTAAGGTACATAGGTTACAACTTGCTCCTTTGTCTACCAAGACTCGTTTGACTTTGGTTTGATGGACTTGGACTTCAAGATGTAATGGGTCATTATGATCAGTCTTTTATGTCGAATAGTCTTGTTGGGAAAATGTGGCGTGATGGGAGTTTGTTAAATATCCTACCATTTCTTCAAAATGATTGACATCTAAGTTGGTAGGGACAATCGTGTTCTACAGAGCTTTGTTGAGAATAGCTCTATGCTTAGGTGATAATGTCAACAATTCCAAAATGGATATTTGTGTGGGGGTTTTGCTCAGTTGATCAAGGAGATTGTACTTAGACCTAGAAGACTATGCTGGTGGTTCAAAAGAAGGACCTGGAATGGCTATCTTTGTTCTGCGTGTGTTTACGACACATTCAGGATGCTTCTGAATGGTGAGGGTATATATGATCATTCCTTTTCCATAGTCATACTTGGTGTTTGCGTATTTGGCTGACGAAGATTTCTTGTTTTCCGAACTGGAGGCTTTTCCTTTTGTGTGGTCATGTAACGGTTCTGTAAAGACCTTATGATCACTGTTCTTAGTTTTTTTTTGACCATCGACTTCGATAGTTCTATTTTCAACAAAGTCTTGTATAATATTCTTCAGTTGGCAACATTGTTGTAGATTGTGTCCTTTCATTCGATGATAGTCACAAAAAGCATTATTGTCCCACCATGAAGGTTTAAACTATCCAGGATCATACTCTCTTGGTTCTAAAGGTTTAATGAGATTATGTTTAATCAAATTTCAAAATTGTCTCGATTGGTTGTCCTAAGGGGGTAAATTCACCTGTTGGTAATGTCCTTTGTGGTCGTTGTTGCTGTGAATTTTGGACATAGTTTGCTGTTTGATTTGGACTATTTGTCATGTCTTGATTAGGGTGGTAAATTCTAAGTGTGATAACTGGTCCTGTATGTAATTTTTTAGCATCAAAAATTATGTCATTTGTAACATTTTTGTTTCTAGGCCAGAATTTATTCCTATCATTGGGTGCACTTTGATGTTGAATGACTGGGTTTCTTCCTGCTATTTTTATTTTGCCTTTGTCAATAAGGCCTTTTTCAAGGATGATGCCCTTTTGTACCAAGTCTAGGAATGAAGTAAAACAATGTACCCTTAATTCACTGTGTAGTTTTGGAGTGACGTTTTCGAGGAATATCGTGACTTTTTTCTTTTCTGGTATTTCAACTGGACATTTGCTAGCTAGAATTCTCCATCGCTAGAAGAAAGTGATGAAAGTTTCACCGTCTTCTTGTGTTGTGTGACACAAGGTTGCTATGGTTATTTCATTGTCTATGTTAAAGGAAATGTTTTTGAAAAAATTCTCAGCTAAATCACCCTAGGATCGTATACCATATGGTATTTTGGAGAACCATTCCAATGCTATCCCTATAAGGGTTCGCGGAAATAGTCTCATCAAGTAAGTGGGGTCATATGATATGTCCATGCATGTTGTTGAGAATTCTCTAATATGTTCTAAAGGATTCTTCCTCCCATTATACTTTGGAAAATTCGGTATAACGTATCCATGGGGAAAGGGTGTCATGTAAAACGCCTTGTCGAAAGGGCATGGACATAGATCTTGTATTGAGATAGTTCATGTGCTTGATACAGACATGTTGTCCATTTTTTGTTGAAGCATTTGCATTTTGTTTTGGAGAACATCTACTTGTCTCAAAAGATATGTTGTTCGTGTTGTTGGGATCAATGTAGGTATTCTGATATGCCATGTTTTGTGATGGGTTGTGATTTGGCAAGGGAATATATCCTGTTAGAATGTTCTGATTTGAAATGAGAATATATCTAGTCGGAATGTTCTAATTTGGTATAGGAATATTTCCAGTCTGAATGTTCTGTTGTGGTATAGGAATATTTCCAGTCTGAATGTTTTGATTTGGTATAGGAATATTCCCTGTCTGAATGTTTTGATTTGGTATAGAAATATTTCCAGTCTGAATGTTCTATTGTGGTATAGGAATATTTCCAGTCTGAATGTTCTGATTTGGTATAGGAATATTTCTAGTCTGAATGTTCTATTGTGGTATAGGAATATTTCCAGTCTGAATGTTCTGATTTGGTATAGGAATATTCCCTGTCTGAATGTTCTAAATTGGTATGGGAATTCTCGTGTCAACTTTGGATCTCTTACCAGTAGTGTTGGTGCCAGAGGGGTTGGATGATGTTGCTCCTGCAGTAAATTGTCCTTGAGTTATGTTGAAAGGGATTGTGCTTACAATTGGCCATGTTTGCATAGGTATGCCAATTGAGATTGCTATGGTAATTTGAGGAATAACAACATTTGATGTCACAGTTTGCGTTCTTTGATTGGACTGTGGTTTCAAAGTATGAATGCCAAATTTTGGGGGTAGTGTGGTACCTTCTACTAGTAACTTTGCTAGATATCGTTGGGGATCATTTTCCAAATAGTCATTCATGACGAATGCAAACTTAGGATCTTGTATAGTGGTGTCTATGTCTTCGAGAATGATTTTTCCATGGGTATCTCTAATGACATGTTTATCAAGAAAAACTTTGTGTGGTCTCTCACTCCTTGATGGTTGATTTTCGAAAGGATTGATAAATTCGTTAGGGTCTGACATTGTTTTGTGTTTCTTTTGAGACCTTGTTTCGACCATGAATAGTTGCTCAAATCAGGGTAATGCAGACTATGCCTAAAAACTGATATTACCTATCTCTATGTTTTTTGGATTTTATTTTATTTTATTTTTACAAATAATGATGTTCCTAAAGATCTCTAAAATGACGTAGGATATGACGAACAATATGAAAAATCTCGAATAGACTATGACGATAAATGATTCTAAAATAGGATAACCAACCACCTATGGAGTAAATGCATGCAATGATTTGTGTTTGACCAAGGAACCTGGTTGTAGGACAAGGACAGTTCACAAGGTGAATTTTTCAAACTAGACTATTGAGCTGAAAAGATTCAATGATATGACTAAAGTGACTAGGTTCAATGATGAGGACAAATCAAGACATCAACGCATCCAATGATGTGGAGAGTTATGTTATTTTGCTATATGTAGTTTTCTAGGAAGTTTCTATATGTATGCAACTTAGGATGATGATGACTATGATGTATATGACACCTAGTAATGCAAGGTTTTGAGCAAATTTTCAAGTTTTCTATCCAAGGTTGATCTTCAGAAACAAAAGTGAAAATGATAGTGATGTTTCAAACGCCATTTTTTGCAATTTTTGAGGTTTTTTGTTGATAGTCAAATGTGGTTCACCTATCAAATTCAGTTCTTAGTTTGACAGTTGTGGTTCACAAACGTGCATGTAGTCATTTGACTAAAACCCTAGTTTCAGTGTTTGACAGACAGTTGCGGCTTTTCTTGACAGATGTGGTTTTTGAGTTGATAGATGCGACTTAGAAATATGCATGCGACATTTTAACTAAAACCTGGTTCTAAACTTTGCAAGTAGTTACAGTCTTTGGTGATAGATGCGGTTTACTAATTGATAGATGCAACTTACTAAATTGTATTTGACATGAAATATGGACTGTAAAACCCTAAGTTTCTGACAGACACATACAGTTCTAAATTTAACAGATGCGGCTTGCATGGACAAATGCAACTCTAAAATTGACAGTTGCGGTTCGATATAACCAGACTGTTAAAAATGAATTTACTTACAGACAAATGTGGTGTTTCCCCTAATAGATGCAACTTGCTAGGACAGATGTAGTGTTTAAACTAACAGTTACGACTCACTTTTTTGATAGGTTGCAATTTTCCCGCAAGTTGTTTTGAATGAATCTGTTTGTTGATCAAGATTTTTGACGCATACAACAAACAAAAGCACATAAATCAATTTATTTTCAGTTTGTGATGATAAAACTTGTTAAGACTCAAACAAATTTACAACCTAGGCTTTTTGGACAATACTTGCTGAGTTCTTACTTGGATTTCTCCAGCTACGCATATTTATGGTAGATGAGTAGTAGCTTGACCCCACTGGCTCCCCTCCACAACACTCACTTATACGGGGAAGCCAAGCTAATGTACTCATGAAACTCCCATGACATACATCTCATCTCCACACATAAACGATAAGAATGTAAGATGGCTTCATAGGGCCAACCCTACTGTGCCAGCCAATAGGTAGAATTTTGGAAAATCTACAACAAGGTGTTTAGTAAGGGTATTCCATTCGTGGGACACTATCCAACATCGGCGAGAGTCCATTTATTTCCATCGTGTCAGAATAGTGCACATGATTCTTGGGTTTTCCCCAAGAATCCACTTTTATATACCAGTTGGAAGTCACTTGGCATATAGAGTGCTATCGGTCTGAGTCGTCCTGGGGTGAGTACTTTTTCCCACCAAGATAGGCCCAAATTCTAGAGTTAGTAACCATTTCTCTTACACCCAAGATTGCATGAATGTGCAAGGGGAGAGGATACTTCAATCTACCAAATCATAAGGTTACAAAAATGTGCTTTCGCACCAAACAAAGAAAACAGTGGTTCTTTTTAATCCAAACGACAATTATCTATCTACTAAACAAAAATATTGCTTAAATGAATAAAAAGAAAGGCATTAGTTCCTACATGAAAATGGATTAATAGTTCAATGTTTTTGTCATCGACTTTCGTCGTGCAGAAAATAGTGTCTTTGGTTTAATTATCTTCTACGCTTCATCCTGCAAAGACTAAGTTAATCCCCCTAAATACAGCTACAAGCAAACATTAGTGAAAAATGAAAATCACATGAAAAAAAAGAAGAACAAGTAAAACGCGAATGTATGGAATTAAAAAAGTGAAAAAAATTTACCAATTGGATGTAGTTTTCCAAGCCATAGATGCCGCTCAAAATCATTTTACGGATGCAGTTCGTGATGATAGTCGCGGGTCAAAATGTTGACAATCGGACGCGGTTCAAAAAGTCACGGATGCAATTTGTGACTACAGATGTGGTGCAAGTTTCAGCAGATGCGGCTCGTCGATACAGATGCATCATTTTCTTCAACAGATGTGGTTCGTCATACGATTCCTACAAAAAACCAAAAAAAAAAGGAAAACAAAAAAATGAAAAAAAGATGCATGGATTGGAAGCATGATTCACATTGGGTTCACCAAATGTAAGATCCAGATTAAGAATTCCTATTGAAAGATTGATATCATAGCTAACAGCTACACATATTACAATGATCAATTCTAAACTAACAATCTAAATCAAAACAACAAAGAATGAAGAAATAAACAATGAATAAACTAAACAAATAACTTGGAAAGCTCTCACCAAATATGCATTCACCCCTTCAAATGATCTCAATTTCTCTTCTCCATTTTTCCTTTTCAGTATTATTGCACTCAGATTTATGTGTTTGATGCAAGTATAACTTCATCGAATGTCTAAGAAAAATATCAAAGATAAGTTTCTTCTCAAAAGTGTATGATTTCAGGAGGAGGAATAATGATAATGACAAGCCATTTTATAGATTTTGGGTTTTCAAACGATCAGCTCAAATTGAAAAAGAGATCGACAGATGAGATTGATGCATGTCATGTGATGTGAGTTCTGTGTCAAATAGAACGTGAGTTAGAACATGAGTCAAGAAAGACTATAGGATAAAGACTAAATTAGAACGATAAGTTAATCTTATGTCAAGACTATTTGAAAATAGGAAGAACAAGAGTTCAAGACCTTAATCTTCAGTTAAGAGTCTTCAAAAATAGAAGAAATAGACTTTGAATGTCAAAGACAAAGTTAGAACTCGAAGATGAAGAATTCGAATTCATAATTAAATTAACTAATTAAATAAAGATATTTAATTAATAAACGCATAGATGCATATGAGTTATAACTAGTTAATTGACTAGTTGTGACAGAGAGTCTTCTTGCATAGATGATCAGCTATTGAATTTGGAGATAACTGGAGAACTAAAAATAGATCTTGAGTCAAAAGGTGAGTGAATGATTAGATATCTAATTAATAGAAGAATGTGACATAAATGATTTAAATATGAATTAAATGTTAATTTAATTCAAGATTTGAAATATAAGAGATTAGATTAAATAAATAAAGATAATTTATTTAATTTGACTGTTGAAAAGGATAAATTGAATAATTAAATAATAAATATTTAATTATAGTTGAAAAGGTTAAATTTGAATAATTAAATAAAGATATTTAATTATAGTTGAAATATGATAAAGGGGGTAATTAAATAATAAATATTTAATTATGAAAGAGGAATTAATTAGTTAGCGACATAATTAAATAAACTTTATTTATTTAATTAATCAATAGTTTAATAAAGGAATTAATGAATTAGTGAATTAATTAAAAGGGGTATTTTAATTAATAGAGGAAATATGTAAAAAAGGGTAATTAAATAACTGACATTATTTAATCATGACCATGGATGAATATAAAATTATGTTGAATGTGTACTTGCAGGCCTAGACAAATTTTAGGTATCTACAGTTATGAGTCATGGAAAAAAGGCATCATAACACATTGTAAGTGGCTAAATTTTTTTGCAAATCTTTACGGGCTCATTCCTGAACCAAAAATAACATATAGGAAATGATTTTTGGGTAATAAGAATGACCATATCATAGGATTGATTGGTTCTACTTTCAGTGTAAGCATCTTTAGAGAGACCTATCATAAGGTCTTCTCTAACATTTCATGCCCACACATAGTTTGGACCAAAGTTTCAGAGATTTTTGGATATCCTCACAAGCCTCCATTCCTATATGACCCTTCTTTAGATTGTCTCATTCAAATTTATGATGTTGACAACATACCCTATGATGATGACACCTTAGAGGAGTTTGAATATGATATAGAATTAGGGTGTCTTGATGATCCAGAGACTTCACATGCAACTCCTATTTCTCCAGTTGAGATCACACATTAATCTTCTATTGATGATTCATTGAGTACTACCAATGGTTCATTGCAACAGTTATCTAACGATCTTCATGATTGGGATTCCTATTTGATAGAAATTTCTTATTTGTTTGTGTATTCTCACATTGCAGATTTCAAGCACTTATTTGAGGTTTTATCTTTCTTATTTGATGATATTCATGGATAACCTATTGTCACTCATGTTTGTCCTTGGAGTGTGTTTAAGATTAGTTTCAACTTGTTCCTAGTTTGTCATAGTTTGTTGTGATTGGGTATGTACCTAATTGGATTGTGACATCATCTTCATCCAAGAACATGGAAACACATGAGAAAATTTCATACACACAATCAACATACATATGGATTTCTCTTCTTACCGATTCCTATCCTAAATTGGAAGCATTCTTGCATTTTTATTTGGTGTATCTTCTTCCCAATGGGAGAAACATTGTTTGTAGACATTGGATTATGTTTTGTCTTTAGACATTCACCATATTTGTAGGTGATTACATATTGTTGGGGGGATATCTTTTCTCTCATTTTCCCTCTTATGGGGGGGTCATTGATTGTATATACATAATGAATGTATTCCTCGGGGGATATCATTGAGTCCTCCATACATCATGATTATTTGTTCTCTTTTCTTTTCTCTCTTTTGGAGAGGATTTTTGTCCAATTATATTTTCTCCTTTTCTCCACTTGTAAGAGATCGATTGCATTGTTTTCATTTGCATTGTAAATGGGTACCTAACATGGCCTAGTAGACGGGATCCATTTTCATCTTCATCTTTGCATAGTTTGCATAATAATCTTCTCCCTAAGTTGCACTTAAGGGGGGGTGTTGTTGTGAATAAATGTCTTGTACCTAGCTAATGCATTCACTAGGTAATTAGGTGATATATTCACATGTTAAGTTTACTTAGGATATAAGATTGTTTCTAGAAGTCTTAGTTGGATTTTCTAGAACTTATCTTATCTAGCTAGTATTTCTTGATTCCTAGGTTGTTAGTTGTCTCATGTCATATGATTAAGACACTTGTAATGATCTTGTATAATCCTATCTCTATACCTTTCCTTTATAAGAAAGGTATCTCGTGTACATTTTTATTCAAGTATATTCAACCATTATTCAATCTTGCATTGTTGAGGAAAGCTTTCTTGCCATTTTCTCTCTTGTGGAAGATATTTTGGTCTAGCAACTATTTTTTTGGGTGTTAGGGAGTCACCATTAACTCCCACACACAAAACTTTATATATTCTTGGTTTTTTGGTTATCTATTCTATATAGGTCTAGATAATATAATGAGGGGATATATAAGAGAGGATGAGGTCTTTGACATCCTAAATTTTTTCCTTGATGAGCCCTGTGGAGGTCACTTTGTATCCAAAAGGATTTCACTCAAGATCATAATAGTTGGCTACAATTGGATAAC
Organism: Sequoiadendron giganteum; assembly: GCA_007115665.2. NCBI lineage: Eukaryota > Viridiplantae > Streptophyta > Pinopsida > Cupressales > Cupressaceae > Sequoiadendron > Sequoiadendron giganteum. The sequence goes on from CM021100.1 coordinate 328,252,512, forward strand.
TCTTCATAAGGATTCAGGGTATGTGCAGGATCATGTTGGGCCAAAAAATGGTGATATGTAAGTGATATGATGGCCCATGTGGCTGACATTTTTACCCAAAATTGATGAAATGAAAAGGGTTTTTAAAGGAGATTCTCAGCTTTCCACAAATATAAATTATGCTTTACTTTGAATTTAGTAAATAATTATTATTCATTTTCTATTTGAATTATGACTAAAGTCTTAATTGATAGGCTGATTGAAAAACATCTACAACTTTCAAACGGTATCACAATTTTTGAATTTGAAACATGTGCCACATTCTTTGCTTTCCATACTATAGGATAAAAAAAAAATGAATTTCATGAAGTTTTGACCAAGTTAAGGTGGTGAGACATACGAGTTTTTATATTTTTCAAAAGTTGTAATAAAAAATTCATAATTAATTATTTACTTTGAAAAAATTATAAAAAAATATGCATCACATAGGGACATGAGTCCTCTACTTATATCTAAAATATTATTAAAAAAATGTATCATTTTATTGTGGTTAGGATAGTCAGACAAACACCTACTTCTTATTTTTTTCCTAAACTTTAAGTACTAATGCATTGAAATTTTGAATTTTCATTTTTTTACAGATTCTATTCTTACATATTTTTGGAATAATATAGATAATTGATCTGTAATTAGAGGTTTACAAAATAACTTGCAACTTAATACTAATTACAATTTTTCCCTCATCTAGACAGAATTTTGTGATTATGTTGTTTAACCATTGAAATTACAGACTAAGATCACTTAATCCTTTACAAAACTCAATGAAATTAACTAATTACTAAAATATTGTAACTAGAACTTAAATGCCAAATTGAAAAATACTGAAAATAAATTAGAGAGAATGTAAGATAGGAGATAAAACAATAATAAGACAAAAGATAGAAGAATCAGAGACAAGTTGATAACGAAGTTCATCCAATCAGGACTACGTCTTTGGGTCTGCTTCTCAATGTTGGACCACTTTTATTAATATCCCCAAGCACCTGAAGATGCCTTCTTACAATATTCAAGCTTCAAAACCTACACTAAATTCCTCACAATCTCTCTCACTTTTACAATTTTGGTGTATAACAACACCTTGCAATTCTTCCTCTAAAAAAGAACTCAACTCTCATAAAGGAATTATTTCTCCAAGTAGACTTGATTTTCTCAAGCCCAAACTCTCCCCCTTTTATACAAAACAATTTACTCAATATGACTAAAACCATATGATTTGCAAATATACCCATATCTCCTATTACAAGAAATAAATCTCATAATATCCCCCCTTTTACAATAAAAATCATTTGAAATCCATAATTCCCTCATATAATCTCCTTTAAAAATCATAAAATACCTTTAAAAATCCTTTAATATATTTCAAAAGCCCCTTAATATCTCATAAATCAGCTATTTAAATCCTAAGGGGTTAAAATTTCAAATATAGAGAGATTTGGGCTTTATTCTTCAAGATAAGATTCTCTAAAATTCTGCTAACCGTATATGGCCTAATGGTGGCTGGGTGGATTCGTAGGAGGGAAGTAAGGGGTTTGAATATTCATTACTCGCAAAAAGTAGCTTTATTAAATGTTCAAATAAAATTCCTCCCACTTTTGCTGATGAGGAAGTTATGTGGTCTATTGGTGGAGTTTGGAAATGGAAAGGAAGAGGTCAAGGGTTCAAACCTCTCCATTGAATTTCTATAACAGTGAGCAATGGATGATAGTCTAGTAGTGCCACGTGGCACCTAGCCATTGGGCCATGTGGCAAAACATTATTTGCTCATAGATGGACACATGTCATAATGTGGTTGGCCCGTGCCACCTATGCCTACCACCTCAAAATCTTGCCACATGTCATCACTTGGTTGGTCCATATCAACTGCACCTGTTGATGTCACCTTGCCATGTGTCATGCTGGCATCATCATTTTGACTAGTTAACTCCTTTTGTCTGCAACTTTGACTGGCTCTATTTTGCTCATACGGACTTCGTTTTCGAAATTGAATATAGTTCCAGAATCAACGCGATGAGTTTTAAAACTTGGTGTCACTTTTGCCTCATTTTGAAATGATCAATTTTTTGCCTTTTTCAATGCCTGATTTATCTCTTTGACCGGACCTTTGACTGTGCATAACTTATGCATACAAACTCATTTTGAGCCCATTCAAGTTACGTCAGGACTATGTCAGTGAGCTCTACGTGACGATACTGGTTTCATGAGATTCTGAGATTGTGAAAATTTTAGGTTTTCTAGGATCCACCTGGATCATTAACTTATTCAAATTTTTACGTCAAATTGCCTAACTCTGATTTTTTGAATTTTTATCACCACTTAAGGGCCTATTTTTTCCATGATGATCTTGCACATACCCTTCAATAAATTATACAAGGAACTTTGATAGATGTCAAAGGATGGAAAAGACAACAAGGACATATGAGATTCCTTTGAAGCCATAGTTGGCACTAGCACCATTTGATAAATTAGGGATAGACTTCATTAGCCCAATTTCACGAGAATCCAATAACAATCAGTATATTTTAATTTTTACAAATTATGTAACAAACTGAGTATATGTCAAGGCATTAAAATTTGTTAGATATGGGAATGCAACTAAATTCATATATGAAGAAATCTTTACAAGGTATGGAGTACCTAGAGAAATTGAGACTAATTAAGGTCCCCAATTCAATTCATAACTCATTACTAAATTGTTTAAGGAATATGAAATCAGGCATAAAAAATCAACACCTTATCACCCCAAATCCAATGGGTAGGTAGAGGTCATAAATAAAGAAATTTATAATATCCTGACCAAAATAGTGTAGATTCACAAAAAAGGTTGGGCAGTTAGGTTACCTAAGGTAGTATGGGCCTATAGGACAACTTGGAAAACAACCACAAGCTTTACACCTTATGAATTGGTGTATGGTAAAACAATAGTCTTGCCCATGGAATTTTAATACAAGACACTTAGAAAAGTAGTTGAACTAGATATGGACTTGAAAGTAGCATGGAAGGAGAGGCCACACAATCTAAATGGGATAGATGAAATTAGAATGGAATCCATGCATCACATAGAGATAATTCAAAAATAGAGAACTATAAGGCATGATCATTTTATGAAGAATAAAGAAATCAGGGTGGATGATTAAGCTTTATTATATGAATCTAGGTATAAATATTATAAAGGGAAGCTACAATCTAGATGGTTGTGACCATATGGAATAAATCATGTTTTTTTAAAATGGAGTAGTCAAATTGCAGACCATAGATGCAGTTATATTTTCAGTGTTGGTTAATGGCCACATACTGAAAATTTACAAGAAGTCAACACAGAAAGATGATTTCCTTATTTCTCTAATGCATCAATATGGTCCAATTAGCGATTTTGATACAAACATACTACCACAAGTTGAAAACTCAATAGCAACTAATACAAGTTCTCAAAGTGACTCAATACATGAGCTAAATAGCTTACCTCTTGAGGTCACTAAGGTATAACTCCCTATCCCAATTCACATGCACACACTACACAAGTGACACATTAAACAATATTTTTCAAGTACACTCCATGATATAGTCATGACATATAGCTCCATGAGTAAAATCTGCAACAATTCAAATCGAGACTTGTTTTTGAAGGTTCCCGCAACACTCACCTATCAGAAAATTCAAAAATTTGTGCCAACTTAATTGCATATCATCCATATTTCTTTGAATTTTTCTGCACATGTGGCCACAAGACTATCATGTCACTACATGTAGCTTAACCAGTCCATTCCACATTTCTTTTCTTGATTTTCATGCCTTTGAATGATCACTTAATATTCCAAGAATCGTACATTCTACAACCTTTAATTCCCATGCACAACCCATCGTTTCCTCCATCACCTATTGCAATTAACCAACATCAAATCAAAATCAAATAGCAAACACTCTTAAATAGCTTTACATGAGCAGAGTTAAGTTCATCTCAAGTTATATGTATGCATACTAATTTTCCATAATTAACATAGATTTTAATTGCTTTCAATATGTACTTGCATTTGAATCTACATGCTTTACATTTATTAATCTTATTTCCATAATTGATAATCATTCCTTTCACATTATTTAGCACTTTTACATTATTGTTCGGTTACCCTATTAGTGAAGACAAGTCTTAGGGTTCAATACCCACATGTTTCCTAGGAAATATTTTTGATATATGAACACATTAGTAACATTTTTGAGGAACTAGTTGTCCTAGAGAACTTAGAGTCACCTACTACATGATTAAGACAAATTACCCTATTTTTCCTACTACTTCACCTACCCACAGTAAGAGAGAACTAGAGGATAAAATTTTGTAAACATCACCACACGCATGTTCTGAATAGCCTACAATAGAAGATGTCCATTAAATTCCAACTTCTTCTAAAATTCTGAAAACTAGAAAGAAGAGAGGTATTTCTTTCTTTGCACCATCAAAGGTGCAAGAAAAGAAGTCCACCCAGCTAAGGCATTCAAAGTTTCTGAAAAGGAAAGGTGTCATAAGGAATGATGGAACCCCTAATTTTTTTGTGTTCTACTGATTTTAAATGCAAAATTTGGCTATATTTTTGGTTAAGATTAGTTGTGTGACTTAGAATTTTGGTTTTACTTCTATTCTAGGTTTTTTTTTTTGCCCTAAACCCTCTGAAAAATCCTAAGTGGTAAACCCTTGCATATTGTCTAATTTACTATTTATTGGTAATTACCTATTCCCAATTTCCCAAGTCACCACTTGAGCCATTGAACTCATTAAATTACTAGCCCCTTATGCCTAGTATTCTTGAACACCACCTATTGAATCATTTTAAATCATGTATTATGTTATACAAGTCTAAAAATATTATGCAGGTACTAAATGTCTTTAATATTCACCCCTTTTAAATCCTAATTCATAATCCACATTTTTTCCTAAAGTCCTTTATGTTATGAACCTAGTGAGAGACCCCCTTTTGAGTCATAAATTGATGCACATGCCTTTTGAACTTCTAAGTAATGATTGGTGGGTCCCATAGAATTCAAATTAATGGTTCCCCACTAGCCCATGACAATAAATCATTATGATTAAAAATTTGGAGGATAGTGGGATAGTGACACCTGTCCTCTCATGTGGCAGGTCCTACCAGTCCTTAAAGGCACTGATGATAAAAGGTTATGAAATCAATGGTTATAATAATTTATAGTAGATGAATCTCAATCATTCCTCGTTAGCCTACGAGTGACCCACTATTATATATTAGCTCATGGAGGGATAGCATGTGAGCAAAATGTGGCATCATCTCCACCATCCACAAAAATATTAAGGGCATGTAATATTTGACAAAATATTTATTGGAAGCTATGGAAATGTTAAAGAGTGAGCCATTAATGGACTTTTTCGAGCACATGCATAATTGCTTCTTGAGATTTTTTAATCTTGATTTTTTGTCATGATAGAAGGATAACATCATCTAATCGCTAGCCTATGGATTAAAGAGCACACATGTTGGAGGTTGTCAAGTTGATCTTGACCATTTCCCACTATCCCACAACCATATATCTAAACCCTATAGATTCCAGAGGGGTAGCAGGTTACTGACATGTGGATCTTTTGTTGAATTTTAAACAATATTGGGGCCACAAAGTTTATGGAAAAGATGCACACTTGGAAAAAATAAAGCACAATGGATGTCAAGTCAACAAAAGGAAAAAAAATTAAACCTTTTTGACTCCATGTAAGCCAGACACTATTTGACATCAAGATTGAGTCAACGACATAAATATAAAGTATCTAAAAGTACATCATTGAGCCATTTTGGTTCATGTGAGTGAACAATAATGGAAAATTTGATTGTTTTCTATCGAATTAAAGGCTTTGTTTGCCATAAAAAATTTCCTTAAAAATTGTAGTCGATTGCAAAAACATTTCCACATAATTGTGAACTTGTTGTAGAGAATTTCGATTTCCTAGCATCTCCAAATTAGGGTTTCCTACATAATGAAACTAGTATTTTTAAACTACACTCCTTGAGCTTAAAGTTACTCTAGTATTCCTTCAAACTGCTGTTATTATCATTTGAATTATGTTTTAGGTCTTCTTTTAAGGCATTACATTCATTTGAATTATTGTAAAAATTTTAACTCTGTGAATCTTTGCATCAAGTCTCTACCTAAAACGTAAAAGCCCTAGTTTGAACTTGTGTAGTGTTAAAATGTGTCAGTGAGAGTAATTAAATCATAACTAAAAAACACACATCCATGCAATTTATTGCATAAAAAAATTTGAAATAACTAAATTAAACAACTATTGCTATCCTTCTAGATCATTCCATGGTCCTTTATTCTTGGTGATCTCTCAATTCATGCTCTCAGAATTATTCATTGCACATAAATCTATGAAATGGCAACCTAAGAAATGAGCACTGATATGAAATGAAATCTATAATGCCTACATCTATATTTTTAGATTTTGAAGATAAATGTTGTATGATCCTATGATGAGATGTTGCTATAATTGAAATGATGCTAAAACTAATGATGTAAATATAATGGTAATGTTGTATACAAGATGCAATTAACTAAAATGCTAAAATGGAAATGTCATGATATCTCCAAATGAACTAAAACATTGTAATGTAAACTAATATGCTCACTAAAATTCTCTCCAATTGCAATGAGATTCCTATAGCATAAAATTGTCAAATTCTACTTATGAAAAGTTGTAGAAATGCACTCTATTTATAGATTTTTCAAGGTTGGGAATGATGTGGCGGTGTGAATTGTCGAGATTGTGATCCTAAGGCATAAATGGTTGAGCATGAAGAAGTTGGAGAGAATCATGGAGGTGGTTCCTTGAAATAAAACATTTTTCCAAGTGTTGAAGGGAATCAGTGGAAAGAAGAAGCCATTTGTCAAAGGTGGTTCCAAATTGGTTGCAAGTTTGTATATGATAATTCACATTTTCCAATTTAGAAAATTCAATTTTATGTGGAAAATGGTGAGGTGGCAGGGGAGTTGGAGGTGGTTAGAAGAAATATGGAGACATGTGCTAATTTGAATTTAAAAATTCTAATTTAAATGGGAGAAGGAAATCAATTAAATAACAAATTATTTTAAATTTTTCATTTAATTAGTTTGAGAGGAAAATGATTTTTGGAAAAATAAGAATTAAAGAAATGAACCATATAAATAAATTAATCAATTTATTTATAATAGTAGAGGAATTAAATAAGTATTTAATTAATTTGTGCTCTAGACCATTTTTACGTGCATACATTTTGCCCATCTTTGAAGTGATGTGCGTAGACACATTGCTTCAAAGAATAAATTTTCCAGATCCTGATGATTAAAAAAAATTATGACATGCCCCAGATGCATTGATTATGCAGTGGTGATGAAAGGATGCCCCCTCGGGAGATAAATCAGGGATTTTTGAATTTTTAATGATTTCTGAAATTTTTGAACAAAAAATTGATGATTAAATGATTTATGACTGATATTCTGAGGATCTTTAGATTTGATGAGGATGAGGTGATTTACCTCCCGAAAATGATGATAGTCTAGCCACATTGTTGATTAGTTGATAAAAAGGCCCCTTTTGAAAAAATTAAATAAATGTCACAATAATTACCCCTCAATTAACCCTTAAAAGGTTAAAAAGGGGGAAATAGAGCTCATTTGTAACTTTAGCATTTTGAAAAATTGAGAGAGAGAAGAGCCAAGATGATAGAATTTCATGCAACACTAATAGATTAGAGTGAGTTCACTGCCACCAACATCCAACTGCATATGAACCTCCGGTATGTACCCCGAGAACAACTTTTTCAATTTTGAATTTGAATTTTCCCGCTTAAATTTCATTTAAAAATTTGGTTATTTACACATATTTTACCGCATTAGGTAAGAATTTTAGTGTGTCTAGAACCCACTTGAGCACATAGGGAACCTATAATAGAGCATAGAGTTAGGTATAGGTCCAAAAATAGGCTAGCACATTCGGTCTCCGCTTCAGTGCATTAGGCTGCTAGAATAGTGCATAGGGCATTTAGCGCATTGATAGGATAATGTAGTGCATAGGGTAGTTGAAATAGCACATAGGGGAAAGATGCATCAAGACCCAGTTCTAGTGCATCGATGCTATTTTATAGCACATCCAAGAAATGGCGCATAGAAGACCTGTCCTGGCACATTTGGTAAGTTTTCTAGCAAATCTGGTAAATCAACGCATAGAAACCTTTTTTTAGCAAATTGAGCCAAAATTGATGACTTTGAAAGATTCCTCATAGATTTTGATGGTTGATGATCATGTCAGTCGATGATAGGGTGATGTTGATTGATAGGTTGATGATCATCCTCATGATAGGCATGGAACGATGATAGGATAGATAAAATTGATTGATGATCATCCTCATGATAGGTGAGGAATGATGATATGTTGATTGATTGATTGACTGGTCAATGATCAATCTCATGACAAATGAGAGTCGATTGAAAAGATAGGTGCTCCTCGAGATTCGATCAAAATCTCACGCGAGTTGGTTTGATTAATTGATATGTTGATTGATTAGCTGATTGATTGATGTGCTAACTTGATATGTTAATTTGATTTGATAGGAGGGTGGCTTAGGGAACCTATAGGTTCAAGAGCACTTTCCATGGGGCTTTTGATGGCACTTCCAAAGTGGCGACATAGTGACCACAACACCTTCCATCTGGAAATTGGAGAGATTATCGTTACCCCTGAGGATGTTTATCACATTTTAAGGATACCAGTTGTGGGGGAGTTGGTGGTAAATGATCACAAGGAGCAGGGGGTACTGATTCCATTCAGTAGCCTTTTAAGGATGACTAGCTCTTTGGTTATGAGATCTCATGGTGAGATTTTATTGAAACTCATCATCCCTTTCCATGTGTATTATGAAGCTTCATTGGAGGATTTGTCTTCTCCGACCGTAGGTCAAAGGGATTTTTAGTTGGTTGGGGATGGGTTTTGGATAGTATGATTTCCCATGGTATGAGATATGATTGGGGTTCGTGCATGCTTAAACACATTTATCACAATTTTCATTAGGTTGTTTACCTTCGGGCCAGCAGTTTGTCAATAGGATGCACACTATTGCATCTCTAGGCCTGGGAGCACATAGCAGTTACATGGCCAGTGGGAGGTAGGGCCCGACCAACAGGAAGACCATATGTTTTTTGGTACATAGGACCACTTGTCCAGCATAAGCTGGGAAAGTTGGAGTATTGGAGGAGAGTCCTCAATGATTTGGACATAGTGATATGGAGACCATATCTTGATTGTGAGGTATGGCCCGAGGATGACATAAAGACGCCCTATGTATTCTATAGGTGATGATGGTGAAGGTGGTGGGTGAGGTGTACCAGACTTTGGGGTCATCACCAAGAGGAGGAGATCAACTCCCAATGGAAAATAGCCAGTGATACGGAGGATGCCCTCCCAGAGGTAGCAGATGCAAATAGCTAGGCTACAAGGCTAGGTGCAAACTCTTCAGGGGCAGGTGCAGGCATCACAAGAACAGTTAGCCCAGGCACAGGCTTAGATACAGGGACAAGCACCAACATAGATACAAATGTAGGGATAGTTAGTATAGTTGCAGGCCCAAGTATCCACCCTTACTACTGAGAGAGATGTTGCTAGAAGATAGGGAGAGCAAGTAGTGGCAGTGGTAGAGAGGATCCGAACAGCTACCGATGGGGCTGGTACAAGTGACCTCGTCTGAGAGCTTAGAGATTTTTCCAATGAGGTAGAGTACTATAGAGGCAAGTAGCATGAGGGAGTTCCATCAAAGTAGAGGGTTAGTTATGCTTGATCCAAATCTAGTCACTCTCAGTCTTGTACCACCACTAGAGGCGTGACACAACCACTTCTAGGCCCCCAACTAGGCAGAGGTCCACTAGGAGGAGGACCATGAAGAGTAGGACCATCGGGGGCTAGTGTTGGGAAGAGGCCTACGACTTATGGGGGCAACACCATAGGATCATGTGGATAGGGTTGATATATTGTATTCTTGATTCAAAGACCTAGCTTTGCCACAGTTTTTATATTGTATCTCTTTCCATTTAGTATCATTGTACACTTGACATTATATTTTGAGGTTATATATGATATGCAACAACGATTAATGATCCATATGTGTTGATGCTTTTGTTATGGATGTTTATGATGGATGCATCTAATTTATGTTCTATATGGTTATGATATTCTATATGATTATGCCATGGATACATTAATGAGATGATGATGTTATGTTATGCAAATGATATGATATGCATTGTATTTTTCTAATTTTTCACATGTATATATCAATGTATGGATGAATGAATGAATGCATAAATGATTTTATTATGTAATGGGAAATGTATGATTTTATGCATGGACATGAATGATTCAATGTATGGATATGTGGTTTTTGGATTCCAAATGTATGATAAATGGATGAATGGATTTTTTATTATGTGTGGATGTATGGATTTATGTATGGATGGATGATGAATGCAAATGAATTATGATGAATGGATTATGATGATGGATGTAAATGAATTATGATGAATGGATTATGTATGAAAAATGATATATTTTGGGAATTTTCATGATGCAAATATTATGATGAATGAATGGATGAATAATATGTAATATGATAATGATAGACATACATATGGATGTATGATAATGCTTTCTAATGATATGATATGAAAATTTTAATGTAAGAAAATAATTTTTTTTTGTTATGTTAAGTGTACTCAACCTTATAGTGAGAGATAACATCATGTTGAGAGTTACCAGCCTTAGAAAAATCTATAATGTAGATGCAAAAATAATATGAATGCAATCCTATCTATGCAACGTTTCCATCTAATTCATTGTGCTTATTTTCATCATTGAGAATTTTATTATGTTGAAATTTGGTACAAACATCGATGGTATAATTAGACCATGATGAACTTAATACCACTTCCAAACAACTTCCTTTGAGATTTGATAGTGCAAGATAACACAAGCATCTAGGTATATTAGACCAAGATGACCTAAGCATCACTTGTGTGAATAGACAAGAGTTAATCACGTTCCTATGAAAATTTGGAATGTCATCAATGATACTTTGTAGACCATGTCCCACGACAATTTACACAGTAGTAATGATTGACTCATAAAAAAAAGATAGAAAAATATCATTCTCAATCATAGCCCCTCTAGTTTGCAACATCATCAAGGTACTTAAGAGAAATGATAACAATAATCAAGATATAAGAAAATGAACATGTGTGTTAAAGTGATCCAACCATGATTCAGAAGAAAATCATCCAATGAGGATTAATGTGATTTTCTTGATTTTTGATTTTGTTTGGATGGTTGATTAGTTGATTAGTTGATGCTCAATGTTCAGTTTTGAGGGTTACAGTGATTATTGTTTTTTCCAAGGTCACCTTTTTTTTTGCTTGCCTATTGTTTTGAGCTCAATGATGATTTTCCCCTAGTGAGTTCAAGAGTTTTCCTCCAATGAGAAACAAACCAAATTTATTATGGATATGTACAATGAAGACCAAGCCAAGGTGAGACATGACCGTGATAGCCATATATGGACATGAAGCTCATCACAAGATAGGCATGAATGTGCAGTGATAGAGAAATGTGGATGGTCAACACACGCTCAAATAGACGGAGAAATCAACTCATCACAAATAGCACTTGTTGCTAGGTTTTCACCATTTGTTTTTATTGTACTTTTTTAGATTATATGATTTTTTTGTTGTTATGAAGGCATCTATTTGCTAGGTTTTCATCAAGGCAATGATTTTTTTGATTTTTCACTTTTTTGTATTTTTCCCTTTTTTGATTTTTTTGTTTTTTATCTTTTTGATTTTTTTGTTTTTTCTCTTTTTCTCTTTTTTTGTTTTTTTTCTAGGACTTTTTTTGCTTTTTATGATTTTTTCTACTTTTTATGATTTTTTCAAGAATTTTAAGCATGCATTGGATGCATTATGTGTAGAACTTCTTCAAATGAAGGTTGTTCATCGGTTCTTCAAATAGATCCCCTTCTGGTGTAGACAACTGATATGCCCTCAATCTTAAGACTGATACAACAACAAAAGGACCTAACCAATTTGGCTCAAATTTTCCTTTCTTTTCTTGATCCTATTGATTCCATGGATTTTCTTTCAATACTAGATCACCTACTTGAAATTTCCTAGGTTTGACCTTGTGATTGTAGCTTCTAGACATTCTTTGCTGATATGCTTTCAGGTGATCTACTACAAGCTGATGATGTCCATCCAACAATTCTAGCTCTTGCAGTCTAGACACGTGATAATCTTCATCTTAAATGAGACCTTTCCAGGATACACAGAGGGATGGTATCTCAACTTCAATGGGAAAGACGACCTTAGATCCATAGATGAGGGCATATGGTGTGGCTCCTGTGTGAGTAAACATTCTTGTACAATAGGCCCACAAAGAAGGATTTAGTTGAGTATGCCAGTCATGCCCAACATCATTGACAATTTTCTTTAAGATCTTTAGGATAGTTTTGTTAGATGCCTCTAATTGGCCATTCCCTTGAGGGTAATAGGGCATAGAAAACTGATGATTTATATGAAATCTCTCACAAAGATCTTGCACATCCTAATTCTTAAAAGGTCTTCCATTGTCTGTGACAATGGATTGAGGGATACCATATCTGGAGATGATTTAGTTTACAATGAATGATGAAATCTTCTTCATTGTGATGGTGATTAGAGGCACAACTTTGACCGACTTTGTGAAGTACTTTGTGGCTATGAGAATGAACTTGTGTCCATTTCACAAAGACGGGTGAATTTTTCCCACAAGATCCAACCCCCACCGACAAAATGGCCATTTTGATGCAAAGGGCTGCAATTCTTGTGCAAATGCATGAATAAGATTACCATGAATCTAGAATTTCCTACATGTCTTGACAAAATAGAATGCTTCTCTCTCCATAGTTAGCCAGTAGTATCCCAAATGAAGGAGTTTATTAGGAAGGGTTAGACCAATTGAACAAGTATTGCAAATACCCTCATGGACTTCTTGTAAAGTCATTTCAGAATCATCTCTTTCTAGACATCATAAGAGAGTTCCATTAAGACCTCATCGGTATAGTACATTAGCTATAATGGTATGGCATGCATCTTGGTGGATGAAGTTTCTCTTTTGGTTTTGGGAGAGATCGAGAGGTAGGGTATTATATTTTAGGTAAGTATAGATCTTCCCGTAGATGGAGGTATCAACTTCGTCTAGGTGGGATATGAGTTGGACTCAGGGTTATCATAAGAAGGGGTAAACAATTGTTCCACCTTGAACTCATAATGACTTCATTTCTCTGGAATCTATAGCAAAGAAGCAATGGTAGCCATGGCATTGAAAATTTTGTTGTCAGACCTTAAGATTTGATCAAATATTATGTCAACAAAATATTTCTTCAAGTCATTAATAATTCTCTTATAGGGAATCAATTTATCATCCTTGGTTTGGTCATCATCATTGACCTGATTAATTTCTAGTTTAGAATCCTCGTAGACTTGCAACTCTATAATTTTCCACTCTACAACTATTTTGTTGTCGATGATAAGTGCTTCATATTGTGTTGTTGGTGCAAGGAAACATCAGGCCATATGACTTCATATTAGTGTTCCATAGGGGAAGTGATGAATAGGACTCCTTCTTACTGTGTTGAGTATATGAGCCATCAAAATACAATACCCATTGTTGTTTTCTTACTGTTAGGACATCAACATCTAAAAATTCAATATGTAGGGGATGATCATCATGAATCGGTGCCTCAGTTATTTGGTCGATAATGGATTTCCCTTTGATTGTTTTTTTATCGACATATTGGATGTCAAATTCACTGAGTACCATTACCCACTTGGATAATCTTCCTATCAGATTTTCTTTGCTAAGGAGATATTTCAGTGGATCTATCTTGGCTATGATTTTGATTGTGTGAGTCAACATATAGTGTCACAATTGTTAGGTAGCAAACACTATAGCTAGACAGGTTTTCTCAATGGATGTATAGTTGATTTCATAACCATTTAAATTTCCACTGATGTAATAGATTTATCTCTCCTTTCCTATTGAATCTTCGTGTGCCAACAAGGCTCCCAATGATCAATCAATTGTGGTGATGTACAATAGAAGAGGCTTACCTTCTATTATTGGTGCTAGGATAGGTGGACTCATGAGATATTGCTTTAGTTGATTGAAGGCCACTTCACATTTCTCGTCCCATCAAAAGGAAACATTCATATGCAGTAGGTGGGTAAAAGAATGGGTCTTATTGGCCAATTGTGTTATGAATCTTTTGATTGATTGGAATCTACCTTGAAGGGACCTTAATTGACTAATATTTTTTAGAGGCAACATGTCCATGATGGCTTTCATTTTTTCAAGATCCACCTCAATACCTTTTTCTGACACTATGTAACCCAATAAATTTGTTGATGTTACCCCAAACACAAATTTCTTTAGATTCAGGTGAACATTCAACTTCTCTAGTCAGGTAAAGAGTTTTTCTAGTATCTCCAAATGTCCTTCTCTAGTGAAAGATTTGGCCAAAAACTCATCCACATAGTCTTCCATGAAGGTATGCATCATGTCATGAAAAATGGTTTTCATGGCTCTCTGATATGTGGCCCTCGTGTTCTTCAATGCAAAGGGCATGGCGTTCCAGCAAAAGGTTCCCCTTGGACAAGTGAAAGTTTTCTTATCCTGGTCTTCAGGTGCTATCTTGATTTGGTTATAGCTGGAAAATCTATCCATTATTTATAACATGCCATGACCTGATGTCAAGTCCACAATTATATAGATGTTTGGCAAGGGAAAATTATCTTTTGGGAAAAACTTGTTGAGGTCCCTGAAGTCAATACAAATTTTAAAGCTTCCATCAGGCTTTGAGACATGCACAATGTTGGATATCCATTCAGCATAGTCAATGGGTCTAATGAGTCCGACATCAAATAACTTCTTTAGTTCTGCTTTCACCAATAGGGCAATGTGAGGATGCATTTTTCTAAAAAATATCTTTACTGGTTTGATTCCTAAAGGAAGGGATAAATGGCACATGATGAGATCTAGGTCAATCCCTAGCATGTCAACATATGACCAACAAAATTTGACTTGTCATTCCTCAAAGAACTTGATAAAGATAGGATTTTCTTGTTTTGTCAATGATTCTGCTAGATGGAGAGTTTTTACTATTTCTGCATTACCGACATTGATGGACTGTGTTGTCTCAATCAGAACTTTGGATCTTTCCTAGAAGTTCTCTAGGAGAGTGTCAAATTTCCCATCCGTCTACACCTCGAAGAGGTTTTCATCGTCGGATGCGCTCTTTATTTTTATTCTTTCTTGATCTAATGCTGTCATGGAATGGTTTTCACCATTAGATATTTCTTTTATTTCATTTATTTTGTAGATGGGAAATTTGGCACTCCCTTGTCAGGAAGCTTTGTCATGGTGTTACATGGTAGAAATTGTTCCCGGATTTACAGTTCAGAGGAAATTAATGATGGCCTCGTCATTTGAAAAGGTGGGGATATCAATAGGCTCAATTTGGTCCCAATCTATGAGTTCAAGGTGTAGCAATGGTAGGGAGTCGTCGAATGGAATCAGATTAAATTTTGTAAGGGTCCTAATGGTGACATATTCATCATATAATACTATAGCAAGGTTGAGGTCTATGATTCCATTCTCTTCTGAGTGATCTGTCTCTCTAGGAGTTTGATCATCTTCACTTGAACCATCGATAATTTGTGATCCTACTTCAAGTGGTCTTAGTCCTGAGCTTTGTCCCTCCTCTAGTGTGGGAGTATAATTATGTATCACATCAATGTCTTTATCATGATAGGAATCTTCTGATAGAAAATCCCACTCATATTCATTGGAATCAGCTTTATATTGATCATGGGCTTGTAGTTGCAAGATTCGTTCAACAAACTTTTGCTTTAGGTCCTCCTTTGTTTCTTCGTCCTTTAGATGTTCTTTATATCCCAATCATGTTTTTTCCTTTGGATTTGGTATGATTGGTTGGATGGGTTCTACAATACCTTATTTTATTTTTCCAATAGGTCCTTTTCCATCATATCCCATCTTTTCTAGGACTGAGAATCCTTTGACATATTGAGTGGTTTGGAAATTTCCCATTGCTGCTTGAGAATAAGTTTCATCTTTTTAGAGCCAGTTCAAATATATTTTTCATTATATTCCTCTTCTTGGGTGCTTTCCTTTATGAATCGACCATCAAAAGGTGTGACTGACTATGTGGATGGTTGTGACGAGGTTTATGGTTGACCATAGGATTTCGATGAAGTCAACTACAAGAGGCTAAGGGATTGTTTAATGGAGTATTCACCCACACCTTTGTCTTTGACTTGGAACTTATTTTAAAACTATTTGTCTAGAGTATTGAGGTAGGCTTTAGGATTGATAGATGTAGAGGGGATAGGTTCTTCTCTTTTCTTTGATTTTTTGGACAATGAACTTGATTGCCTTCCTTCATTGGATGATAAGGCTAATAGTTTACACAATTGATTGGATTGACTTTAATTGTTGGGGATATTAGGAGTGGAATTAGGAGCTTCACAGTTATGAGGTACAAATACATCCTGGATAGTCTTAAGGGTATTGCAATATTGGGGACTATTAGAATTAGCAGGGATGTTTATTTATTGGCCATTGCAAGGAAATTTTAGGCACTGATGGTATGTTGAAGGTACAAACTGCATTTCATGGATCCAAGGATGACCCAAGAGTATATTCTATGTCAAATCTTTATCAAAGACTTGACAAACCACATCTTTCTGAATTGGTCCGACTTGAATTGGCAATACAATCAATCCCTTTGAATCTTTTTCATCATCATCATATTCTTTGATAGTGATATTTTTCCTTGCATCTATTGCATTTTCATAAAATCCCAAGGCACAAAAAATCTTTAAAGTATAGATATTAAGACTGTTTCCCCCATCTATAATAATGCGCTTGACATGAATTTTGTGGATTAGAACCTCGATATGAAGGGCTGCATTATGAGGATGGGTGAGAGAAACATCATCATTTTCTAAAAAGGATAAACAATGAGGTACAACAAGATGTCCCACCATGGCTTGGAAAGCACAAAATTCCAAATTATTTGGCACTTTTGTATCAATGAGGGCCTTTTCCAAGATCTCCTTGTGGGTGAGAGAGATTTTAAGGAGCTCCAATATTAATATTTATGTGGGAATTTTTTGGAGCTAATCTCTAATGTTATATTGATGAGATGGAGTATTAGGTGTTTTGGGAGTGTTACCTTTTAAAACATATTTGGTTTGAGCCTTTATGGTCACATTAATAGGTACACTGTCTTGTTTTCCATTGATCTTGATGACATTAATTTTATTATCTGTTGCAACCATGGCTTGATGAATATCATGGAGCTGATTAGAGAGGACATTGGTGTCATTGATTATATGATTGGTTGTAACAAGATCTGATGTGTTATTGATATCAATGTCATTTGTATGATTTTTAATGGTTGAGATATGAAGGATGGTGTCTTCATAAAAATAGTTCACACGTTTTCCTTTACCATTTGTGTTAGAAGATTCTCCTTTATCATAATTTGGTAAAGGATTTTTGAATACCCCATGATCAATTTTTATTTGAGGCTCTTCTATTCGTATGATCTTATTATCAATCAAATCTTATATCTTGTGTTTCAATTTCATGCAACTATTGGTTAAGTAACCTCTGCATCAATGAAATTCACACAAATGGGCTTCATTCCATAATGATGATTTTACTTTGGTTTCAAAGCCTTTGGTATTGAGTAGAGTGATAAGATTTTCTGCAATAAGCTCTTTCAATGTGGATTCATATGATTGACCCAAAGGTGTAAAATTTCGGCAGTTGTTTGATGTTTGATAGGGTAGAGTCTTGGATGATGTGTTGCTTTGATTGTTTTGAGCATTGCCTTAGTTGGTATTTTGGTTGTTGATCTGGTTGATATTTTGGGTAGTCTTTTGATTGGTATTCGCGGTGCTTCCTAACAAATTAAAGACTAGTTTGGCATCAACTAAGGTATCATTGCCATTATTTTTATAATTTTTCCAAAACTTTGTTTTTTCATTGTTGGAGGAATTGGATGAATTTTTTTCGTTATAAATTTTCAATATCCCTTGCTTGACCAAGGCCTCTTTAATTTTGATCCCATTTTCGATCAATTTTCAAGAGTGGGAGGACATTGTAATTCAAGCCTATAAGTCATGTCATCATTTAAGTTGTCAATAAACACCTCAATCTTTTCTTTTTCTGGTATGGGTCAAGGGTATCTTGTGAATAACCTTCTCCATCTTTGCAAGAATACTAGGAATGATTCCCCTTTCTTTTGTTTGATGTTGCAAAGGTCCTTCATGGTTATTTCATTTTTAATATTGTATGGATATTGAGTAATAAACTTATTGACCAATTCCTTAAAAGATTTGATCCCTGAAGGTAATTGTGAGAACCACTGCATGCATTTCCCTCCCAAACTATGTGGGAATAATCTCATCAAATATGTGTCCTCATGGGAAAATTTAAGGCTCATTGTTTGAAATTACCTTACGTGGTCTATTAGATTTATTTTCCCATTGTATTTATCAAATTTAGAGAATTCATAATGTTTGGGGAATGGTATCATGTTGACACTTGGATCAAAAGGATAATGATATATATCTTGTATTGAATATCTCTTGGTAGTCCTAGTTTGCATGTTCTGCATTTGTTGTTGGGGGGTTTGGATTTGTTGTTTTAGAGTTTCCTTGGGATCATTTTTTTTTTCTTCACTTTTGGTTTCAATTTTTTTTTTGCTTCTATTTTCTTAAGGTTTCTTTGCAATTTTATGACATCAAAATCGTCAGGTAATTTGATTCCTTTGTTTGCTAACACCAAGAGGTATCTTTATCCATCCTTTTTGAAAAAAAATTCTAGGAATTTGTGGAAATTTTGGTCAAGTTGGGCTTGTTGGACATCTTCATTTACCTCTTCGATTTTGGCTGAAGGAGATGTTATGAAAGGGGTTTTCTTCTTGTTAAGCCATGGTATCTTGGGTTTCAATTTCTTTTTCTTGGAGTTTTAGCCTTTGGGATCTTGTTTGGATGGGCATACAAGTGATGAGGATGTTCTAAGCTTTTGATCAAAGTTTTGGGAGTGTCAAAAGGATTGATTAAAGTCTGATTAAGCAAGATTTATTTCAGGATAAAGGATGACAAATCCTAATGAAGGATGAAAAATCTTGATGATGAAATGTAGATACTAAATTAGAAATGAGTGTGGTGAGGAAGAGGCACTTTTTGGATGTTTGATCAAAGTTTACATGAGGAATTTTCACTTGAAAATGCTAGTTTCAACAAGATTGAGCTCTATTGTATCAACTGATTTTGATGACTAGAAGATTGTATGGCTAGTTGCGGAATGTAAGAATGATGAATGGGTTGACTATGATTATTTCTTTATGAAATAGCTCTTCATTGATAATAAGTTTGTGAAGATAAAGGCTCTAAAGAAAAATTATCAGTATATCCTCTATCAAAGTTATGATACCTATGGATGAAATTTTGATAGTCAAGCAAGACCTTCCTAGTTTGGTACAAGAAGTGTCTCTTTTTCAAAATTTTCTTGTAGCTAAGTTATTTCTTTGGTTTCTTGAAAAAAAAATTGATTTCCAATCCCTTAACATAAAATGACAATTTGATTTGACAAGGAAAATATGTTGTTTGAGAAGGAAAATCCAAATTGGGTGTTAATTGACAAGCAGGAGGTCAAATTCAACTATTTGTTTAGAAATTTACCAGATGCACTAAAATAGTGTCTAGATGTGCTAAAAATTAGATGCACTATGGAATGGTATAGATGCGCTATGGAAAGGATTGGATGCACTAGGACAGGGTATGGATATGCTATAACAGTGAATGGATGTGTTGCAAGATTCAACATATGCGCTAAGACAATATAAGCTGGGATATGATCAAGATTACGCCAGAATAGGGTATGGATTCACTGAAATAAGTAAGGTATGTGCTGAGGTGGTCACTGGATGCACTAAAATATGACAAGGATGCATTGAGGCAGTTAATGGATGCGCTAAACTAGAAAATGTTTTATGGTTTTCGATAGTCTAACAAAATTTTCTGGTTTTTGAGAGTGAATTTGGACTGTTTTGATTTGGATTTTCTTTTGAATTGATGGTTGAATATGCTTTTGTGAATTTTTTTTAGAATATTGTTCAAAAAAAAAAAGGTAAAGACACGCCAAACAAGCACAATCCTAGGCTATGTAAGGAAATATTTACCAGATCCCACTTGGATTGCTCGAGTTGTGCTGCTTATTGCAGATGATTAGAGGCATGACCACACTAGCTCCCCTCCTCAATACTCACTTCTCAGGTCATCCAAGCCTCAATCCTCATGAATCTCCCATGACAGACTTCTCATCTCTACATATAAGCCACAAAATATGTGGGATGGCTTCAGAACAACCGTTCCTGACACCGATAAATAGAAAAAGGTTTTTGTCTTACTACAACAAAGGGTTTTAGTAAGGGTGTTCTATTACAGGTGGGTTACACTTTGGAAATATTAGCTCTGTTAAGAAGGAATCCTAGCCTATAGAGGTTACGTTCTATAGGTTTTCATGCAATTCATGGGTACTAAGGGAATCACTTGTTGGCATAACCATTCATGGTTCTTGAACTTTCCTCAATTCCCCATTTTATATACCGATTGGAAGAGCTTAGCCTTAGCCTGTTACCGGTTTGGGCCGTTCCCTTGGGGTGATTACCTCTTTTCCCACCAAGGCAGGCCCTCTAAGGATAGAAATGAAAATAAATCAATGGGTCTAGCTTTTTGATCACCTAGTTAAGGGGAGAGCATACTCGTCTACCATTCCAAACACAACAAGCATGGTGTAAATTTATCCTTCCTAATTATGCTAGATTCCTAACTTAACCAAAGGAAAATGACAACTAGATTTAACCCTCCAGTAAATTGTTAGTAGTTTTACTCCATTATTATTTGATAGTGTTATTTTATTTTTTTCAGCAAGGTCTTTGACTACGTGCAAGGTTCTTGCAAAATAGAAGAGCACAAATCAATTTCTAGAATCTGAAAATTTTATAGTGAAAACCAGATGTGCCATTACAGTAACTGAATGTGCTAAAACTCAGACTGGATGCGCTAAACTACTAAATGCACTAAAAGAGTTACTAAATGCGCTAAATGATAAACTAAATGTGCTAAACTAGAAAACAACAATATTAAATTTAAAACCCCTGGTGCACCGAAAGAACAATGTGATGCACCAGAACAACAACCCAATGTGCCAAAATAGAAACAAAATGCACTAGGAGAACAAACAGATGCACTGAAATAGGAACTCAATGCATCGATCAATTTTCCAAATGTTCCATAGAAAAATTTAGATGCATCATTTTGGAAATTCTAATGAAACTTGCAAAGAAAAACTCAATAGAAAAATAGATTAAAGAGGGGCTAGGCCCCATGATGTTTGCCGATTTATGTGTGGTGTTAAAATGTGTCAGTGAGAGTAATTAAATCATTACTAAACAACACACATCCATGGAATGTATTACATAAAAGGAATTAAAATACCTAAATTAAACAGTTATGGCTATCCTTCTAGATCATTCCATGGTCCTCTATTCTTGGTGATCTCTCAATTCATGCTCTCAGAATTATTTGTTGCACATGAATCTATGAAATGGCAACCTAAGAAATGAGCATCTAATATGCAATGCAAACTATAATGCATACATCTATATTTTTTGATTTTGAAGATAAAATTTGTATGATCCTATGATGAGATGTTGATGTAATTGAAATGATCCTAGAACTAATGATGACAATCTAATGGTAATGTTGTATACAAGATGCAATTAACTAAAATGCTAAATGTAAATTCCATGATATCTCCAAATGATCTAAAACACTATAATGCAAACTACAATGTTCACTAAAATTCTCTCCAATTGCAATTAGATTCCTGCAGCATAAACTTGTCAAATAGTCCTTGTGAAAAATTATAGAAATGCACTCTATTTATAGATTTTTCAAGGTTGGGAATGATGTGGTAGTGATGAACGGTCGAGATTGTGATCCTGAGGCATCAATAGTTGAGAACAAAGAAGTCGAAGAAAATCATGGAGGTGGTTCCCTGCAATAAAACATTTTGCCAAGTGTTGAAGGGAATCAGAGGAAAGAAGAAGCCATGTGTCCAAGCTGGTTCCAAATTGGTTGCAAGTTTGTGGATGATAAAACACATTTTACAATTTAGAAAATTCAATTTTATGTGACACATGGTGAGGTGGCAGGTGAGTTGGAGGTGGTTAGAAGAAATATGGAGACATGTGCTAATTTTAATTTAAAAGATCAAATTTAAATGGGAGAAGGAAATCAGTTAAATAACAAATTATTTTAATTTGTGTGTTTAATTAATTTGAGTGGAAAATGATTTTTGGAAAAATAAGAATTAATGAAATGAACCATATAAATAAATTTATCAATTTATTTATAATAATAGAGGAATTATAATTTATTAATTAAATAATAATAATTTTATTAATTTGTGCTTCAAACCAGTTGAGCCCTAGGTCAAACTATCTCTTAGACATGGCACAAAAGTTCTGAGCTTCAACACAAAAATCCCAAGCCTCTGGTTCAAAACATTTAGTAAGACCCTTAGTTTGGGATTTAATTGAGTAATTACTAGCCTCAACAACTAATAAAGTGAAATGGAAACCTATGTTCCATGGCCCTAGGGTTAAGGCTAGCATTGCTGAAAATCAATGTGCAATCAAAGACACTACATTACCTTACACTAGGTGGCAATTCTTCCAAGGTTGGTT
The DNA here is from genome assembly GCA_007115665.2 of Sequoiadendron giganteum. Classification (NCBI taxonomy): domain Eukaryota; kingdom Viridiplantae; phylum Streptophyta; class Pinopsida; order Cupressales; family Cupressaceae; genus Sequoiadendron; species Sequoiadendron giganteum. The sequence goes on from CM021100.1 coordinate 328,275,467, forward strand.
TGGAAACAAAAATGCCAGTATTCCACTTTGCAACCCATGGAGGTTAGAAATAATGAAGTTGGTGGTCCCTAATATGTATGTGGATGTTGATATCTTGAAGGATATTGCTACAAATTATGACCCTCTTGTTAGGGTAGTCAGAACCTATGATGTGCAAAATATTGTCTGGGTTACAAAGTAGGAAGTTGCAAAAGTGTTCAAGCTAAACAAGTGGAGTAGGGATATGGTGGAAATCAATGAGATGAAGTTGAGGGAGGAGTATGGAAATTTAAAACATAACTTTAAGGTTTTAGTGTTGACCCACTTTCTAATGTTAGCAGGAAAGGGAAAGGGAAAAAATATTTTTGGGACCTTCTAATGTGGGGCCCCTCCCTACCAAGTATTTTCTCACCTGTTTTCAAAATAATTTCTTCTCCCTCTATCAGATTTTGGGGTTTGATACCTCTTTCGGCATGCCAATGGTGCATATGTATATGGATGTAAAAATTTAGCACCCCAACATTAATAATCTATATGATTTTTCTATGTACATATCGAAGGAGATGCACAAGGGGTTAGTGGCATTGAAGAATGGAAAATGAGCCACCAAATTTTGGTGGTATTCTCTTTTCCTACCTATGTTCTTGTATAGAGGAGCTGATTATTTTGGTAAAGATATGGATCTCAAAATGAAATGTGGATGGTATTGAAATTCTATTGTAGTCATGGACTTCACTATTGGATGGGCATGAGAAAAAAACTAGTTTTGTAGTTGCTACAATCCTTTTTGCTACCAATTTGAGAAGGGTTTTAATGGTGGATGTGCCTAGAGTTCCCATATAATTGCATGATTTTTTGATGTCGACTGAGAGAAAGCCTCATTTGAATATTGCTCACAATTGGGGAGATGTAATCCCATATAAGGATTGCACTTTTTTCAGGGCGTATGGTACTAGGGCAACACCTCACTTACTTCCAAGGGAAGTACCATTGAGAATTGGTTTTCTCGAGGTCATGTGGTAGCTAGGAAATTTTTATGATGTTTTCTTATGTGAGAAGAGAAATTGAACATTTTTCCCTAAATACACTATTTTTTCTATTTTTTTCATGACAAAAAATGGATGGAAGAATATTGTTGATTATTACCTCCAACCCTATGACATGAAACTAAGGGCATATAGAAGTTATGATCTTGAGGGATTCATCATTTGGTTGATGGATAGGATCAAGGGAGGGCAACATGTTCACACCCATTCTTTCTCGAATGATCTCATTAGAAATTTTTTTGACCTTGATGTTGAGGTAGAAAGGATGAGAAAATGGGTTGTTTTTGTGAAATTTGATAAACTAAGACATGTTAAGGACCATGATTTTGAGGCTTTGTCAGATAATGGTATTATAATTTTAAAGATTTGGAAAAAAATTTGCTATTTTGAAGGAGGAAAGAGCAATGTAAGATATGGGGAAGACCCCCATGATAGAGAAAGAATTATCTCAACAACCTTCTAAAAGGATACATATATATGTAAGGAAAAAAAGCACAATAAGGAGGCAAGTGACAATAGAAACTCCTCCAAAATATGAGGATTCTAGAGCAACATATCCACAATAGTAATTTACACCACTATCACCACCTCATTCTTCCACTCTTAAAATAATTGATTTGGATTCAGCAATAAGAGAGCCATCCTCTCTAAATGATCCACAAATAAAAAGGAAAAGGGTTGAAACAACCATCCTTGTTGATTACCCTATAGAGGATTCAGGTAATGAGATCAATGTAATAGAGGATAAAATAAGGTAGTGAATTCCATCCCTTCAAAGAGAAATATGGCTGCAAACTCTAAGTCTCCGACTAAGCAAAGTAGATTTGTGTGGAATAAACAACTTAGAGAATATTAGTTTTCAATATTGTGAAAGCTTCATGGATGATGATGAGTTAGAACACAATCTTTACAAGAATTTTTGTGGAGGGCTATGAAGAATGTATATGTAATGAATGTGTATAAAAAGGTAAGTGAAAGCCATGATAAGCCACAAAAGGTTATTTAAGTTGAGGTCTGAAATGAAATAAGCACCAAATACATGAACATCACTACAACAGAAGGTAGAGAGATTGTCAGGAAGAGTCGAATGTTGCTACTTCTAGAATTGAATTCCGTAGCTACAACTGCATTTGACACTATAAAGAGACATGATGCACCCATATTTAACATTGAGGAGGAAGTCGCATTGGCCTTGCGAGGATCAACATTCAACTCCTAGTGGGATACAATTGCTATTAGGGCTTTGTCCTCAAGAACCAAGAAACCTGAGGTTGCAGAGCCTACTCTAGAGGGTTGGGGGAGGATTAATTATAAATAGAGTATTATATACATCCACTCTTGAAGAAAAAACAATGATTGTCATTGTGGTTTAATTTATGAAGGCCTTAATTAAGTCCTTGACAAAAGAAAGAGATAAATTTAATACTTAGTTTAATGAGATGGTGGCAGAATACAATGTGAGCCAACAAAAGATCTCACAAATGCAAACAAAACTAGCTTTATGGAAGCAACAATTCCAATCCATACAACCAGACCCATCTCAAGCTACAATTTTTCCTCCACCCTCACTGATTTTTCACCACCTCCAGTCCAAGCTGAGGATATACCTCCTAAATCTAAGGATGTGCAAATTGCACAATTAGCTCAATATTTTTCAAATGAACCTCAAATAGAGGAGTTCAACATGGAAGAATTTTTGGAAAAGTTAAAAGGTTTTGAGGAGAGGTCTAAGCACTAGGATGAACTCATTCATATGAGAAATTTGAAGATTCTAATGGTAGTGCTTGAGCACCTAAATAATGGAATTGAAATAAAATTGATCAACATTCATGCTAACTATTCTTTAATGTTTGATGCAATAAGAAATTTCGATTGAGAGAAGGTGGATATCCCATTAATGGGAAGGTGGTGCCAAGAGCATAAATATTGAGGGATATGGTCATTAAGTAAACCCATGATACAAATAAACCTCCCAACCTTCTCCCAACCCTTAGGTTTGTGACTTAGATGAAGTATTTCCAAGGGTTAATTGAGACTCTAGAAGTGAAAATCACATAATTAGTGAAGAAGTTTGATGATTGGAGCTTTAGCTTGCTTTGAAATATTCTAAATGGGAATGGTGAGGCTAAATATTTACAAGAATGGAAGGATCAAGCCAATAAGGTAATATCTACTCAAGCCAAACTAATATGTGATCGAATAGATGTGGAGATGTTAAGGAATAGCATGGATAGGCTTGTACATACTGGGATTTTGCTTGATGAATTTAACAAGGAGGTAAACTAGGTGACGGTCAAATACAAGAAATATATGGAAAAGGTAAATAAGATTATGGAAGTCCAATTATGTTGATGTATTCGACATATGAGCTATTGTAATGGGAATTGGTGATTGAGATTTTTGTCTTGTGTTTTCAATAATGAAGGTTTTAACAAGAGAAGTACAATGCATGGCCTAGAACTAGTATAGATTAGGCCTTGAATATATTAATGTTGAGATATTATACTCTCTCAAGTTCAAATATGGTGACATGAAATGTAGACATGGAGTTGCTTTGATATTTTCTACTTTCTCTACTTCATGCCTTTTCATCCTTAAGTTTTGGACCACATGGAATAGGTGCATAACTCATGGAAAAAATAATTTGCATCAACTAAAGAGACTTTTGGAAGCTGGGATAATCTTCATCAACAAATTAAAATGGTCTATGTCTTATGTGAAATTCTCCCTCATATTTGGGAAAAAATAATTTCGTTTTAATGTAAAATTTATTCTGAAATGAAAACATGACATGTGTACAATTTGGCTCGAAGCTTGTTTTTCGCCCTTGTTCTTATAAAATTTAATTCAAGGCCAATTGTATAGGGTTTCTAGAAAATTGATCTCAAATAAGTTTTGTAACCAAGTCTAAGTAATACAAATTGAGTCTATTTTAGGTTCTAGGAATTTTTTGAATTTTGTAATGGTGAATGTATAGCAGTACTATCATATTTTGGAATACAAAAACCACAATATTCAAGGCTAGTGTTCTCCATTGTATACTTTGCATAGATTTTGAACACAAAGCAATCAAATATTTCTTCTATACATCTTATTTTCTTTCCTTGAATGTTTATTCATGGTTATTAAACTTGTTCAAAGAATAAGTTAAAAGTGTATTAACATGAATGAAGGTTTATATGAATGTATGAATGGATCACTAAGAAATTCTAGTTAATTTTATGGTATTAATGATGTAAGGCATCATTGATAAGAATTGTACTGACAAGATTAATACTATTGTATGTTTTCAATTACATGGTTTATAATTTTCAACCCTAGGATAAGGCACTAGATGTATTATGTTATAGTTCCCTAGATCATTCATAGTAGGTACATTAAAAATAAATTATAATATCAATTTTCTATGTGAATTTATGTCGAGCTGAATCATAGGGTATGTGCAGGATCATGATGGGCCAAAAAGTGGCAATATGTAATTGATATGATGGCCCATGTGTCTGACAACTTTTTTTTAACCCAAAATTGATGAAATGAAAAGGGTTTTCAAAGGAGATTCCTAGCTTTCCACCAATATAAATTATTCTTTAATTTGAATTTAATAAATAATTATTATTGATTTTCTATTTGAATTACGAATAAAGTCTTGACGGATAGGCTGATTGAAAAACATCTATAGCTTTCAAAAAATATCACATTTTTTGAATCCGAAACATGCATCACATTCTATGCTTCACATACTATAAGATTAAAAAAATAAAATTGAATTTCATGAAGTTTTGACCAAGTTAAGGTGGTCAGACATACAAGTTTTTTATATTTTTTGTAGATACCGAAAATTGCTCTAGGCCTGCAACCACCACTTTCGACATAATTTTCTATAGTCCGTGGTCTTGATTAAATAATGTCAATTATTTAATTAATCTTTCTAACACATATTTCCTCTATTAATTAAATATCCCTATTTAATTAATTCATTAATTCATAAATTAATCTTTATTCAACTTGATTAATTAAATAAATTATATTTATTTAATTATGTTGCTAACTTATTAAATCCTCTTTCATAATTGAATAATGTATTATTTAATTAAACCCTCTTTTATCATATGTCAACTATAATTAAATATCTTTATTTAATTATTCATTTAACCCCCTTTTCAACTATAATTAAATATTTATTATTTAATTATTCAATTCCACCCTTTTCGAAAGTCAAATTAAATAAATTATCTTTATTTATTTAATTAAATCTTCTACTTTCGAAAGTTGAATTAAATTAACATTTAATTCACATTTAATTCATTTATGTCACATTCCTCTATCAATCAGTTATCTAATTGTCCACTTACCTTGTGACTTGAGATCTATTTTTAGTTCTCGAGTTATCTCTGAATTTAACTACTAATCATCTCTGCAGGAAGACTCTTCATCAAAACTAGTTGATTAACTAGTTCTAACTCATATGCATGTATGCATCTATTAATTAAATATCTTTTATTTAATTAATTAATTTAATTATGCATTCGAATTCCTCATCTTCGATTCTAACTTTGGATTTTGCATACAAAGTCTACTTCTATTTTTGGAGATTAAGATGTTGAACTCATGTTCTAACTCACGTTCTAACTTAGTCTCTATCTACAGTCTTTCCTGAACTCGTGTTCTGACTCGTGTTCTGACTCGTGTTCTAACTCACATTCTATCTGAGACATAACTCACATCGCATGGCATTCATCAATCTCGTCCATCGATCTCTCTTTCAATCTGAGTCGATCGTTTGAAAACACAAAATCTATAAAATGGCCTGTCATTATCATTATTCCTCCTCCCGAAATCATTATACATTTTTGAGAAGAAACAATCTTTGATATTTTGCTTAGACATTCAACATGGTTATGCTTGCATCAAACATAGAAATCTAAGGGCAAGAATACTAAAAAGGAAAAATGGAGAAGAGCAATGGAGATAATTCGAAGGAATGAATGCATATTCGGTGAGATCAATTCAGTTTGTTTAGTTTTTATCATGTTTTCATATTCATTCTTTATTGTTTGATTTTTAGATTAGTTTTGATTTAGATTAGGATTAACAATTGTTCGTTCTAGTTGCAGATCTTATCAAAGATTTATTCTAATGTTACATTTTAGGTTTGAGTCGCATGTGTGCACACAAACCGCATGTGTCCTGGTAACCCACATCTGTTAGTTTTTGAACCACATATGTCTTAGTAAATCGCATTTGTCAAAGGAAAAACCACAACTGTTAGGAAAACCGCATCTGTCAGAATCTAAACCGCAATTGTTTGGTGAACCGCATTTGCCTATCAACAAAAAACATCAAAAATTGTGAGCTGAGTCCGAAAAATTATTTGCTTTAGGTTTTTAGGATCAACCTTGGATTAGAAACTGGTTAATTTTGCTCAAATACCTTGCATCATTAAGTGTCATATACGTCTTGTTTTACCATCATTAGGTTTCATATACGTCTTAGCTACCGTTATTAGGTGTCATATATGTCTTAGTCATAGTAAACGTCTTAGCCATAGTCATCATAAGTTGCATGCATATAGGTACTCCCTAGGGAAATTGCATATCACAGAATAGATAACTTTCCTCATCTTTGGAAACATTCATGTTCTAGTTTATCAGAGTCATTGAACCTAGTCACATTGGTCCCATTTAGTGAATCTTTTCAACTCAACAGTCTAGTTCAGAAAATTCAACTTGTCATACTATCCTTGTCATATGATTAGGTTCCTTGGTCAAAAAAAAATTTTTGCATGCATTTATTCCATAGGTGGTAGGTTATACTCGTCTTAGACTCATTTATCATTATAATTTTGCATATTGTCCATCTGGTCATATGTCATTTTAGATCTTTAGCAACATCCTTATTGTCAAAAAAATCCAAAAACATAGACATAGGTCAGATCAGTTTTTAGACATAGTCTGCATTACCCATTTTTGAGCAACTTTTTCATGGTTGAAACAAGATCCAAAAATAAATACAAAGCAATGATAGACCCCAACGAATTCATCAATCCGTTCGGAAACCAACTGTCAGGAAGCAAATGGCCACACAAGCCCTTACTTGAAAAACATGTCACTAGAGACACACATGGGTAGATTTACATAGAAGACATAGATGCAGCAGTTCAAGATCCTGAGTTTGCATCCTTCATGGATGAGTGTTTACTAAATGATCCACAATGTTATTCAGCAAAATTGCTAGTAGAAGGTGCCACACTACCCCCAAGATTTGATGTTCATAGTTTGACAACACAGTCAACTCAACCAACATAAACTATGAAATTAGCTATGTCTATTCCCCAAATAACCATAGCAATACCAATAGGTATACCAACACAAACATCGTCAATTGTAAACACAACTCCTTTTAATATAACACAAGGTTTACAATTCACTGCGGGAGCAACTTCCTCCAACCCCTTTGGCACCAACACGATTGATAAGAGAACCAAGGTTGGTGGAAATATACCTATACCAAGTCAAACATAATCTTATCAAACCTTTAGAACCAAGAGAGTATGATCCTGGGCAGTTCAAACCTTCATCATGGGTCGGTAACGCTTTTTGTGACTATCATTGAACAAATGGGCACAACCTCCAACAATGTCGCCAATTAAAGAACATCATACAAGACTTTGTTGAAAACAGAACCATAGAAGTTGGTGGGTAGAAAAACACTAACAACAGTGATCATAAAGTCTTCACGGACCCGTTACATGATCACACAAAAGGAAAAGCCTCGAACTCAGGACCCCAGAATAATCCATCGGCCAACTATAACAATACCAAGTATGACTATGGTAAAGGAACAATCATAAACCACCTCTGAGTTGCAAACAAGAATGTCAATAATTTCACCATTAAGAAGCATCCAGAATGTAATGTAAACACATGCAGAACTAAGATTACTATTCCTCTTCCTTCTTCTGAGCCATCCACGGAAAGTTCCAAGTTCAAGTACAACCTTCTTGATCAATTGAGTAAATCCCCCACACAAATATCTATCTTGGAATTGTTGACCTTATCACCTCAGCATCGATCCATTCTTGACAAATCTCTACAGAACACAACTGTTCCTACAGACTTAGATGTCAATCATTTTGAAGAGATGGTGGGATATTTGACCAACTCGAATCATGCCACATTTTCCCAACAGGATTACTCAATTGAAAAGTCAGATCATAATGACCCCTTACATCTTGAAGTCTTAGTCCATCAAAACAATGTTTGACGAGTCTTGGTAGATGAAGGAGCAGGTTTGAACCTGTGTACCCTTAAATTGGTTAAGGCATTAGGATTCTTGGAAGACTGTGTAGATACCTCTAAGAGTATAGTCATCAAGGCTTACGATGATGAGGAAAGATCATACAAAGGAGTTTTCACACTCCCTATTCGAATTGGCCCAACAATAATGAACACCAACTTCCAAGTCTTGGATCTCACCCTTCCATACAACTTGTTGTTAGGTAGACCTTGGATACATGCGATGAAAGCTATACCTTCAACATACCACCAATGTCTCAAGTTCCCCTATAATGGCACAGAGATCACCATTAATGGTGATCCAGATTCTTTCCAATATTGTACAAGCCTAAGGGATCTTCCACAATGAAAAGTACCTGTTAATCAAGAGGCATCATCATCCACTTTATCCCAATACGTTGACCCATCATGTCTCACTAAGTCCATTTCATTCAAACCACCATCATCCACTCTGAAACTCGAGATCCAAGATAAGGGTTGTGGTGAATATAATATAAAGACATCATACTGTGTTACTGAATTGATTCCACCTAAGGCATATGGGCTACCCATGGTGGATAGAAGACAGTCAATGGTCACATTTCATGTTCCCCCTACAACGACATTGACAAAATGGGGAGAGTTAAGTGAAGAAATTGTGGATCAAGGTGATTCCTAATTGTATCAAGAAGAACATGAATACCCCTCCCCATCTATTCAAATAGCCAAGGACCAATATGGAAAAGGATTTAAGATAATGCAAAAGGAAGGCTACGACGGGCACAATGGGTTAGGACTATATCAAAATGGAAGGACGGAACCGCTTACTATCTACCCACGACCGAAATATTTAGGGCTAGGGTGTCAATCGCTTAGAATTGGGTTTCCTGGTACTTCGTCATCATTTCAAGAGGAAGTGAATAATTACCCAGACATCGAGACATCTCATGAAACATTTCCCCTATTTTACAACAAACCCCTAGTTTCTAATACACCTCTAGTTTACGACAAACCTCCAATCTATGATGAATCCCCTTACTCAAGCGATGGTGAATGGGAGTCCCTCTCATCTACTAGTACCATGAACATAGATGCCTTATTTGGAGAGTTGGACCTCAATGTGAAACCTGTACTAAAATAGTCTAGTCCTCAGCCTAAGAAACACTTGTCCAAAGCAGAATGGCAAGAGAACTATTATTGGGAAACCCTTGATCTTGCATCTTGGGCACCTGACAAGCCATCTTCTAAAGAATCACCCCTCACCATAGTCCCACAATAGAGTATACCTACCCCTAGGAGGAAGAACAAGAAGAAGTTAGTCCAAAAATTCTGTGACCATGTCAACCATTCCATATTCACCTTGTCAACAACTACCCTTACAAACTCCAATGATGACATGCCCCTTGTATATCCCAAACTTATCGATTGGGATCAACAAGGTACACCTATCATAGACACATTCAAGAACAATGAAGTAATTACTGAGTTCATGGGACTTAGAGAAGGCATACCAAGAGGAGATCATAAGGCAAGTTTTACCATAGACTTGGACAATAAAGCATATTTCGGGGAGTCTATTTACACCTCTAGTCGGAAAAATGAGAATGAAAATAAAAATGATGAGTCCCTAGGTGAAAACTGAAAGGTGCCTTTGGACAAAGAAAAAGTCAAAATAAAGGACGTATCTGAGGGCGAAAACCTCTCTGAGGCACCCGAGGATAGAGGTTTAAATATTCTCCCCGTTGCACAAGAAAATTCACCCATGCTAGTAAAAGAGGTTGTTGCAGTCAACGTAGGTACAAAAGAGAATCCTCCGATAGTATATTTTGTGGCTTCTCTATCAGAGACAGAACAACATGAGTTCAAGGACTTCTTCAAAAAGAGACAAGTAAACTTTGTATGGTCGTATGTTGACATGCCTGGGCTAGATCCAGACCTAATATTGCATCATTTACCATTATAGCCAGATATCAAACTAGTCAAACAAAAACGAAGGAAGATGCATCCACAAATTGCTCTATTGGTCAAGGTAGAACTTAAGAAACTTTTGGATGTAGGATTCATAAGGACAATAGACTATGCAAATTGGATATTGAATCTTGTACCAGTGACTAAGCCAATTGGGGGCATTTGTATTTGCACTGAATTTAGAGACATCAATAAGGCATGTCCTAAAGATGACTTCCCTTTGCCAAATATCGACATGATATTAGAGCTTACTACAGGATATGAGATACTATCCCTCATGGATGGTTTCTTTGGATATAACCAAATAAAGATAGCACCTGAAGATCAACATAAGACAACTTTCACATGTCCATGGGGCACATACTACTGGAATGTTATGTTGTTTGGCCTTAAGAATGTAGAAGCCACTTACCAACGAGCAATGACTACGATTTTTCATGACTTTGTACATAAATTCATGGAATATTATGTAGATGACATTATAGCCAGGTTAGAAACAAGGGAAGATCATTTGAAGGTGTTAGACAAGATATTCTAGAGGCTAGAAATTTACAATGTCAGGCTAAATCCAAAGAAGTGTGTCTTTCGAGTGAAATTAGGGAAGCTATTACGGTATATCATCTCTTGCAGAGGCATTGAAGTAGATCTAGAGAAGGTAAGAGCAATCATACAAATGCCTCCTCCAACCAGCATTGGTCAACTCAGAATCCTACAGGGGAGATTACAGTCCATTAGGCATTTCATAGCACAACTGGCGGATAAAATACATCCATTTCAGCATCTGCTCAAGAAAGGAGTTCCATTTGTGTGGACACCTAAATGTCAAGAGGCCTTCCAAAAACTCAAGGACTATTTGCTTACTCCACCAGTCCTAATGCCACATACAGAGGGAAAACCATTGATACTTTACATCTCAGCAACTCAGTTGGCATTAGGGGCTCTTCTCGCACAACACGATGATCAAGGTCATGAGAGATCGGTCTTTTATATCAGTCGTACCTTAGTGGGTTATGAATTGAATTACAGTAACATATAATGTGCTTGTCTTGTGGTAGTCTTTGCTACCCAAAAACTTTGGCACTATATGGTCAATCAACAAACCATGTTGATTGCAAAAATTGATCCACTTAAATACCTCCTAAGTAAGGCAGCTTTAACAGGCCAATTGGCTAAATGGGTTATGATACTTAGCGAGTATGACATTCAGTATGTCGAAAGGAAAGCAATAAAAGGACAAGTCATTGCCGATCAACTAGAAGATGCACCTATAAAGGCAGACCATCCATTAGTGGTAGATTTTCTAGATGAATTTCTTTTCAACATTGACATTAAAACTGAATGGAAACTGTACTTTGATGGGTCACATACAAATCGTGGTTCAGGAGCTGGTATCTTATTTGTCACACCTCAAGGTGATACCATTTCTAAATCATTCAGGATTGCATTCCCTTGTACCAAAAATATAGCAGAATACGAAGCCTTGGTGACAGGTTTAAAAATGGTAGCTCAGTGGAACATTAAAAGCCTACATGTCTTTGGTGACTCTCAATTGGTAATCCAACAGTTGAATGATGATTACGAGACTAAGGATGAAAATCTTGCACCTTACAAGAGGATGGCTGATAGTTTCAAATAGTATTTCAATGACATAACTTTTCAACAAATACCACGTATCCAAAATAGAGCAGCAGATCCAATGGAAACCGTGGGTTCCTTGTTGGATATTCCAAGTAATGTGCCTAAGTTCAAGTTTCTGGTTGAACAACGTTTGATCACTGATTATGATGTCCCTGATACTGTGATAGTGTGTACCATTGTTGGTTCTATGTCTCCTTGGTATAAAGACATATTCAATTACCTCATTGACCAAACCTTACCTCAAGACTTGTCCAATAACCAACATCAAACGTTCATCCAAAAGTTAGCTAAGTACACCATCATTGGAGAAACCCTGTATAGACGCACCTTAGATAATGCCCTAATGAGATGTCTCCATGCTGAGGCAGCACAAACAACTTTGCGAGCGGTACACGAGGGTATATGCGGATCTCATTCGAGTGGTCCCGCTCTAGCCTATAAGATTATGAGACTAGGTTACTATTGGCACACAATGGAGAAGGACTCATACGTCTTTGTAAAGAAGTGTAGACAATGTCAAATACATGGAGACTTAATAAGAGCACTTGTGTAGGAGCTTTGTCCAATTACAATTGCCCTTCACTCAATGGGGACTTGACCTCATAGGTAAGATACACCCTTCATCATCCAATGGAAACAAATTCATCATCACCGCCACTGAATACTTCACCAAATGGATCGAAGCCATCACCATGACATACATAACCGGCATGCAAATATCTAAGTTTATCCTAAACTATATCATTTTCTAGTATGGTGTGCCTCAATCCATAATCACAGACAATGGCCGCCCATTCAAGAACCAAGAAGTATGCCATTTATGTGACGAATTCCACATGAAACACCATTTATCCACCCCATATTACCCACAAGGTAATGGCCAAGCTGAGGCATCTAATAAGACTATTGTTAGAATCCTTAAGAAGACTATCAATGATGCTAGTCGTGACTGGCACCTATAGCTTAATCCTGCCTTATGGGCTTATCGTACAAGCATCCATACTCCCACCGGTGCCACTCCATATTCCCTTGTATTTGGGTCTAAAGGTATCTTACCTATTGAGGTTGAAATACCTTCTCTACGAGTATCCTTGAAGGGTCATATTGATGATGAAGAATACCATGTCTCTAGGTTACAAGAGCTAGAATTGCTGGATGAACGAAGATAGAAAGCATTAGATCATTTACAAGCATATCACAATCATCTTCATCGTAGTTACAACAAGAAGGTTCTCAATAGACACTTTGACATTGGTGACCTGGTATTAATGGAGAATCGTAAGAACCAAGCTGAATGCGAGAAACCAGGAAAGTTTGAACCTAACTCGTTGGGGCCGTATATTGTCACAAAAGCCTTTGGATCAGGAGTGTACCAACTCTCTACTCCTAAAGGAGAACCTCTTTTGTCCCCTATCAACAATCTACATCTAAAGAGGTTCTACGCTTAAATCTCTGAGAATCCGTGTCTTAATCTAGAAAAATACAAAAAAATGGAAAAACAAAAAAAAATTTACGTTGATGAAAACCTGGCAAACAAGCATCTTTGTAACACCAAAAAAATTGAAAAAAAAAATCAATCAAAAAAGTAAAGAGAAATAAATCCATCCACTAGTGAAAACCGCTTCGGTGGTGCTATGGATAAGTACCATGGTGAAAACCTGGCAAATAGGTGCCATGTGTAGTCACGCTCGCTCTTCCGTCTACCATCATTCTAATCAGACTTTTTCACCATCACTCATAATAAATGGTTGTCCTATCCATCATTTGGAATGATTGACATCTAAACGTCCATTCTGTCACATCACCCACTCCATCTTCCAAATCATATTTTCGACTGGGGGAAAATCCTTGTTTTGTGCCCTAACATTTTGTACATAACGTCACACCATCGAAAATGTCCTAAAAATCCCCAAAACATTAGAAAACTCCAAAAATCCAAAAAAATCAAAACAATCAGAAAATCCCCAAAATAGTGTCAAGTCAATCATGTCAAGTCAGTCATGTCTAGTCAATCATGTAAAGTCGGTCATGTTAAGTCAGTCGTAGACATAGTCAAACTACGTTGCCTCTATGACTGGGACGTAAGCAAGGCCATCAATCGATGTGCCCCCGAGGCATTAGGTCTATCAGTCTAGGTTTGTCATGTATCACACACATTAAAATCATGATGCTTTTTATATTCAAAGTTATTGGTCGTGTCAAACTACGAGGTCTCTGTGTGTACAACGTAGGCAAGGCTAATCAATTGATGAGCTCCCGAGACCACACTAGGTCCATCCAATAGGGTTCATTCACATTCAAATCACTATCACACAAGTTTCATATCATAGTTTAGGGTATCATCTCATGTCAAACACTGTCTATGCACACACTTTTATCAGTCAAGGAATCAAAACAATTCATGCATTAACAAGGAAAATTTTCTCAACAGTCATCAAGTCAATATAAACACATTGTCAAAATGATCAACTTATGTCTTAAACAAGATATGTCTTTCTTGTCAACAGACGTCACCAAATTTTCATAGTCTCATGTGGTTTTTCACCTCAACGTCATCAGACTCCAATGTCTTATACGACACGTGTCTTACTAAAACCAGGCTTTGTCATGCCTTATACAGAAGTCAACCAGTCGAAACTAGACTCAATGTCTTATGTGGTATGTGTCATTCTCTCACATTACGCTATGTCAAACATCAACATCAAACAATCCCACAAGATCAAGTTTTGGCGAATACATTTATTTGGCTTTATGAATTTATATCTTATTTTGTCTTATCTTTTTATCGATTTGTGCAAGATCCTGTTACTAGCTTTCTCAAGGATGTCCCTTGAAGGATTTAGAGAAGCAACGATGTCTCAGGGCTCTTTTTCTTTGGCTGCTGTCTATCAACTATCTTTTTAACATTGGTTTTTTGAGTCATGTTACTAGTTTCCTCAAGGATGTCCTATCAAGTATTTAGAGGAGCAATGATGTCTCATGACCCATCTTTTATTTGTCTGTTGTCTGTGGTTTGTCTTGACCAAACGACAAGGGCATCATGTCCTTAGTCTGAGTTAAGACACTCCTTATCTATGACTGTCTGTTTTTCATAGGTGGATAACTTTGTACACTATGGTCTATCTCATATCATAGTGTGTACTATCCATCTATTTCATGTCCCACCCAATGATAATAACAAGCAAGTATAGCATATTTGGAAATATATTGAAGATTATGTATTTTTATCAATCAATCAAACTTAATTATTTCTTACTAATATTCTGAAATCATCCATGCTAATATTTCTTCTTTTTTGCATCTTCAACACCATTATCTATCCATTTCGAGAGCACACTCATGTTCTTGAAACCTGCCTATCCTCTCGAGGGGGCATACCACTACCTCCTCATCATTCTCCCTTTCACATGGGCATACCCTAACCTATTTCATACTGGGGCATGATCAGGGCATATTTTCTTTGACACAATGTCATACCAACATTGTATCAAAGAGGGGCAAATTGTAGATACCAAAAATTTGTCTAGGCCTGTGACCACCACTTTCGACATAATTTTCTATAGTCCGCGGTCTTGATTAAATAATGTCAATTATTTAATTAATCTTTCTAACACATATTTCCTCTATTAATTAAATATCCCTATTCAATTAATTCATTAATTCATAAATTAATCTTTATTCAACTTGATTAATTAAATAAATTATATTTATTTAACTATGTCGCTAACTTATTAAATCCTCTTTCATAATTAAATAATGTATTATTTAATTAAACCCTCTTTTTATCATATGTCAACTATAATTAAATATCTTTATTTAATTATTCATTTAACCCCCTTTTCAACTATAATTAAATATTTATTATTTAATTATTCAATTCCACCCTTTTCGAAGTCAAATTAAATAAATTATCTTTATTTATTTAATTAAATCTTCTACTTTTGAATGTTGAGTTAAATTAACATTTAATTGAAATTTAATTCATTTATGTCACATTCCTCTGTCAATCAGTTATCTAATTGTCCACTTACCTTGTGACTTGAGATCTATTTTTAGTTCTCGAGTTATCTCTGAATTTAACTACTAATCATCTCTACAGGAAGACTCTTCGTCACAACTAGTCGATTAACTAGTTCTAACTCATATGCATGTATGCATCTATTAATTAAATATCTTTTATTTGATTAATTAATTTAATTATGCATTCGAATTCCTCATCTTCGACTTCTAACTTTGGCTTTTGCATACAAAGTCTACTTCTTCTATTTTTGGAGATTAAGATGTTGAACTCGTGTTCTAACTCACATTCTAACTTAGTCTCTATCTGCAATCTTTCCTGAACTCGCATTCTAACTCGCGTTCTAACTCATGTTCTATCTGAGACATAACTCACATTGCATGGTATTCATCAATCTCGTCTGTCAATCTCTCTTTCAATCTGAGCTGATCGTTTAAAAACACAAAATCTATAAAATGGCCTATCATTATCATTATTCCTCCTCCCGAAATCATTATACATTTTTGAGAAGAAACAATCTTCGATATTTTTCTTAGACATTCAACACGGTTATTCTTGCATCAAACACAAAAATCTGAGGGCAAGAATACTAAAAAGGCAAAATGGAGAAGAGCAATGGAGATAATTCGAAGGAATGAATGCATATTCGGTGAGATAAATTTAGTTTGTTTAGTTTTTATCATGTTTTCATATTCGTTCTTGATTGTTTGATTTCTAGATTAGTTTTGATTTAGATTAGGATTAACAATTGTTCGTTCTAGTTGCAGATCTTATCAAAGATTTATTCTAATGTTACATTTTTAAAAAGTTATAATAAAAAATTCATAATTAATTAGTTACTTAGAAAAAAATTACAAAAAAATATGCATCACATCGAGACATGAGTCTTCTACTTATATCTAAAATCTTGTAAAAAAATATTATCATTTTATTGTGGTTAGGGTGGTCAGACAAACACCTACTTCTTATTTTTTCCTTGAAATTTAAGTACTACTGCATTGAAATTTCAAATTTTCACCAAATAGATTTTTTTTAAATAAACATAAACCTAGTAGTTGAGAAACTACATTAAATTTTCTACAAATTCTATTTTGGCATATTTTTTAAATAATATAGATAACTTATTCAAATTTTTATGTTAAGTTGCCTAACTCTGATTTTTCTAAATTTTATTGCAACTTAAGGGCCTATTTTTTCCATGATGATGTTGCACATGCCCCATAATATTTTTTCATGTTTAAGTATGATGTTACCATGAAGTTTAGAGAAATATTTAAGGTATTCCATTTGTTAAGCAATTAAAGGAGAATTTATCTATTTGTATATAATGTATAATATAATTGGCACAAGAGTATCTAAAACCACATTATAGGGATCACCCTCCCAAGTTTTTAGAGCCCGAAGTGTAGAGGGAAATCCTAGAAATATTTCACCTATTCATTGGTCAATCCTCATAGTTACTAACCATTGAATTTGTAAAATTCATAGATAACTAATGATATTAAGTTTGGTTCATTAAAAACCACCAATAAATTGGTGACTCTGTTGGGGAAAAAGCTAGTCCAATATCTCTAGTTTAGATCTAGTATAGGTAGAGTCAATGAAGTTTGTTATTATTTTTTTTAAAGAATAATTCATTTAAATTCTCATCATAAGTTATGTCAATTTTCTGTGAGTCTAGTTCTAGTTCTAGTTTCTATTTTCTATCAGGTTATGTTGATTTTTTTTTCTAAAATTTCAAAGGCTTCTCAAGATTACAACATACTTTTATTTCCCCATATAGTGGGTGGCAACTTTGAAGTCTCTTGTGCCAGTGGAAATTCAAAAGTTCATAGAAAGAGAGAAAGGAATATTTGAAGCCATGAGAGTAGCTAGGAACAATATGAAGAAAGATCCTGAGGAGAAGCTAGAATTTGAACTACCAAAGATAAAGAAGTCATCATGGATTGCAAAGAACACTAAAGGAAGTAAGTCTGGTAACAATATTCATCATGCATCTACAAATTTAAATGAAGATATTCATGAAGAAAAATTTTATTATGGTATTACATCTAATACTAAGGTAAATCTTGCCACAAATGAGCCCCCTATGACCACTGGTTAGCTTGATCGTGATCATTTAACATCAAATAAAGTTGAATTGTGGAAATTATGGGATAAGGAAAGTGAATCCCCAACTATAAGGGTAAATCCTTAGGGTACATATATTTTAAATGATGATAATTTCAATCCAAGAGGAAGATATTGTAGTAGGAATTTACACTATTCTTCTACAGAACCATTTAATTACTCTAGAGGATGAGGAGATAAATAGGGATATGTAAGCTTTATGAGAAGAGGAGTTGAAGCTTGAGGAGTTTGTATTCAAGTAGGCCAAAGAAAGAAAAATAAATAAAGGCTTCTATGATATAGAGATAATCTCTTAGGAAAAGGGTAGAAAGGATGAGAGAGATGGTGAAAGAAGAACCAATTCTTGAAGATCCCTTTGAACCAATTGTTTAGGAAACCTCTGATCAGCCTAAAGTAGCCATTCCTATGGGAACCACTGCTATGAGCACATATACTAATTTTTTTGTAGCAACTAAAGTTTCAAATCCTTTTTTTTCTGTTAAGAAGTCTCAACCTATTGACCATGAAAAGAAACCTATGGGTCAGCCTAAGAAACACGTCACAAATATAGAAACCCTCTTCCACTAACACATCCACCAAATATTTTGAGACTAAATCCATCCCATCAAATGCATACATGATTCTAAAGTGTTTATATTACAATTGTCCAATGAAAAATTGCAACAAGAGATAAGTAGGATGGAAATTATTGATGTAAATGTAGAAATAGAGAGGAAGATTGCATTTATCAAAACTTCAATCCCTAACCTAGTATCTTCAAGGTTTGGCCATTCAATTCTTAATACCCAATCACAAAACACTAAATCTAGTGAAGTACCTTTAGTAATAGTGGTGGTGGTGGAGGAGGAAGCGGAAAAGGGAAGAATACCCAATCTGGAGGTGGATTTGGAGGGGAGGCGGGGGTGGAAATGGGAAAGGAAAAAAATAGTCTAGTGAACAAGATGATACTAGACCCCATAATGATCGAAGAGGCCAGTTCACTAGAAGGCATATGCAAGTGGATAGGTACAAACAATTGTGCTTTTTTGGGATTCTTGTCTACCCGAACCAACTCCTTGATGATATCAGGGTTGCATTAGTTAAATTCTCTGGGAACAATGTAATAAGTAGAGGGGATTATCTAAAATCATTTGTCAATATAATGGATGATTTTGAGGTGTATTTTGAAGATGCCCTAATGAAACTATTTATTCAATCACTCACTGATGATGAAAATGAATGGTATATATCCTTTCTAGTAGAAAGCATTGTATCTTGGGAAGGGTTTAAGAGGATATTTAAAGAATAATATGGTGATAGGATTGATGTAAGGATCTTGCTAAGTGATTTCAATGATATCCTAAAGGTTCAAATGAAATGCTTTCTGATTTCAATATTAGATTTCAAAAGGCTATGAATATATTGCTTGTTGACTTGAGGCTCAATGATAATGTATGGTTGGCCAATTATTGCAATGCATTTTATTCAAAAATGAGTTATCGTTTGTGAGACAAGAATCCTCAAACTTTGAGAGAGGATTTTCCTATTGCAGTACACGTTGAAAATAATAGAAGCACATTACACAAGGTGGGGAGAATAGATGATGCCAAGATCTTAAACAATCCAAAGAAAGAAGAAAAACACTCTAACAAGAAAGGGTCTTCACTTGAGGACAAAATAGATAAAGTTGCAAGTTCCATCAAAGAAATCAATTATAGGATTTCCAGAAAAGAGAAAGTATTGACAAATGAAAAGCCTAATTTTCAAAGGAATGAGAGACGTCCTAGGCTACAAGATTACCCTTATAATACTAATTAGCATTAATAGAAAGCCAATTCAAAATAATCAAAATAACACACAAAGCAAAGTTCCCCCTGATCCATTACACAAGAATTTTGTGAACTTTTCTGATGAAACACCTTGGTGTGTTGTTTTCTAATTACCACATGCTTCTCAAACATGCTCAGTAGAATTTTTTTTTGAAGAATAATAGAATGAACCATCTGATTGTGAGCCACTTCAAGAAGATAGTGAGAAGATATATGTGCTTATGCATATATCATATTTTTCCAACGAAAACTATTCTTCAGAAGAAGAGTCACATGGGGTTGATGTTGACAATCAAAGGTAGAAATCTGATGCTTATCACCAACAAATGTTTCTTGATGAAGATGAAAATGTTGAGCATAATGTTTGTGCTTTGCAAAATGATGAAATGAATGTTTCTATAAGAAGACCCTTTGATGAGGATTATCAAAGTATGACAATTGCATTGGTATTACAAGCTAAAAATACTCATAATTTGATGAATATAATTGTAAATTGTGACCAAGGAAAGCTAGGAAGCATGTTCATGAAAGGGCTAAATACAAAAAATAAGGAACTAAGAAGGATGGTAAAGGGTGAGAAACCAAAGCCAAGGAGAGTAAAGGACCCAATATTTGGGATAAGAAAGACATTTCAACCAAGAAAAATGGTGATATTGTTTCTCAAATTGTAAAAACAAAGACTCAATAGTCAAATGTAGAGTAAGAGAAGAAACAAGAAATGAATGATGTTGAAAAGAAATGTGAAAAACAGAAGGACAAGATTGAATAAAAAATTTGTACTCCCTTATGAACTACCTAAATACAATTTGGTTGACATGTTTTAGTTGCTCCCCTAATTCAAGGTGATAGTCCCATTAATGAAGATGATTAGAATTGAAGAACACATGAAAAAGGTAGTGGCCCTTATCAATGGTGCCACTACGTCTTGTAATGATAAAAAGGGTGTCCACTCAGCCAAAAGTGAGTGGAAATCAATTAAGTGAAGAGGAAATGAAGAGAGATATTAGTGAGATCCCTCAAATTTACTTGGGTAGTACTATCATAGCTTTCTCGAGTAATATCGACCCATTTTATGTAACTCAAATTGTTGATGGTAAGCTTCTTAAAAACCAAATGATTGGCTCATGAGCTTCATCTAACATCATGTCAGTTGAGATTATGAAGGAAATTGGTTTGAAAATCAATTGTGCCTATGTAAAATGTTATGCCATGGATTCAAGAGAAATCCTAGTCATAGGAGTGATTAAGGATGTCCATACATATTGGTTTCTTTTCCTGACAAGGAGTTTGTTATGATCAGAGTTGTGGTGGAAATCCCACCATATTATGGTATGTTATATTCAAGGAAGTGGAGTGCTTCCATGGGAGGTATCATTTAGTGTAACATGTCCTTTGCCACATTCCTAATTGAGGGAAAATAAATTAAGATTATGAGAGAGCCAAAAGGTCCACACATGATTGAATTTGTCGAAGAAGAGGACAAAATTCATTTGTGGATACCAGTATTGATAAATTCGGAGTTGAAGAGTTACAAGAAGAAGAGGAAAAGCAACCTGCACCTCTGTAAAATTAAGTGTTGCAGCAAGAAAATAATGATGACTTATGGAGCATGTGTTTTGATGGTGTTTGTTCAAAAGAAGGAGCTAGTGTAGGGGTGATACTCATTTCCCCTAGTGGTAAAACATTTAAGTTTTCATTTTCACTACTATTTTTATGTACAAACAATGTAGCTGAATATGAATCTTTACTATTGGGACTAAGACTAGCTTAGAAACATGGAATCAAGAAGTTAAGATTTACTGGAGATTCAGAGCTTGTTGTTTCTCAAGTTATGTCAAGGTATGGATCAAAAAATAATAGGTTTAGTATATAAATGTTTTTTGGGACTCAATAGAATGATTTGATGCATTTGGTATTGACTGGTTGGATAGGAGTAAGATTATTTATCAAATTTACTTGCCAATATTGCACTCTAACCTAATGACATTACTTTTACAATCATTTCAAAACTTGAAATGCAAGTTAGGCTTTCAGTTCTTGATAACATAAGGAATTAGCAGATTTTCAATGATGATGAGGACATTTTGAGATTTATGTAGTGTGTAGATGAATATAAAGGTCAAGAAATTGACTTTGGAGCTTTTTTAGAAGAAGTGGATGGAAAGGAAAGAGTGTTTGGGAATGAAATCATTCAATTGAAAAATAATAAAATCCTAAAGGGGTTGGTTTCTCTGTAAAATTTTTTTGATGACCCTGAAAGAAGCAATGCTAAGAAAAAATCCACTCATAAGGAATATTAGAAGAATTAAATCTTGGAACAAAAAATGCTCCTAAGATGGTCTATATTGGGAAGAAAATGAAGCCTCAAGTCAAACAAATTTTGATTTCTTTGTTGAGAAGATATAGGACTGTGTATGTGTGATCTTACAATGATTTGAATGCCTATAGGGAAGACTTGTTTCAACATGAGATCTCCTTGAAACCTAATGCTAAGACTTTTATGCAAAATAAAAGGCCAATCAATCCCACACTAGCACTGAAGATACGAGAATAATTTTTCAAGTTAAGAGAATGAGGCATCATTAAGACAATTAGGCATTCTACATGGGTGTCTAACTTAGTGCTGGTGAGAAAAAAGAATGATGATATAAGGATTTGTGTAGATTTAAAAAATCTTAAAATGTCATCATTGAAAGACAACTATCCACTACCCAACATGGAAGCTATGTTACAAAAGGTGACTGGATGTGAGCTTGTGTCTATAATGAATGGTTTTTTAGGGTATAATGAAGTGGTGGTTAAGGAGTATGATCAATATAGGAATTCATTTACTACTCTTTGGCACACTTATGTCTATTTTAGGATGCCTTTCGGCCTAAAAAATGTAGGTACTAGTTTTCAAACGGCTATGGATGTGGCCTTTTCTGATTTTATTGATATCTTTTTAGTAGTATATCAAGATTATTTGATAGCATACAACAAGAAATAAGAAGACCATTGTATGAATTTGGAGAAGGTGCTTAAAATATAAATTGAATATGGCATATCTTTGAGTACCAAGAAATGGGTGTTTAGGGTGAAAGAAGGAATAAAAATTGATCCTAAAAGAGTGGCTGCAATAGATGAAATTCCACAACCAAAGAATGTCAAAGGCATTTAGTCATTCGTTGGATAGATCAATTTATTAAGGAGGTTTGTAGCCAACTTTGGAGAAATTACTTATCCTATTTCTAAGATGCTAAAGAAAAGAGAAAAGGTAATTTGGAGTGAGGTTCCAAGTATGGAATTTAAGAGTATCAAACAAGCCATAAAGGAGGCTCCAATATTGAAGTCTCTATCTCTATATTTCTCCAAGCCTAGGCAATTGTTTTCCTTTGCATCTTTTCACACAATTGTTGTTGTGTTTCTACACAAAAATGAAGAAGGATTTGAGCATCCCATTTCTATTTTTAGAAAATCCTTACAAGCTGCAGAACTCAAAGATGACATGATATAAAAGTAGGCCTATCCATTGGTCAAAGAAATGAAAATTTCAAGACATATTTAGTGGGAGCTACGAGCATTTCTTATGTCCCAAGTTTTGTAGTGAAAGATATTTTCACTCAACAAGAGGTCATAGGTAGGAGATGAGGATGGATCAATAGGATCCAAGAGCTCAACATTGATGTTCAAATTATAAAGCTGGTGAGAGGACAAGGTTTAGACAAATTGATAGCTGAAACCAACTTGGAAGCCAACCAAATTAATCACATATAATGTCTAGATGTTGCACCTATATGTGACATGCATACATGTGGTTGGTATAGGTGGATTGTTCAATATCTACAAACTATGCAATGTCCTGAAGATATGCTATATAATGAAATAAGAAACCTAAAGTTGCAAGCAATCAAGTATGCAAGTATTGACAATGAGATTTAGTGGAGAAGCCCTAATGGTGTACAACTCAAATGTGTTGATGAAAAACAAGTATTGGAATTGCTAGAAAAAATGCATGGTCGAGTATGTGGAGGCCAGTATATAGAAAATATGACTACCCACAAGATTTTGAGATAAATATGTTGGTGGCCCTCAATATTCAAAGATTCCCACAAATTTGAGAAAACTTATGATGCTTGTCAAATATTTTCAAGAAAGCTGAAGTTTTAAGGGAATCTACCTCTTAGACCAATTTAAGTCTAAGACCCTTTTCAATAGTGGGGTATTCACTTCATTGGTGAATTATTTGAGAAATATAGTTGGGGACACTCTTGGATTCTTGTTTCCACTAATTATTTTACAAAGTGGGTAGAGTAAATACCCACAAAGAAAGCAACAAGAAAGGTTATGATTGATTTCCTAATGAACAACATTTTGGTCAGATTTGGTGTCCTAGAGAAGAACATCTCTGATAATGCCATGTATTTTAGATCAGATTAGTTTAGAGATTTTTGTGACAAACATGGGATCTAGATATCTTATTCTTCTCCCTATCATCCCCAAGGAAATGGTCAAGTAGAATCAAGTAATAAGAGTTTGATGAAGACCATCAAGAGGGTGATTGAGAAGAATGAAGAAGCATCAGACTCAAAACTGAAGCTTGCACTTTGGGAAAATAGGGTTACTATCAAGAAATCCACTAGAAAAACCCCATTTGGTCTGCTATATGGTTTGGATGTAAGACTAACTCAGAAAAACTTGTTGAAAATATATAAATTTGTGCAAGAATATGATGAGAACATTTCTGATGAAATGTAGCATAGGGTTGATACCCTAATAGAGTTGGATGAAACTAGAAGAGAATCTCATGAAAAAAATACTAAAAATTAGCTGCAATTCAATAATTTATATGATACAAAGGCTTCTCTAAGGAAGTTTGAATTAGGAGGCATGGTAATGATGTGGAATGCTAGAGCACGGGATAAGGAAAAACATGGAAAATTTGATGCAATGTGGTTTGGTCCTTATCACATAGAAAACAAAAACAGTGGAGATTCCTATTACTTGCAAAGCTTAACTAGATAATTTCTTGAACTGATGGTACATGGATGGTTTTTGAAATCATATTTTATTTGAGGTATCTATTTTTTGATATACACTACAATTCTATGTATAGCTATATATATGTTTGCTTTAGTTTTCTTTTCTTTGGTTTGTCTAGTCTGCCTTATCTAGGTTGTCCTTGGTTTTTTTTAAGGTTTGGTCTACTTCAACCTTGAGATTTTGTGATCTCACTTTGTTCTAGAAGAATAGACATCTCCAACTAGAGTTACTTGTGGAACCCCTAAAATTTTTGTGTTCCACTAATTTTAAATGAAAATTTTGGCTATCTTTTTGGTTAGGATGAGTCATGTGACTTAGGGTTTTGGTTTTAATTTTTCTCTAAGGTTTTATTTGTTTCTTAAACCATTTAAAAAATACTAAGTAGTAAACCCTTGCATTTTTTATAATTTTCTATTGACGGGTAATTACCCATTCTCGGTTTCCCAAGTCACCACTTGAGCCATTTAACTCATTAACTTATTGGCCTCTTAAGCCTAGTATTCCTAGTTGCCACCCATTGAATCATTTTAAATCATGTTTTATATTATGCAGGTCTAAAAATATTAGGCAAGTCCTAAATGTCTTTAATATTTTCCCCTTTTATCCTAAGTCATAATCCACATTTTTCATAAATTCCTTTATGTTATGAACCTAGTGAGTGACCCCCTTTTGGGTCATAAATTTATACACATGTATTTTGAGCTTCTAAGTAATGCTTAATGGGTCCCACTGAATGCATCTTATTGGTTGCCTGCTAGCCCACTAGAATAAAATATTATGATAAAATGTTCAAGGGATAGTGGGATAGTGACACCTATCTTCCCATGTGGTGGGTCCTACCACTCTTCAAAGGCACCGATGGTAAAATATTATGAAATCAACAGTTATAATAATTTTTAACAGATGAATCTCAATCATTCCCCACTAGCCCCACTATCAGATCTTAGCTCATGGAGGGATAGCGGGTGATCACCATGTGGCATAATTTCCACCATTTTTAGAACTATTAATGACATGGAATATTTGATGAAATATTTCTCAATAGATATGGAAGTGTTAAAGAGTGAGCTATTAATAGACATTTTTGAGCATGCACATAATTTTTTCTAAAGATGTTTTAATCTTGACCACTCATCATGGTGGAAGGATAACATCATTTAATCACTAGCCTATGGATTAAATATCACACATGTTGGAGTTTGTTGAGTTTATCGTGGTCATTTCTTTCTAGCTCATGACCATAGATTTCAACCCTACATATTTCAAAGGGCTAGCAGGCTGCTAACACATGGATCTTCTAGTGTCTTATAAAGTGTGGTGGAGACACAAAGTTGATAGAAAAGATGCATACTTGGTAGAAATAAAGCATGATGGATTTCTATTTAGCAATGGAAAAATGTTCAAACTTTTTTGACTCCATCTAAGCCACACACTGGTCCACATCAATATCAAATCAATGATAAAAATTCAAGGTTTCTAAAAGTACATCATTGAGCCTTGATGGATTTTTGTCAAATTATAGGCTTTATTTTCCATAAAATATTCCCTCAAAACTTGTAGCTGATTGAAAAATAATTTCCACATAATTGTGAACTTTTTAAAGAGTGTTTCAAGTTCTTGATAACTCCAAATTAGGGTTTCCTACTTCAGTAAACCAATAAGTTTAAACTACACTCCTTTAGCTTAAATTTCCTTCGGTTTTCCTTCAAATTACTTTTATTATCATTTGAATTATGTTTTAGGTCTTATTTTAAGGTTTTCCATTCATTTGAATTGTTGCATAATTGAGAATTTTTTTAATATTTTCATCAAGTCTCTACCTAAAACATAAAATCCCTAGTTTGAACCAGTTGAGCACTAGGTCAAAATATCTCTTAGATATGGCACCAAAGGTCTAATATTTTGCACCAAAATCTCGAGCCTTTAGTTCACAATGTCTAGTAAGAACCCCTTAATTTAAGATTTAATTATGAAATTACCACCCTCAACAACTGATAAAGTGAAATGGCATCCTATGTTCCATGACCCTAGGCTTAAGGCTAGCTTTATCGACAATCAAGGTACAATCAAAGACACTACATTCTCTTACACTAGGTGGAAAATCTTCGAAGGTTGGTTTGGAAATAGAAATTCCATTATTCCACTTTGCAACCCATGGAGGTTAGACATGCCCAACTTGGTGGTCACTAATATGTATGTGGATTTTGATCTTCTAAAGGCCATTGCTAGAAATTATGACCCTCTTGTTATGGTAGTTAGAACCTATGATGGGAAAAATATGGTTTGGATCACAAAGAAAGAATTTGTAGAAGTGTTCAAGCTAAATAAGTGGAGAAGGGATATGGTGGATATCAATTATAAGAAGCTAAGGGAGGTGTATGGAAAGGTAAAACATACCTTTAGGGTTTCAGTGCTGACCCACTTTCTAATGTCAGTAGGAAAGGGAAAGGGAAAAAATATTTTGGGACCTTCTAATGTAGAGCCCCTTCCTACCAAGTATTTTCTCATGTATCTTCAAAATACTTTATTTTCCCTCTATCATATTTTTGGGTTTGATCCCTCTTCCAGCATGCCAATGGCCCATATGTATTTGGCTGCAAATATTCAACACCCCAACATTAATATTCTATAATTTTTCTACACACATATTGGAGGAGATGCACAAGGGGTTAGAAGAATTGAAGAATAGAAAACAAGCTATCATATTTTGGTGGTATTCTCTTTTCATGCATATGTTTTTGTATAGAGGATCTGATTATTTTGGTCAAGATATGGAGCTCAAAAAAAATGTGGATGGTATTGAAATGCCAGTATAGTCATGGACTCCACTATTGGATAGGCATGAGAAAAGAATCAATTTTATAGTTCCCAAACACATTTTTGCTACCAAGTTGAGAAGGGTTTTAATTATGGATGTTCCTAGAGTTCCCACAAAATTGCATGACATTTTGAGGCCAGCTGAAAGAAAGCCTTATTTGAATATTGCTCACAATTGGAGATATGTAATCCCATATAAGGATTACACTATTTTTAGGGTATATGGTACTAGGGTAACACCTCACATTTTTACAAGGGATGTGCCATTTATTATTAGCTTTCTTGTGGTCATCTGGCACCTGGGCAATGTTGATGTGTTCTTATGTGAGAAGAGAAAGGGAAAAAATTTCCCTACATACACTATTTTTTCTAATTTTGTCATGACAAAAAATAGATGGAGGAATATTGTTGATTATTACCTCAAGCCCTATGACATGAAACTAAGGGCATGTGGGAGTTATGATCATGAGGGATTCATGGTTTGGTTGATGGATAGGATCAAGGAAGGGTGACATGTTCACACCCATTCTTTCCTTGATGTCTAGGAAGATAGGATGAGAAAATGGATTATTTTTGTGAAATTAGAAAAAGAAAGATAGGTTAAGGACCTTGATTTTGAGGCTTTGTCAAATATTGGTAGTATAATTTTGAATATTGAAACTATTATTCAAAATTTTAATAAAGTTGTTACTATTTTGAAGGAGGAAAGATTAGTGCAAGATAAGGAGAAGGCCCTCATGAGAGAGGAATAATATACTCAATAGACTTCTAAAAGGATACATATATATGCAATGAAAAAGAGAACAGTAAGGAGGCAAGTGACAATTGCAACTCTTGCACAATTTGAGGAGTCTAGAGCACCATGTTTGCAACAAAAATTACTGCCAATGTCACCACCTCATTCTTCCACTCTTGAAATGATTAATTTGTATTCACCAATAAGAGAGCCATCTACTCCAAAGGATCCACAAATAAAAAGGAAAAGGGGTTAAAAAATTGGCCTTATTGAATACCTTGCAAAGGATTCAGATGATGAGATCATTATAACAAAGGATGAAATAAGATAGGTAATGTCATCCCCTCAAAGATAAATAGATCCATAAACTCTAAATCTTTGACTAAGCAAAGGCATTTTGATTGCAATAAACAACTCATACGATATCAGGTTTCAAACTTGTGAAAGCTTCATGGATGATGATGATTTTATTAGAACACAAGCTTTCCAAGAATATGTGTGGAGGGATTCGAGAGATGAATATACAATGAATGTGTAGAAAAAAGGCAATTTAAATCCCTTAGAAGCTAAAAAAGGTTATTGAAGCTAAGGTTTAGAATGAAATGAGGACCAAATACTTGAAGATCACTTTAGTAGAAGGTGGAGAGCTTGTGAGGAAGAGTGGAGTGTTTCTACTCCCAGAATGAGATTTGGCATCTATAACTGCATTTGACACTATCAAGAGACATGATGCACCCATATTTAACACTAAGGAGGAAACCACCATCTCATTATACTCATCCTTCTATAGGGGTTAGGGGAGAATTAATTATAAATAGAGTATCAAATACATCCCATCTTGAAGCAGCGACAATGAATTTCAATGTGGCTCAATTTACTAATGCTATAGTTAAGTCCTTGATAGAAGAAAGAGATAAATTTAGAACTTGGTATAATGAGATGGTGGAAAAATATAATTTCAGCTATCAAAATATTGTACAAATGCAAACATAGATGGATTTATGGAAGCAAAAATTCCAATCCATGAAACTAGGCCCATCTCAAGCTACAATTTTTACTCCACCTTCTTCAATTCTTTCACCACCTCTATTCCAAGTCAAGGATATACCTCTATAATCTGAGGATGTGTAAATTTCACAATCTGATCACGATGTTTTAGATGCACCTCAAATAAAGGAGGTCAACATAGAAGACTTATTGGAAAAGTTATAAGATTTTGAGGAGAAGTGTAAGCAGCAAGATGAGATCATTCATATGAGAAATTTGAATATTTCAATGGTATTCTTGAGCATCTGAATAATGGAATTAAAATAAATTTTATTAGCATTCATGATAAATATTCTTTAATGTTTGATGCAATAAAATATTTTGATACAGATGAGAAGGTGGCTATCCCATTAATGGATAGGTGGTTCCCAAGAGAAAAAATATTGAGGGATATGGTCATTGGGTCAACCCATGATTCAAATAAACCTCCCAACCTTCTCCAAAACCTTAGGCTTGTGACTAAGATGAAATATTCCCAATGGTTGATTGAGCCTTTGGAAGTGAAAATCAGGGAATTAGTGAAGAATTTTGATGACTGGAGCTTCATCTTGCTTCTAGATATCTTAAATGAGAATGGTGAGGTTAAATAATTTCAAGAATGGAAGGATCAAGCCAATAAGGTAATATTCACCTAGGTTAAACTAATATGTGATGGGGTAGATCTTGAGATGTTGAGGAATAACATGGAAAGGTTCGTACATATAGGGATTTTCCTCAAAGAATTTGACAGTTCTTGGAAAATCATGTGATAGTCAAATACAACCCATATAGGAAAAAGGTAGATAAGATTATGGTATTTGATTGGTTAAAAGACGAGGAATTTGCACTATGGAAGTCCAATTATGTTGATTTCCTGGACACATGAGCTACTACAATGGGAAATGGTGACTGAGATTTTGGTCTTGTGTTTGCAATAATGAAGGTTTCTGCAAGAAAAGTACAATGCATGGCCTCGAACTACTACAGATTAGGCCTTGGATATATCAAAATTCAAATATTGTACTCTCTCAAGTTCAAGTATGGTGACATGGAATGTGGACGTGGAGTTGCTTTGATATTTTTTCTTTCTCTACTTTATACCTTTTCATCCTTAAGTTTTGAAGCACATGGAATAGGTGTATAACTTATGGAAAGAATAATATGCACTAACT
Organism: Sequoiadendron giganteum; assembly: GCA_007115665.2. Taxonomy (NCBI): domain Eukaryota; kingdom Viridiplantae; phylum Streptophyta; class Pinopsida; order Cupressales; family Cupressaceae; genus Sequoiadendron; species Sequoiadendron giganteum. The sequence continues at coordinate 328,306,101 of CM021100.1, forward strand.
GAAGTGTTGGAAATTGATAGGTTGTCATTGATGTCAACAGATAATGGTATTTTTTTGATTGCAAGATTTTTTTATTTCGATTATGAATGTGTGTTGACCTGATATTTTGGTTTGGATTCTATCTAAGTAAAATATATCATTATAGGAATTTGTATATAGGTTTGACCCTAAAAGATGTATTCTACCTTGGATTTTCATGATGACATGTGAAGGCATTTGGGACATATGATTGATAGTATTTTTTTCTCCAGACCTTAGTGAGTTTTCATCCTACACTTTATTGTGGGTGATTCCAAATTTTCTCATAATTAATTATCATACCATTTGATGTTGAAGATAAGTAGTTTGATGTCTTCCAAGGGAGAATTTAGTGAGTTAATAAGTTTTTGTGTTGCACATTTGATGGAGTGTACATATGTTTGGAATTTTGGTTTGGCTTTGGCTAACCTCAATACATATTGATATTAAAGGGATCTATCTTTGGTCCATAATGAAAAATTTAGATTTTGAATCAAGGTTTCTCTAATTAGGTCGACCTAATTAAGAAACATTGATACACATGTATATATGTAAAAAAAAAATTGGTGTGGATGTGTGTGGTGAGAGAGAGAGGAATTTCACATGGTAGAAGTTGAATATGAATATGTGTGAGTTGTATAGATGAGAAACTAAGTGAGTTACTCATGCAATATGCTTCATTAGAACTAAACCCCAACACAAGGAAGGTGCATTCTTCATTATTTCACCCTCTTGGTGGTTAGGCATATTTTTGTATTCAATTTGTGAGTCTTTCAAGGATAATTATTCCTAGCAGTGAGCCCTGCATATTCTATATTTAGATATATTATATTATGAGCTAATCCTCACCATGGTTTTACCCATTTTGGGTTTTCCACATAAAAATTATGGTGTTTATGTGTGTTGATGCTTTGTTTTTTATTCCATTTCTTCTTCTGTTAATGAAGTTATATTTTTGATAATGCTTAAATGGTTTTTATGTGAATGGTTTTATGGAATACTAATTCACCCCACCCTCTCAGTATTTTAGATGTTCAAAAATTGGTATTAGATCATGGTTCCTCCAAAGAAACCTAATATCTTGAGGATGGTCGCATAATTTGATTATAAGAATCGTTTTCCTCTAGAAGTGGTCTTTGTTGGTCACTCAGAACAAAATGAAGATCTGAAGAATAAGATGAGGGAAGGAAATGATTGTACCAAGGATCTGAGGAGAATATATGAAGATGCTTGTGTTCAACTAAAATGAGAGCATAATGATATCATGAGACTACTTCATTAATTGGAAGAAATGAAAAGGATTGAAGACTGCCAAAAAGTGGAAATTGAAAGGAAGACAAGTGAATGTATAAATATCAAGCAAGAAATGGAAATTTTGAGATAAAATCTAGGAAAGGAAAAAATATTTGAGGATAAATTCAAGAAAAGAACTACAAAGCTAAATGACTTGATCGATTCCCAAAGATCTGCAATGGATAAAAGAGGCTTAGTATTTGAAGAAGAATGAAATTTAGAGATAAAGCAACCTCCAGATAATGACACTGTGCAAAGATGGAAAAATCAAGGACTTCAGAAGCTATATTGGAAGGACTCCCATTAGACAGCCTACAGTTCAAAGGTATTTATCTTTTAATGATGTATGTTATTCTTGCAATAAATTTGGACATACGGAAAAAAATTGTAAAAGTAAAGCAAAGAAAAATAATGAAATCAAGAGAAATCATAACTCAAATAAGATGATTTATTCATTTAAAGTTCACTATTATCTTTGAAATTCAATTGTGCATAAAGTGAAACAGTGCAAGTATGGATTGAATAAAAGAAAGCTTGGGTGGAAGAATATGATTTTCTTTAATTTCAGAAATCTAAATCATATTGGAAGTAGAAAATTGAGAGGTAACAATTCAGCAAAAGGATATGAATCAATCATCAAGGTTGACATGACAAAAGTTAAGAAAGAGATGGAGATAATTTGGAGAAAAGAAGGAGATTCTAGAAAGAAATCAGAACTAGAAGCATTTTTTATGTGTCATATCCTAGTATAGATACGTCACTCAAAAATTAATTTAGAATTTTGCTAAGGGGAAGCATTAATTAGAAAACTTATCAACCCCCCCTTTGATGTCATATCATGATAGAATTACATTTATTAAGGCTATGAACTCAAAATTTGTGCAGAAGGAATTTGTAGTCTCACATGTGTGAAGTAAGTATTTAGCATAATTTAAAAGGTTGAAAAATTTCACAAATTTTGAGGTGATCATCTTGCAATTTGAAGCATTAATTATAGAAGAAATCGAGATGAAAATAATAAATTTAGATATGTTTAGGAAAATGCACTCAATGAAAAGAATTTATGCAAGAAGAAGCATGAAGAGGAAGCTTGAAGACACTAGAGCAATTTCACCCTGTGGAAATTCTAAATTCAGCTTTGGTAGAAAAGATTCAAAGTTAAGTTGATGCCACTAATTCTTTTGGATTAATTTTGGTTTCTTGTATGCAATGGATTTTCCCTAACTTATAAAAAATTCATCCTATTAAATCCCCAAAACTTGATCTTCTAGGTTCTTTTTTGGATATTCCTCTTGGTGTCATACCGATTAAAGATTTGGAGCATACATTCATGGAGAAATGGAAGAATGTATTTATGGAAAATCTTGCATATTGTGGAGTGAAGAATTAACTGGAAATGGTTTTACCCTAAAAAAGAGTACAATGTTCTTTCAAAAATGAAATTGGATGTATGGAACCATTTTCTAGACTTTATTAGTGAGGGTAGATGTATCAGAATGGTGCTTAGCAGATTTCATGTTGACTTTGTGTGCTTAATGGTGCTTAGAAGATTTGATGTTGACTTTGTGTGGCTTAATGAATCATATATGATATCCAAAGATGTAATTGGGGAAGTTACTGTATTATTATCCTCCAAACCAACTCTTGTTTGTAATTTTGATAGAGAAAAGGGTTCAATAAGAAACACATTTGATGGAATCTCCAACCCAGCAGTTGAGTATGCAAGCTTAGTTATTTCATAGATGGTTCTTGGCAAAAATGATGTCTCCACTACCATAATTGATCTTGCATTAGATATGGTTGAGAATAGAACTGAATATGATCTCTTTGAGTTTCTCCTACAATAGTTGTTGGAGACTCTGAGAGATTTCAAGAAGAAAGGAGGTAAATTTAGATATGGTACATTGGTTTTATTCTTGATTTTCTACTTTATGAAGGAGATTCCTGGATTAGAAGAAGTTAGTTGGGAGAATACCTGATCGGTTTCTCATTAGATTGAAGTTCTTATAAGAAACATTGGGGACTTAGATGCTCAAGAAGATTTCCTTGGTGCATTATTTGGAAAATTCCAAAGAAAAATGAATAGAAGAAGGAGAATTGAAAGAGAATTGGTTTCAAAGTATAAGAATGACATAATATTTCTGGTAAACTCTGATAGCTACATCATTAAGCAAGTTGAACCAAGGAATTCATGGTTACTTGATTTTGGATATGAAATTGAGAAGTATTATGTTGCTGGTTGCATTGAATTGTTGGTTAACAACCTTTAGGATCTTAGTAGACCTAGAATTGGAACCTACACTAAAGTAGCTAAATCTTTTGAAGAGTTTGAATTTATCTCTGGTAAACCAAATCTTTCCAGTGGAGAAAAGAGGAAAGCAGTTGTGGTTCATGCCTCGGTTTCTTAGGTGGACCCTCCTCCTAGGAGACTCAAGAAATTGGCTTAGAGGAGGACACATCTTTAGGTAGCTCCTATTGTTGTTTCTAGAGAAAGCTCAAATGTTCTAACTAATAGATTCAATGAATTAAAGAGAAAATTAGTAAGTGACATGGTCTCTTGGGTTGAAAGAAAAACATTGTTGGAAATTGTAGATAAGTGCAAGTCTACTCATAGCTTGGCACTTGAAAAACTCAAGAATATTCAAGTTTGTGAGAAATAAATTAAGAGTTTATTCACATTCTATTGGTATTGGCCTAATACAATTCATAGGCTCAAGGATGTTGATAGCACAATTGAAACCTAGAGTAAGTTTACATCTAGCACATTTGATCTTGCTCTTAGTCTGGAGGATCAGACTTGGTATGGTTTGATAAGACTACATGAAGAATACTTTGCATCACATAGAAATAGAAAAGTTGATTGAGATGTATGGGAAGCTATAAGATCTAATCAAGATTAAGTTTTCTCCTACCTACTATGTTCATTCAATTTTGAAAGGGTTTTGAACTCTTATTCTTCTCTCAAAACTATTGAAGGAAAGGATACTTTAATTGAACTCAATTATCTATGCAACACTCTGATAGAGGAAACAAATATTTGGGATGAAGGGAGATCCTCATGGACAAGGATTCTTAGACAACTTTAGTCATCTACTGCCTTAGGTTAGTCATTTATCATCATTAATTTGTGAATATACTCCTTAGTGGGAGTATTCAGATTTGCAAAGGGACTGTTAATGCAATAAAATTCCTTTTTCCTTTTCCATTGATGTCGAAGGGGGAGAGAGAGAAGCATCATGTGAAAATAGAGAGAAAATTGAAAGTTTTTTGTGGGTAAGTTGGGAAGAGGTATATTTTTGATGGTTTTCACATTGTGTGTCACCATCAATGAAAAAGGAAGAGATTGTTGGAAATTGATAAGTTATCATTAATGTCAAGAAATAATGGAATTTTGTTGATTGTTGGTATTTTTCTACTCTGGTTATGAATGCATGTTGATCTAGTATTTTGGTCCAAATTCTATCTCAGTAAAATATATCATTACAGGACTTTGTATATAGGTTTGAGCCTACAATATGTATTCTACCTTGGAGTTTCATGATGACATGTGAAGGCATCTGGGAGATATAAATGATAGTATTATGTTCAGAAAACCTCGATGATTTTTCCTCTTGCACTCTATTGTGGGAGATTCCACATTTTCTCATAATTAATTATCATACCATGCAGTGTCAAAGATAAGTAGTGTTGTGCACTTATTGCACACACGCCCCACTGAATGTGGGGACCCTCTTTCTTCCCTCTTGGTGTTTTGACCCTTTCTTTTTGGGGGGTTTTTTCTTGCTTGGGTTTGTGCTTTAATGAACTTCTTGCCAATTGAAGTGGCATTCTTCTGAGCTGTATTGAAAATTCAAAGTTTTGGCTTTATCTCGGGTTTTTCACTATTTTCGAGAAAATTCGCCTAGGTCGGATTCTCCCGGTTCCTTCTTATTGTCTGAAATCAGCCTTTTGCACTACTTTCGGGAAAGTCCACACATCCCAGATTTCCTTAAAATCCATGGCGGTGTCTAATCCCCAAAATTCGTGGTAGTGTTGAATCCCCGAAATCCGTGGCGGTGTTGAATCCTCGAAATCCGTGGCTGTGTTGAATTCTTGAAATTCTTTGTGGCTGTGGCTATCTTGTCAGATGCATTAATGGCGTTTGTACGAGGTTTTGGGGCTTTGATATATCAATATTTTGAGAAGTGATTGATCATTTTGAGTTGTGCATTTGCTATCATTTGAGCTTGTGTGTTAAGGTTCTTGGTGTTTTGCTGGGTATTTGGATCCTCAAGGTTATTTGATCTGTACGATTGCTTTTGAAGTGTGTGGGTTGCATCCAGTCTGCATCAAGTGGTGATTTATCAGTTTCCTTCATCATAACCATTGCGCTTCCATGGTATGTATATGTACCTTGTTCTCTTTTGGTTTCAATTGCTTCTCACCATTTTGCTTGGGAGTCTTTCATGGTTTTCTGGTCCTTCTGGATGCATGTTGTCATTGTGCATTTTGGGGTTCTTTCTAGTGCACCAGTTCATTTTTAATTGATCAAATGTTTATGCTTGGTCTGATGTTGGTTCTTATTTGGGTTTTGGTTCGCTATGGCTTTAAGCTTTCTATTTTGGTGTACCAACAAGTCATCTATGCTTTCATGGTAGACATTTAGGGTTCCCAACCTAGGGCATGGCCGTTTGTTCTCGAAATTGCTGAGAAGTGGGTCATTAGTTCACGTTTTATTCATTAAGGTCCTAGGTCGGGCTGGTTTCAATTTTCTAGCTTGGATCCAAAGTGATTTGAATCACTTTGATAAAAGCAGTCGAGATATAGACAGGTTCGGGTTTTTGAGGTCTTCGCGGAAATCCACCTCCCTCGGATTTTCTCAATTGCTCTATCTTTTCTTCTTTTGTCATCTTTCTACCGGATTTCATTTGGCTTTGTCAAAATCCGTTCCATCCAGATTTTCCTAAGGTCCGCAGTCGGGTCATTCTACCGATGTTGAGCTTTGATACTATTATATCTGGATTTCACCAAAATCCGTTCCATCCGGATTTTCCTGAACAATTCGTATCCCTTCATTTTCCCCGAGTTAGTTAGGACTATTGTTGATTTCGCCAGAATCCATCTCTGGCGGATTCTTCTAGGTATTTTTGGGAAATGTTGAATTTGATGGTTATGGATCGTGGGTATCTTTGTAATACATTTGATTAACTTAAGGAGCTTATGCTAAGTATTCTTAATGCTTTTCCTTGGTTGAATTGGTGATTTAAATGATGTTTTGGGATTTTGTTTGTTTGGTTCACCGAAATTCGCCTGGCCCGGATTTTCTCAAAAATGCTTCCCAGTGTAGAATCCACAAGGGGGGCTAAATCTTGAACTTTGAGATAATGATCTTTTGCACTTATTGTTTTTGATGGATCTAATTATATGCTATATTCATGTGCTTGCAGGTGAGTTCAAGATAGAATGTTGCTGGCCGGGGCAAAGGAAAGGCAGCTGACCTTGGTGCAGAGGCATCTACCATCTCAGATGTAGAAAAGGTTAAGTTGGACATGAGGAGAAGAGTTCCTGAAAGTAATTTGATTTCAATTTGGTCAAGAATTATGGACACGAACGTTGGCATGTGGGATTACGAGGAATTCAAGGCTGAGATGTCATCACCTAACCTTCCTCTGTTATCAAGGAGAATGGTGGACTCTGGATTGGCCCATGTGGCAGGCTTTCCTTCTACAGTACAGTGTTATGAGCCAGTGCTAGAGTGTGCCAAGAATTATGATAGGAGTACGCAGAGGATTATTGGCCCTCAAGGAAGGATTCTTGTAGGATTCAGTCTAGTCTCCATTGCTGCAACCTTTGGCATGCCTGATAGATCCCATGTGGTAGGCTTTAACAAGGAAGGGGCTAAGAAATTTTATGAAGAAGACATTGTTAATTCCCAATAGGTGATTAACTCTTGGCTGGAGAAGCCTAAATCTCACTTCTCTAAGTTGCCTAAGAAACTATTCAGGCTTAAGTTCAAAAGAGAATATTATAATGTTATCACCCTTCTCAACAGGTTGGTAGGATTGAAAAGTGCAAGAATTTTTGAGACCTGGATGTTCCATATAATTGCTAGAATGGAGCAAGGGTTTGACTATCATTGGGCAAGTGCCATCGGTGTTGTGATCCATGAGCAATTGTGCAGTGTCTTACAAAGCAAGACTTTTACTATGACTTCCTATCTAGTGTATTCATTGGCAAGACTTCATCCATATAAGAGGTTGAGCACTAGAGGTATCTTTGGGCAAGATGCTATCTATGAGGTATATCCACAGTTGCACTTAACTGGTGGAAGTTATAGGAGATCAAACGATTCCTTCACTATGTATATCACCAGATTGCTCCAAGGTGCAGAGCATGTTAGAATCTCAGACAAGGCAAAAGAATTGATAGGAAGGTATGGAGCTTGGTTCATTAAGTTTCCCACCTTTTCATACATTAGAATTGATGGTTTTCAGAGGGCTCCCTACATATTGCCAACAGACCACATCATTTTGCTAGAAGTTGTTGGGAAAATCTATGATTTTCACAATATTATAAAGGGAGAAATGCATAAGACAGGTTTTGGGAATGATTTCCCTTTGAAGATAGGAATGGGTGAGGTTTGTGCCTCTATTCAGTTTGCTCATGCTATTGAGGAAGAAATGGGTACTCTTGGTCTTTCCTTCCACACCAAGAGAACAAGATTTGATATAACTGGTGAAGCTCAAAAGAAGGCCAACACGGATTATAGCCATAAGCCTCAAATTGAGGACTATTGGGTTAACCTCGCTAATGAGTTTGAGGCGAGGAAGAAGAAGTTTTCCAGACTGCCAGTGGACTTGGTGAGGCTGTATAATGTAAAGGCCATCCCAAATCAGATTGAGGAGGATTGAAATGTGATCCAAAGTCACGTTTATAAGGCAGTAAAAGATAAACCAGTTGGAGAAATTGACTGGTTGGAAGAGGAAAAGACTAATTTGGATCAGGTCATGGCCCCAGTAATTAAGTACACCAAGATGTGGTTGAAGCACAAAATACTAGAGCTAGAAAGTGAGGGTGTTCCATGCACTTATGAGCTGATGGGAGATTTGGAGTCTCATTCTGCTTCTGAGGGGTCACTTGAGCCAGAACAAAAGGGCAAAGGAAAGGTAGATTCTCCTTTCAAAATTTAGATAAGGGAACTCCAACTTGAGAAGGAGGCAGAGGTAGGCAAACAGAGGAAGCCTATTGCTAAGAAGAGGAAACATGCCTCTAGGAAAGAAGTTGAGAAGAATAAGGGAGATGTAGAGGAGGCTGAAAGTGCTCCACCGATGGAGAAGAGAAGAAGAATTATAAGATTGTCACAAAAGGGGGGAGAGACTCTTAAGGTTGACAAAGTAATTGAGCCACCAGTGGTGGAAGTGGAAAGTTCGGGGGAAAGAACACAAGTTTACATGAGGAGGTCAAGGACTCCTTCCCCAAAGGACATTGCAACAATGAAGAAGGTCTCGGTTAGCATTCCTATTGTTGAGCCAGTGAGTGTCTCTATTTCTTAGGATGCTGGTAGCCAACAAGAAGAACCAAAGAATGGTGAAATTCCTAAGGGTTTGTAGGAAGAGATATTTTAGGAAGGAGATCTCTTTAGGGCAGAAGTAGAAATCGATAAGGTATTGAAGTCTCCCTTGGTGCCATATGAAAATTCGCCTATAGGGGAGAAAGTGAACAAATCCCCTCAATAGGAGGAAGTAGTGACTAAAACTTCATCACCATCCCGAGTTGTAGAAGAGGAACAATTGCAATAGGAGGGGAATCCAACTGTGGATATTCCTAGGAGTCCAAGTGTGGAAAGGTATGCACCTGTTGATCAACAAGAAAAAGAACAAGATAGACAAAGCATAGTACCTACTGGGTTCACTATTTTGGATTAGCTTGAGAAAGGTTTAAAGAGTAAAATGGTAATAGTGGAGGATGCTCCTCCTAATTGGGATGTCCTTATGCCCAATGTGGAGAAGGGGAAAACTAAAAAGAAAGCAAGGGTTGTCTCTCAAATTGAAAGAGATGAATCAGGTAATAGGGTGGCTCATATTGCTACCCCTGCTCCCAACAAAGATAGGGACAATGTGACTGCCCAAGATTATAATGTGCAGACTATTGATTTGGGACATGCTACCGTGGAACAGGATATTGAAGAATATGAGGGTTCCAGTGCGGTGATTGTGGGGAGATTAAAGAAGGTAGTGCAGACCAGACATGAATTGGAAAGAGAAAATGAAAGACTAAAAAGATACTTGCAGGAATTGATGAAACCTTTGTAGGCTATTTGCTCCTCCTCTTGTACTATAGGATTCCTTCCCTAGGAGACAATCTCTGAGTTAGAAAAGATGAAGGGCACCTCACATGCTACAATCACTTGGTTGCAAGGTGTTCAAGAAAAAGGGGATGAAGCTATCAAAGGCATTTTTTCCACTGTAGGGCATGCTACAAGGTCAGTGACATTGCTGAAGACTATGTTAGCTCAAGATAAGGAAGATACTGACCTCCTACTCCAAAAAGTTACTGCAATTATGGGATTCACTGAGGGTGAATTGATAAGGTGTGGAATTCTTCCTCTTCCAAGGGTTTCTGAACCTTGGGAATGGTTTGAAATCCTGCTCATGAGATAGAGGGCCTTGTAGAAGGTCAATAAACATGCAATATAGATTGAGGATGCTCTAACTGATGTGTATGACAAATGCATTGCATTCTTCGAAGTCATGACTGGAAGGAAGAAGTTTGCTCCAAAGCATTTCAGTTTAGAGCAGCTTAGGGAATGGTGGAGAGATGTATTCTCCAGTCAGTGAGGGGTCAGTTACTGAACATCAGTTGGATGATGTAGCAACATACATTGTAGTCATTGACAAATATTTGACTAATAAGGCTGATTGGGATGGTACAGTTGGACAAGCAAAAGAAGATATCAAAATTCTTGAGAGAAGGATTAAGGTTTTGCCTGTGCCACCGGTTGCTGAGCTAGATAGGGTCTTGCTAGTTGTACATGCTGAAATGAATAAAACTAAAGACAAGGATGGGGAGTAATTATATAGAGTTTCATTGATATTTGTGCTTCCCATTAATTTACATGTATTGGGCCGACCTTTTGACACTTTGGCGGTTTTGGATGAAATTGGTGCTATGGCACATTTCATATAATCGAATTATTCTTGTGAGCCAACCTATTTTAGGTTATGTTTTATTGTAAAATTATAATTTGGGCTGACCTATCTTGTTGATTCTCTATAAAAAGTGGGCATGTTGCCTCATTTGAATAGTAGACAGAAAATTAAAAAATAGAGATAGAAGGATAGGTAGATTAGGAGAATAGTTGTATCCGAGCAAGTTAGGGTTTATTTTCAAAGCAGATGTTGTAACAGAACAACTTGGATTGTTGCTATTTTGGATGAAATAATATAAGAGAGATATTGTGTTTGGTATCTATCTTTTGGAATCTCATCTGGCATGGTTCTTGTTATTCTATCTTTCAAATTGCTTATTGTTTATGGTTAGATGATTAGGTGATTTTATAATGCTTAGGGTTTCATGTTTGGAATGTTGTAGCGATCTCTAGTCCATACTTTTTGCAATTAGCTAATTGTTAGCTACTTTGCAAAGTTAGCCTAGGCTTATATTTGTGCTTAGCTCAATTGTGAAAGTTATTCATCTCAGTTGTTGTAAGGTTGACTGGGTGAATGTTCATGATTTGAAAATATTTCAATACCTTAGAAGATTGCACTATTTTTGTGGAGTTACAGATTCATCTAGGTTAAGCAGAAAATAGTTTATGAGAGATTGGTCCATTTTGAGCATCTTATCATTTGGCATTTTCAATCTTAGTATTAAAAGTAGTTTTAAGATTATCTCTAGAAACCTTTATCTTTTGCTATTTCTTTATTATCTAATTTGTATCAAGTTTGAGGATATCAATCTATTGCTTATATCTAATAAGTTTGAAATCCAGCTCTGCTCGTAGTAAGGTCCCTTTGTGATTACTAGCATTTTCACATTATCTCTAAGTTGTTTCATTGCATTGTCAAGACCTAAAATTAGAGACCTTGGGGTTATCTCTTTTCCATAGAGATTTACCTTTCAAGAGAGATAGGATATTATATTATGTCTGAGTTGTTGTTGTGTAGAAAACACCATCAACAAGTAGTTTGATGTCATCCAAGGGAGAATTCAATGATTTAAAAAAAATTTGTGTTGCACATTTGATGGAGTGTACATATGTTTTGAATTTTGGTTTGGTTTTGGCTGACCTAAATACATATCGATATTAAAGGGATCTATCTTAGGTCCTTTACAACAAAGTTAGTTTTTCAATAAAGGTTTCTCTAACTAGGCTGACCTAATTAAGAAACATAGATAAAAATGTATATTCTTTGGTGTGGATGTGTGTGGTGAGAGATAGAGGAAGTTCTCATGGTAGAAGTATGAATATGTGCAAATTGTATATATGAGAAGATGAGTGAGTTACTCATGCATTGTGCTTCACTGGAATAGAACTCCATCATAGGGAAGGTGAATTATTTATTAGTTCACCCTCTTATCAGTGAGCCATACCTTTTGTATCTTGCAAGTTAACCATCTTTTTGTATTCAAGTTGTGAGCCTTTCAAGGATAGTGAGTCCTAGAAGTGAGCCCTCTAATATTCTATATCCAGATATATTATATTGTACTAATTCTCACTATGCTTTTTCCCATTTTGGGTTTTCCACATAAAAATTATAGTGTTCATGTGGGTTGATGCTTTGTTTTGATTTCATGTCTTCTTCTAGTAATATAGTCACACTTGTGATAATTCTTTAATGGTTTTTATGTGAATGGTTTTATGGAATACTGATTCACCCCCCCTCTCAATATTTTGGATGTTCAACATGAAGAGCCTTTTGTAAGGTGGGAGAATCTTCATCAACAAATGAATTTTTTTTCCATATTATGTGAAATTATCCCTTGTATTTTGGAAAATATAACTACCTTTTGATGTAAAATTGAATTTCAAATGAAAACATGACATGTGTACAATTTTTCTCGAAGCTTGCTTTGCTCCCTTGTTCTTATAAAAGGGAATTCAAGGCCAGTTGTAATGGTGAATGTATAGCAGTGTTCTCATTATTTTGAATACAAACAAAAAAATATTCGAGGCTACCATTCTCCATTGTATACTTTGCATAGATTTGAATACAAAGAAATCAAATATTTCTTCTATTCATCTTCTTTTCTTTCACTGAATGTTTATTCATGGTTATTATGCTTGTTCGAAGAATGAGTTAAATATGTATTAACATGAATGAAGGTTTATGTTAATGTATGCATGGATAACTAAGTATTGTTGGTTAAGTTTCTAGTATTAATGGTGTAAGGCATCATTGATAAGCATTGTAATGACAAGAATAATGCTCTTGTATGTTTTCAATTACATGGTTTAGAATTTTCCACCCTAGGATAAGGCATTAGTTGTACTATGTTATAGTTTCCTAGATAATTCAGAGTAGATACATTCAAAATCAATTACAATATCCATTTTATATGTGAATGTATGTTGACAGGAATCATAATATTTTCTCATGTTTAAGTATGATGTTACTATGAAGGTTATCCAAATATTTAAGGTATTCCATCTATTATGCAATTAAAGGAGAACTTATCTATTTTTTTACAATGTATATTATAATTGGCACAAGGGTATCTAAAGATAAATTGTAGGGATCACCCTCTCAAGTTTTGTAGAGCTCAAAGTGTAAGGGGAAATCCTAGCATTCTTTCACCTGTTCATTGGCCAATCCCCATAGTTATTGACCATTGAACTTGGAAAATTCATAGATAATTTATGAGATTAAGTTTGGTTCATTAAAAAACACCAACAAGGGGTAGTGTTAAGAAACAAAAATAAGAAGACATTGTGATAGTAGGGAATGTTTCAGAATTAAAGGAATATGTTTCTAAAAATGTGCATGCTCTTGTGAAAAGAAAATGGTATATATCAGTTGCCTCTAAATCAGATTCAGTGGACATTTTTGTTGTTAAAAAAACTAGGAAAATAACCCAAACTAGCCCTGCCAGTTAGGGTTATTTGTGCACTGGGGGTTGTGATGGTCAATTTTTGGAGAGAGATAAGTATCTATTTTTAGAGGAAATAAATGTAAGGAAGTAAATACAAGAAGCACTATAAAGGATTACAAACAATTAGAAGACCTAGTGAAGACTTATGAACAAAGGCACAAGGAAAGAGACTTCAAAATTTAAGAGTTTAGGGAGAACTTGCACACTTATGGGCATGTGTCTAAATAATAATTTCTTGCACAACTTGCAATTGTAAACGTAGGAAACATAGATCTCATAGCTGAGAATAAAAGATCCCCTACTATAAAAACTTCAACCTATCATACAACCATGTCTCTAGGTTATTAGCTATGGAGAGTCACTCAAGAATTATCCCAAAAAAAGGAGAAATGGGATAAAGAAAAATAAACAATGGTTTTAGTGCTCTCCAAAGTACTAGAGAGTGAATATATTGAGTTAAAAAAGTTAACGGTCAAGATTGAGGAAGTAGCAAATAATTTTGCTTACATTGTTTGGTGCAAAACTCTTGCTAGGATATGTGCTTTATTTTTACAAGAAAAATTCTTGAGTTATCAATTTAGTAAATTGATTAGTAATCTGCCAGTTGCAATAAGTAGGAAGTTTGATTTTCTAAATATTTTTGTTGATGCCACACTTGATGAAAAATACTAATTGTGTGAATTTTATTTACATAATTATGTTTTTCCGGATAACACAGAGTGGAACCCATTAGTATTTATGGCTGATTAAAAATTAGGGCACTAGCATCATACTTCGAGAATAAAAAGTAGAGGGGTGAGATTATTCAAGAATATGTTGAGAGAGAGAAGTCAATTTCTCTCCCAGTTAGAAAGGAATCCAAAACCCCCATGTAATAATAGAGGAATGGATAGAAATTTTGTATTACAAAGGTGTAGGCAGAGAAGACATGAATTTGAGGATCAATGAATATGAAATAATGTAGATAGTGACTGTGGAACTCATCCATCATTTTTACCTATTTGTGCAAGAAAGGTGGGATATTTTAACCCCTAAGTTGCAGAGAAAGGAGCCCCACTTTATTTATATTTCATATGCATGCTTGAGAGAACATGAAAGTACATGGATGTTGCCAAAGAAAGGGGACTTGCATGGGTACCAATAACCTTCCAACCACCAATGCTTCTTTACCCAATACCAAATTGCATAGGGGAAAGAATGAGGAACATGAGGAAGCTAAGCTTACCAGAATGGATAGACTTGCATGCTATGAAGGATTTTATTTGAAATAGATCAAAGGAGTGGATATTGTTACAAATATCATGGAGATCACTTTGCATTACAACCTCCAACCCTTGTTGATTTCCTTGAGGACAAGAAAATGAGTAGTGGGGGGGATGATGAGTCTAGTTATTAGTTAGTTTTCTGTTGTTTTTATGCATACTCAGACATTTATAGACACTTATTTCATATATATTCCTAAATATTTACTACCTTCTATGTTCATTATGTAAACCTCGACCTGACTTGAAGTATATGGGATATGTTTATAATGTGATAGTTATTATATAATTAATGTGTGAATATGTATGAATTGCAATGAATAGTTTTTTTTAAGCTATGGTTATTAGTATTGTGTAGATGTATGAACTAAATATTTGTAGCCAAGGAGCCAGAGGAGGTAGACTATAGCCCATAACAACTAGGAGGCATAGCTTGCAACCAAAGGACTTATTGTAATAAAGTTGTAGTTCTATTTGGACTCTTCTTCCTTTTTCAATTATAGTTTAGTTGCTTAGACTTTATCATACTATGTTATGTAGGGAGTGGTAATTTATGATTTTATTTTAGATTCCTTATGTTAATAAACTCCCTTGTGCCTATATGTATGGTTTGGTGGTTGAGGCATTAGTTAAGTTTGTTGATTTTAAAGTAGCAGATATAACAATAAGATACTTCTAGTTAAGTTCTTATTTTTATAACAAATAATTTTCATGTTCTTATGAATAATATATTCTGGTAGAATCTTATCTGATTGTGATAGTTTGAGTTATGCAATGAATGGTTTTTAGTAATTTCCATGATTACATTAATTTGAGGAACTAGATTTGGATTAAACCTATGGAGATAGTCACTTAAGCAAGGGCCACTCACGGTAACTATTCTAGACTTTATTTTTTATAAATTTATTTATGTTTTAGTAGTTACTCCATGAATGCATGTTGTCTTAATTATATTCCTTATGTTACAATTATAAATGAATTCATGAACAAATCTTGTCTTACATTAATTCTTTAGTTTTTAACAATCTTGTTGGTGTTTCCAATTGATTTTCTAGATTATCCTAAAGGCTATCTACTCATTATGCTTAGGGACCCTAGGTTAGTGGCCAACAAACAAGAGACAAATATACAAGTTCTTGTCTACACTTTAGGTTCTACAAAACCAAGGTGGGTACCCCTATAACATAATACACATATAACACCTCTATGCGATGATGCCTTTGATAATAGATCATCATACTGCAATGGTGGAAGGCCTTTGATGGGATAAATCATCCATGTGGCCTTCTAAACTTTCAATGACTTTTAGTATTATGAAAATGAACATAAAAGTAAAATGCAAGAAAATAAAAGGTTTTGATTTTATGGTTTGAAGGTTTGATTCTACCCTAGTTTCAAACTTTTTGAATCTCCTTAACCAGTGACTAATCCATACAGATTCAGGAATGAAACAAAATCCTACAATAGATCAACCATGACTTCTCATAACCTCACTACATTATAGTGAGAATCCAAAAAAAGGAAAACACTATCACACTACCCAGTAATCCATACTATAAAAACATTACCTTCACTATCTCTATGCAAACATTTACATTACTCCTTGAATGATAGGAAAACACAAAACCAATTCAAACAAAAAATGTGTTTGCATAATCTAAATAACCCTTGATTACATTGATTCAAAAGATAAAGTGCACAATGCTAGAGACTATGACACATTGACATTTAAATTTGAGATAAAATATAATGTGTATTGCACTCATCTATTGTTATTACAAAGAAAAAATTAAAACATTCCCTATATGAATTTCAAATGCATAACCTATTCAACTTGACTTAATACAAATATTTACAAAAAAATAGAAGTAAAAACCATGGAAAGGGGAAAAATAATCCAAACCCCTTAGGTTGGAGAGAAGAAATCCAAACCCAAACAAAAATAATAAAATTTTCTTTTTAGTGGAGGCATAACTCAGAATTGACCTCAAATCCAAATGCTAACTCAATCAAATTTACTGAGAGGATGAAATGTGATCAAATTATAATATTTGAGAGTCCACCCAAAACAAGAGTTGCAACTCTAGGTGCAAAGACCTTTGGCATCTTGAAAAAACACCCCATAATGTCCCTCATGAACGTAGGCATGGTACTCCTAGGAATTTCGTAACCAAATCTAGACAAACAAGATATCTTTGATAGATCGCACCCTTCTCCATCTTCCATGCGTTTATTATCAACCAATGTGAGTAGCTTGGGTAGTTACAACAAGTGATTTTTCCATTTATGTACACCCACAAATGTTTCTTGCATTCACACCATGTGTCATTGCCTAGAAATTGTAGAATCTGATATTTGAATGGTGGTGATCAATCCATCTCCTTGCACCAAGATCAAATTCCCATCACTCATTGCCTTGAAATTTAATACCTGGTCATCAGATTAAAAACCTTTACATTTGGGCCGTTGATCACCATCGCATCATTTGTGCCTATTGCACTTAGCCCAGTTTGGAGTAATCTGATCCTACCACCTATCATTCTAGACCCCTATGAACATACCATACCATTTTAAATTAAACCTAGACCCCACCATCACCTTCATATTTTATCACACAAAGGACTCAAGTACTGTAGCACATAAACATGATGAACTAGAATATTCACTTCACATATTCCTCCCCTATTTCCTCATCATGCATCATAGAAAGGAAACCAACCTCAAAATACACAATAATGATTCAAATACTGCATGTGATAGCCATTGGATATTTATCTTTACATCCGAGTTGTTGGTTCTCCATTGTAACAAATAAGACTATTGCGGTTAGCACCATCACAACCTCATTCACAACAATGATTCACACAATTACTGTTAGATATTTTTTATCCAATTGCAACTATTGATTTCTATGTGCCACAAAGCACATGCCTCATCCCACCAAGACACATATCACCTACTCTCTCACCCGTTGGGCCAAATAAAGGTCCCACCATATCACTGTGGGATAGTGGGAACCTGCCACCTATCTTATTGGAATATTATTTTGGTATATGCCCTCCTTCATCACATATTGAATTTATCCTTAAGCTTAGCTAAGATAAAACTTTGATGCACTAGAAGAGTGTAATGCAATAACTATCTTCCACATTTCCTTGTTGTCATACTTCACCACCATCGCTCGTCACATGAAGGTCCTTGCCACTCTAGAACATAATTGTGATGTATTAAAGGCTAGCGATGACCATTAGATTTCCATCCTTAAATATGGTCCTTTGGTAACTTGAACATAGCACATTCTTATGTGTAGGATCATCATGGAAAAAATAGGCCCTTAAGTGGTGATGAAAATTCAGAAAATCAGAGTTAGGCAACTTGACATAAAAATTTGAGTAAGTTATCTACATTATTTCAAAAATATATATGAATAGAATTTGTAGCAAATTGAATGTAGTTTCTAAAATACTAGGTTTATTTCAAAAAAATCTCTTTGGTGAAAATTTGAAATTTCAATGCAGTAGTACTTATATTTAAAGGAAAAATAAGAAGTAGGTGTCTGTCTGACCACCCTAACCACAAGAAAATGAAATTATTTTCTTATAATATTTTAGATATAAGTAGAGGACTCATTTCCCGATGTGAAGCATAATTTTTTCTGATTTTTTTCAAAGTAAATAATTAATTATGATTTTTTTATTAAAAATTTTAAAATATATAAAACTCGTATGTCTAACCACCTTAACTTGGTAAAAAATTAATTAAATTCAATAATTATTTTAATCATATAGTATGGGAAGCATAAAATTTGACTCATGTTTCATATTCAAAAAATGTGATACCGTTTGAAAGCTATATATGTTTATCAATTAGCCTATCAATCAGGACTTTACTCGTAATTCAAATAGAAAATGAATAATATTTTTTTATTAAATTCAAAGTAAACAATAATTTATATTGGTGGAAAGCTAAGAATCTCCTTTAAAAACCCTTTTCATTTCATTAATTTTGGGTTAAAAAAAAAATTCATCAACCACATGGGCCATCATATCACTTACATATCGCAACTTTTGGGCCCATCCTGCACATACCCACATCACAAAACTGACCCCCTATGTGAGTATGAAAATTTGATGCACTAGACCCTCGCAATGACCATTGAATCATCATTCTTCATCACTCACCATTGATCTTCAAACATTTCCCATTGCACAAAGTAGCCTAAGAATGAAAGTTGAAATTGCGATGTGAAGGAATACAATGATGGAATAAGGGATCATCGTGTGGTGACTTCTTGCTGCCTTGCAAGGAATCTGAATCCCCATGTGGGTCCACTATGATGTCACAACCCATCTTATTGTTACTGAGTTAATTTCACCATCACGAGTAAATAGGATGATAAATACAATCATGATTTTGATATATTTGATAAATGAATTGAATATTGAAATATGTATTAAGATGTTATTGGTATGAAAGAGTACTTATTTTTATATTGATTATGAAAAATCTAAGAATATGTATTATGAATATTCTAATGTTTTATGATGAAAGTGGATTTCATGTGAATTTTTAACTCCCATTGAAAATGTGTCAAGTTGGACACAGGTATAGGTTCAATCCTTTGGAAGGGAGGGGAAGTACCACTTAGGAGAAGTGATTGGTTGGGTAACCCTTAATTAAACCTTGTTGATCTTACACACACTCACAACCTAGACTTGGTTTGGAAGAGTTGAGTCAGTTGGGATTCGGTAAGTGAACCCTTCATCTTAGTCATGGCTTATTGGAATTATTTGGTTGACTTTGATTGATTGATCAAGTTATCAATATTCAATCCTTGAGTCTTTGAGCTCTTCGTATAGTTATCTTTAAGTTGATTCATATTTATGTTAAATGTATAGATGTATATGGGTATATATAATGATCCATGTATGAGAGCATAAGCATATGGACATGTATGTAACTAGAAATCCTTATGAGCATGCATTCATGAGAAGTCAACTATACATGTGTATATATATACTTAATGTATATGTATATTGAAAAGGATATGAATGTATTCATGTTTAAAATAAATAATAGCATGCTATGTGTATGTATAAGCATATTAAAATATATATGAAAGAGTTGGAGTAATGATATATATGTTTAATATATGTATATACTAATATGTGTGTGAATTATATAAGGGAAATGTACATTATATATATAAGTATATATCTATAAACATATATATCGTTATGATCCAATTGTATGTAAAAATATATATGTATATATATGTGTATATGTGTATGTATATACACCCGCATATTGTTTATGAAAATGATAACGTGGATATATGCATTCTATGTTGAATGATTTATTAGTGAATGCTTGTTAATATATATACACGTATATAATATATACATGTTTATCTATATTATAAAGCACTCAAATTAAAAGGAATATGGCATTGTGATACATAACTTGCATGAATGATAAAAACATGTGCCCAACAAAAATCATGTGCCTTTGAACATTGTTTAATGCATGAAGCATGGAAATTAAAAATAGAATACTATATGTATATGCACACCAAGTAATGGAGGCATGAAAAGATAAAAAGGAAGATAAAAATTCCACACTCATAAAGTGAATCAAGTCTTCATCCAATGATTTGAATGAGTCAACAATAAGTATTAATTACAATAATAAGAAGACCAACATGTAAGGTATACTACAATAGACAAATTCGATGAATTTTCCTAAGTTCAAAATAAATAGCCATGACCAAGTTGACTATTTGATATGTGCACATCCAAGAGGAGTCTAACTTATTCCTTTGTTTTAAACAACAAGCTTATGATTAGGAAATATGGTGTTTTTGGTGTCACCATTTTATGATTTGCATAAACCAAATAGAATTTGAGTTTAGAAAATTTATTTTCTATATTTTAAACATATGCAAATGGTTATTGGTCAAACCATAGCTAGCATTGATTGAGTTCAATCTATTATTCTAATTACTAATTATTTTCTTCTAATACTCCCACCTTTTTCTTGAGAGGAGTCAATTTGTGTAGAAAATCGATAGGCATTCTTGTATCATATTTTTGTATAAATAGGTGAGTTATTTCTCTTATTTGGATGGCCATTCTTAGTTTCATTATAATTATTTTATCCTAGGGATATTCATTTTTGAGTTGGACATATTTTGTGAGAGCATAGTGTGGGAGGTTTTTGTGAGATTTTGCTTTCAGTGGATATAGTTTTTTTAGGAGAAGTCTAGCAAGCTAATGTTGAAAAGTAAAGAACAAGTTTGGTCAATTGGATTAAGAAATAAATAGGAATGAGATTCTATTCTCCTTATGTTTATCTTTTCATATGAAAGATTCATTATCTTGTTTGAATTGTTTGGAATTTCATGATAATGCTTGTATTAGAGAAAAAATATATATTTTAGAAATGAAAAGAATCATGTTATATTTTCCTAATGATAATTTTTATGTTCTCCATATTAAGGAGTGATTATCATCATTATTATTATATACTAGGAATGATGAAATGTGATTGGCTTAAGGAAGTTTCTTAATACTCTTATATACCCTATATGGGAATTTAGATAATGGTTATATACAAAGATAGTATACACTACATGTATAATGTGAAACTTATGAATGTTATGAAGTGACTTGCATTGTTATTTTATAATGCTAGTAAGCCTTAGGAATGATAAGGTTTAGCAATAATTCAATAATGATAGTGTGAAAGATATGATAAATTGAGACATCATATTGCAAATCTATACTAGAATGATCACCTGATCATTACTTTACTTTTGAATTAAACCCTAGGTTGAGAATAACCTACTTGATTGGGTTGTTTATTTTATCTTTGGTTTGATCACATAGGTTGGTATTAACCTACATGATTGGACTAGTCATTGATTGTTGACTTTATCCTAGAATTAGGATATTCCAAGGTTGAGACACACCTATGTGATTAAGTTGACTACTTGAGTTTATGAATTACTACTTGATTAGATTCATAGGTTGGATTACCTATTGAGTTATATTTCTTACATGTTTGGTTGCTTTATACTCTTGAAATGAAGTCATAATATTGACAAGATCCTACTTTTTAAGTAACCCTTTTTACTAAGGAGTTTGCACTCTTGAATAGAATCATTTATTGATATAATCATTCTTCTATATAGTTCATTTATTGATGAGATTATACTCTTGATCAGAATCTCTCTTTTTCATATTCTTGAAGGGAGTCATTTATTGATGATTATTTAGTTCTATAATAAGATGAAGTTTGTGTAGCTATACTTTAGAATATAAAGTTATTTATTATGAAATTCTTGTTTAGTTAGAGTTATGACAGGAATAGGTTATTCTTTGGATAGATTGTCCAACGAAGGGGATAGCTTATACAAGTGAACAATCAAGAGAAGTATCTTTGTGATTTGAGAAAGGGAATAGGTTATTTCTAGGTTAATGATTACCTATGAAAGTAAATTCCCTAAGCATAGTATATGAATGGTCATAACCCAAACAAAGCTATGGTAGTGTATGTGAATAGTATGACTGTCATTCAATGTACTAAGTGATAATACTTTGGCAAAAGTAGTATAATTCTCCACTAGTTGCACTGTCAATTCATTGTGTTCCTTTTATGCATTCTAGATCAGTATTTTCATACTCGTAGGTGTAGCTATTATATGGTTATGTTCTAAATTGTAGGGCACAAAACTAAGCTCAAGTAGCCTATTGTTATGGGTTTTTATGAACAAATATCTTTTTGAAGGGTAGGGCCATCTTTTCATATGTGGCAGATGTGCGGGGGATTTAATTTGAGTTCTTGGTTGGAAAAAAATTGCTTGTGTGATGCTTCTCCTCATCATTTGGTAGCCGAGGATTGTAGATGTGTGTGCCAGTATTGGGGACAACTAGAGTGTGCACACCCAAGAATGGAAACATCTAGAATGTATGCACTAATGTGGTGACATCAAGACCAATTTATATATCTATTTCCAAATGAATTTTAGAGGAGCTATGTATGTATCTTGTACCCATTTATATGGAAGAATGTAATCATGACTGATAAAGTTGAGTTTAATAAACATGAAGTCTATGTTATGGAGTGATTTGAGAAATTAAAATGAAATACAATTAAATTTTGGAACAGTGTATTTCAAATGTGCATATAATTTACATCATGGAAAGAAATTTTTTGATTCTGATCATTCACTTGAGGTGAAAACATTGAAATTCTACTAAGTAGAACATCAGGGTTCTTACATGTGGTATCAAAGCAACCAAGTTTAGCTCTAGAGACTATGGGTTCATTAGGTGAAATTAAATGTAAACCTTATTGGAAGTTAAAGGTTACCAAGATGGCAAGAGGAAAGAATAAATAAAAATGAAAAGGAAGATAAGATTCCAAGAAACTTGTTTCAGTTTGGGACTAGAGAATAATCATGTAATACCCCTCTGTTTTGCTTCTCATTTCATGTTGCTTATGTTTTGCTTGGATTGCAGCTACTGTGATACTGGACACATTTTATTATGATGTTTTGATCGCTACTTTTGAGCGACAACTATTACTATGTGATGTGATTATCTAATTTTATTTTACATGCTTTGATGAATTAATGATGACAGTAGAATTATCATGTGATTATTTATGAGAATATTGTTATGACATTAGTGTCAGTCTTTGGTGAGTGTATTGGTGAAGGAGACGGGTTCACATCACTCGCTTGCGAGCGCCCTGCGAATCCAAGATTTCTCCTTCACGGTGTGAATTATATACTGCATATATTATGTTGATTTTGATTACAGGTTGCAGGTACATGACATCGACTCCACCTGGTTCCACAGGTTTGAGCGTGTCGATCCAACGATTAAGTTGAATGGGAGATAGTAGCTTGGTAACATGTGTCAGGTCTACACCCTAGCCTTAGTGTGTAGTCAGTTCTGATTATTGAGTCATGTTGTATCTTATTGGATGTTATGTAATATTTTGAAAAGTGATGTCCCTTTTAAAATAGCTCTTTTAAAAAAATTGCATTGGCTGGAAGAAATAATTATTCTATATTATTTTAATATTATGCTCATTGGTTAGATTTAAATTGATTATTGAAATTAAACTTAAATTATTTATTTAATTAAATTTAAATCTCAAGGGATTAAATTTAATTAATAAATAATTGTAAGTAGGTTTATTAAAGTTGAATTATTTAATTTATTAAATTTAAATCTCAAGGGATTGAATTTAATTATTAAATAATTGAAAGTGTGTTAGTTTAGTTAAAGTACTTATTTAATTAGATTTAAATCTCAAGGGATTAAATTTAATTAATAAATAATTGTGAGTAAGTTAATTAAAGTTAAATTGGTTATTTAATTAAATTTAAATCTCAAGTGATTGAATTTAGTTATTAGATAATTTACTAATAATTAAGTAAGTGTATTTGAATTGTAAAATTAAATTAAATCAAAAAGAGAATTTTGAGAAATTGAAATTTTACTTTAAAGTCAAATTAGGGCCTTCTCAAATAAAAGAGAAAATGAAATTAACTTGTAAATTCAATTCTTGCATTTGAAAGTGAATTAGGGTTACATTAGGTTATTTTGGAAATTTTGAGGAATTGTTGTTTTATAAGTTTAGGGCAGAAAAATTTGGGGATTCTTCTTCCTTCATTTTTTTGACAGGCATGAAATTTGTGGGAGAGATTTTGATGAAAGTTTAGGGAATTATTTTCTGGTTGAGGAATTAAATTGAAAGGGGAGAAAAATTCTGTGAAGAAGGTGGAGCTATTGGATAGAAGCTTGCTGGAAATTCTTTGCATTTGGGAAAAGAAATTGTGAAGGGTTCAAAGGAAATTCTGCATCAAGGAACTTGGTGGCTGCAAATAACCAGGTTTTCTTTTATTTCCTTGTCTTATTGTTGCTAGTTTAACCTATTTTGTTTAAATGATAAGAGGTTTGTAAATGGGGAAATTTTCTTGAAACCCTAGGTTAAACTTCAATGGTTTGATATTCAGATTTATTTGTTTTTAAAATGCAAACCCTTTTAGAAAAATTGTGGAAAAACCCTAGATCATTGTATCAATCTTCTTGTGTTTAGAATTTTTGAAAACACAAAGAAAGGGGAATGGTTTCATTTGTTATTCTGAATTTAACCTTTGTTTTGAAAGGTTTCAATGTTTGCAAAATTTAGTTTCTGGTTGTTAACCTATTTTCTTCAATTTCACTAGTTGAAGAAATTCTGGAAAAAAAATATATATATATATGATAATATACATTACATATACCATATTTTAAATATGATATACATAATCTATATAATCATATATATATATAAATTTTTATTTTATTTCCTATATTAATGTTTTTTTTCTGGCCGCCGTACGAGCCTGTGTCCATCTGTACCTGCGTACGAAATTACACCATGTGGAATTTTTTTTATAAAAAAAAAAAATTGAATTGTTGTGGGGGGTTCGGCCCCCCCCACATTTCTTTGTTATGCACAGTGGGTACGCAGTACCCACTGGGCAGTGCGCCACCCATATGGGGGACGCACTGTCCAATGAGGACTGCGGCCCCCTCCTTACACTATTGCGGTCGCTGTACATAGAGTATAGTCGACGCAGGCGTTCCAGTCTGCGGACAATCCGCGGGTACCGGCGGTACCATCCGTCGGACGAGGTACCGTCCGGACTCGCGTACTTTGTTTTTCTTTTAATTTTTTTTTTGTTATTTTAAATTTCATTTTATTTATTTATTTTTTTATTTGATTTTGTTTATTTAAATTCGTTTTTAAATTTTATTTTATTTCGATTTGGTATGTATTTTATATATATATAATATTATAATATAATATATATATAGTATGTAATTAATATTATATATATTGTTTATGTAATTTTTATTTAAAGTTATTCTTGTATAATCGATTTATTGGATCAAGAAGAAATATTGATTTTAATAGTGCATATTATTATGAGGTGTTTTTCTTTGTAAATGTGTGTATTTTATACCTTGCTAAACATGAGAGCATTCAACAACTTAGACAATTAACTATAGTCGAATTCATTATTGCTCAGGATTTGATTTAGTTGTAGAGATTACGTATTTAATAAAATATTGATTGGTTGATGTAAAGCCTTGAATGAATTATTTTACTTTGCTACGAAGAGCATTAGATTAGGAACATGGTTTTAGAATAACCAAAAGTAGTATTTTCATTTCCAATGCATGAGTTCATCGATGTATCTTTTAATGAATAATTTGTGAATGATTGTTGAGAAGTTGGGTTGTGAAGTCTTCCAGTTAAACGTGGGTCATTCCCTTGTTGAAAGATTGCTTTGATTTCCCTTGGGTAGTGTTACAATTATCTTGTGTCCTCCTAGTATTGGAGTGGATTCCTTTGTGTTGCCTCCTAGGATTGGAGAGAGTTTATTGGTTCAATTCTGTAGCACTTGAGTAACCCTTGGAGTTAGTTTTGTAGTGTGTTATCCAATTAGAAGAGTGGCTTTTGTTAGGGGCCGGAGCCCAAAGAGGTAAACCGGGAAACCTTCAGAAGTGATTTTAACAACTGAGAACTAAAGTAAATATACTTAGCATATTAGGATGTAGTTCACATTAACCAAGATAAGTTAACCTCACTCACAGGCACAAGGGTTTGTTTAGACTTGGGGTGGGTGAGAAGGCCTGGAATGGCAAGATCACTATCTCATCCCTATGAGAGGTAGTTGATTCCGCTTGAGTTAGTATGAGTGTCGGGATTCAGTTGAAGTCACTAGGATTTTCGGAGCCTATGAAGAATGCCTAGAGGATATCTCATGACAAACCTTGCGATGACACTTTGTCTAGGATAACACCGTGGTTTTGTTGTGCGTATGTTTTCTTTAGCACACTTGATTATATTATGTCTGGAAGCAATGTAACCATGATTAGAGTTTTGACTTTATTGTGTATATGTGTGGTTGAGTCAGTTTGTATCAGTATGAGTCTTCCTTTGGTTTGAGGTGGTAGGTTTCTCGTCCATGTTACTTGGTTACTATCTCCTAGCATGGGGGGTGGTCCTTCGGGTACCACATGGTTGGGTGGAACATGCACCATAACCGTTGGGTTCCCTTGATCTTCAGTACTTGGTGGCGAGACTTCTTGATGGACATCCCACTTGTCCTTCTTTTGGATTCTTGTATTTTGTATCTCTTAATGTAATGATATTGTTTAACCCCTCTTGTGTATGAGTTGGACCTTGTAATAATCGCACTTTTGTATTTGTACTCATTCCGGGAATGAGGATTGTAATAGATCCTTGTAATTGATTTATGTAAATGAATACTTTATCATATCTCGTTTCTTTCTATGATGTTGAATGTTATTACTTGTGTTATTTAATTTCAATGTATTTTAGTTGATGTATGTTAATGGGGTTTTAAGTAATCTCAGTTATGTAACCCTAGGGGATGTTGTCAATTTAGTTGAACATGTGGGTTTAATTCACTTCTTTTAAAAAAAAAAAAAAATTTAGTACGCTTGTTTAGTGAATTGAAACTTCCTCTAGGGTTGCGTGGCGGGGCATTACACATGTTACACTCATACCAGATCAGGAGGAACATCAGGCCTCACAGAATGGTCCAGGAGGCAGTGGACATCATGACCCTCCAGGGGTCGAAGCTGCCCGAAAAGCTTTGGAAGACGCTTTGGCACTTCTAGGTCCGAAGCGGGTAGAGGCAGAGGTTAACCCTGGGGTGAGAGTAGCTCCAGCACAGTCTGAGAGGTTAGCATCTTCTCATATGAGAGATCTGATTCGATCACAATCACCACTATTTGATGGAGTAGGTACAGGTCTAGAGGCTGAGATTTGGCTGATAGGACTTGATCGATGCTTCTCCATGCAGCCCTATGATAGTAATACTAAAGTGCGGTTTGCTATTATTCACCTCCACGGTTTTGCAGCCACTTGGTGGAAGATAGAGGAGCAAAAGCTCCACATTGATATGAGTACTGTGTCTTGGGAGATTTTTCTTGAGCGGTTCAGAGCCTGTTTTCTCTCTGATCACTGGTGCCAGCGTAGAGGCGATGAGTTCCATGCCTTACGACAGTTGGCCTTGACTGTAGACCAATACGAGAGGTGGTTTTACGAACTTAAGCAGTTCATTGGGATTGGTGATGATGAGGGGATGCTTGTATAACATTTCATCAGGGGCTTAAACGCCCGTATCAGTGGAGGAGTGTGGGTTTTTGAACCCAAGTCTATGGAGGTAGCTATGGAGAAGGCACGGCTTGTGGAGGAGAACCTGACTATGGCACTGGGAGGTCAGGAAGGAGTTGTTATTGGTAGTAATGCAGGAGCTAGGTCTAGTGTTTGAGGAGGTCAATCTCAAGGAGGTGCACATTCTAGATCGCAGGAGGGACCATCTCAGAGTGGTCAGCAGCAGGAGAGTGCACTTGGGAAGCGTAAGGACTCACAGCCTTGTCAGTATGATGGTGGTTATTCACCTAGGAGGGATAGGCACTGGAGGTGCATAAAGCATTTCAACTCTGAGCATCCCGCTCAGAGCATCCAGTCCACTTTTGGGGGTAGTGCACAGCAGTCTAATGCACCAGTAGGAGACAGAGGTTAGAGTAGAGGAACAGGTTGTTTCTCTTGTGGGCAGCAGGGCCATATTGCTAGGATGTGTCCCAATAAGGGCACGTCGGGTTTCACTCAGAGACCAACGACGTCAGAGCCGACAGTGGGAGATGCTGGTAGAGGCCATCGTGTGTTCACTATGGTTGACATTCATCAGCCTGGGTATCAAGGAGCTACCGCCGAGACTTTTGGGGTTGGTCATCCAGTACAAGATGCTTGCCCCCAGGGGTCGAGGTTTTGATAGGATGCAGTTTGGATGAGGGAGTTGTATCCCTATTTGTTTGCAGGCTTCCAAGAGTAAGCCTAGTCCTTGGGGGGGAGGATGTAATACCCCTCCATTTTGCTTCTTGTTTCATGTTGCTTATGTTTTGCTTGGATTGCAGCTACTGTGATACTGGACACATTTTATTATGATGTTTTGATCGCTACTTTTGAGTGACAACTATTACTATGTGATGTGATTATCTAATTTTATTTTACATGCTTTGATGAATTAATGATGACAGTAGAATTATCATGTGATTATTTATGAGAATATTGTTATGACGTTATTGTCAGTCTTTGGTGAGTGTATTGGTGAAGGAGACGGGTTCGTATCACTCGCTTGCGAGCACCCTGTGAATCTGAGATTTCTCCTTCACGGTGTGAATTATATACTGCATATATTATGTTGATTTTGATTACAGGTTGTAGGTACATGACATCGACTCCACCTGGTTCCACAAGTTTGAGCGTGTCGATCCAAGAGTTAAGTTGAATGGGAGATAGTAGCTTGGTAACATGTGTCAGGTCTACACCCTAGCCTTAGTGTGTCGTCAGTTCTGATGATTGAGTCATGTTGTATCTTATTGGATGTTATGTAATGTTTTGAAAAGTGATGTCCCTTTTAAATAGTTCTTTTGAAAATTGCATTGGCTGGAAGAAATAATTATTTTATATTATTTTAATATTATGCTCATTGGTTAGATTTAAAATTGATTATTGAAATTAAACTTAAATTATTTATTTAATTAAATTTAAATCTCAAGGGATTAAATTTAATTAATAAATAATTGTAAGTAGGTTTATTAAAGTTGAATTTATTTAATTTATTAAATTTAAATCTCAAGGGATTAAATTTATTATTAAATAATTGTAAGTGGGTTATTAAAGTTGAATTATTTAATTTATTAAATTTAAATCTCAAGGGATTAAATTTAATTAATAAATAATTGTGAGTAAGTTAATTAAAGTTAAATTGGTTATTTAATTAAATTTAAATCTCAAGTGATTGAATTTAGTTATTAGATAATTTACTAATAATTAAGTAAGTGTATTTGAATTGTAAAATTAAATTAAATCAAAAAGAGAATTTTGAGAAATTGAAATTTTACTTTAAAAGTCAAATTAGGGCCTTCTCAAATAAAAGAGAAAATGAAATTAACTTGTAAATTCAATTCTTGCATTTGAAAGTGAATTAGGGTTACATTAGGTTATTTTGGAAATTGTTGTTTTATAGGTTTAGGGCAGAAAAATTTGGGGATTCTTCTTCCTTCATTTTTTTTTTGACAGGCATGAAATTTGTGGGAGAGATTTTGATGAAAGTTTAGGGAATTATTTTCTGGTTGAGGAATTAAATTGAAAGAGGAGAAAATTTTGTGAAGAAGGTGGAGCTATTGGATAGAAGCTTGCTGGAAATTCTTTGCATTTGGGAAAAGAAATTGTGAAGGGTTCAAAGGAAATTCTGCATCAAGGAACTTGGTGGCTGCAAATAACCAGGTTTTCTTTTATTTCCTTGTGTCATTGTTTGCTAGTTTAACCTATTTTGTTTAAATGATAAGAGGTTTGTAAATGGGGAAATTTTCTTGAAACCATAGGTTAAACTTCAATGGTTTGATATTCAGATTTATTTGTTTTTTAAAATGCAAACCCTTTTAGAAAAATTGTGGAAAAACCCTAGATCATTGTATCAATCTTCTTGTGTTTAGAATTTTTGAAAACACAAAGAAAGGGGAATGGTTTCATTTGTTATTCTGAATTTAACCTTTGTTTTGAAAGGTTTCAATGGTTGCAAAATTTAGTTTCTGGTTGTTAACTATTTTTCTTCGATTTCACTAGTTGAAGAAATTCTGGAAATTTTTTTTTATATATATGATAATATACATTACATATACCATATTATGAATATGATATATATAATTTACATTATCATATATATATATATATATATTATATAATTTTATTTTATTTCCCTATTAATGTTTTTAAATGGAATGTAATGAAGCCTCAGGTCCATCATGTCTTTTAAACACACCATCTTGAATTTTGTTTTATAAAAAAATTTGACCACCTCTTTTTTATAATGCACATGGGCGACTGGCAAGCACCACCTGCATG
Organism: Sequoiadendron giganteum; assembly: GCA_007115665.2. Taxonomy (NCBI): domain Eukaryota; kingdom Viridiplantae; phylum Streptophyta; class Pinopsida; order Cupressales; family Cupressaceae; genus Sequoiadendron; species Sequoiadendron giganteum. Next base: position 328,336,754 of record CM021100.1, read on the forward strand.
GGGACACGTCATCATCGAGGAAGTACTCTCCTATTCTCATTTCACCGTCATACATAGAGTACAAAGGCCAAGAAGGTCACAGTCATGATCAGTCACAGATGCCAGTGCATCATCTAAGAAAATCTAATCTCGGGTGCTTTGTTTTTTAATTTCTTTTGCTATTTTAATTTCGCTTTTAAATTTTATTTTTTTATTTTTTTTATTTGATTTTTGTTTATTTAATTTCGTTTTAAATTTTATTTTTATTTTTCGATTTGGTTTATTTTATATATATAATATTTAATTTATATATATATATTACATGTATTTTATATTATATATGAATATATATAATATTTAATTATATATATAGTATGTAATTAATATTATATATATTGTTTATGTTATTTTTATTTAAAGTTATTCTTGTATAATCGATTTATTGGATCAAGAAAAATATTGATTTTAATAGTGCATATTATTATGAGGTGCTTTTCTTTGTAAATGTGTGTATTTTATACCTTGTTAAACATGGGAGCATTCAACAACTTAGACAATTAATTATAGTCGAATTTATTATTGCTCAGGATTTGATTTAGTTGTAGAGATTACGTATTTAATAAAATATTGATTGGTTAATGTAAAGTCTTGAATGAATTATTTTACTTTGCTGAGAAAAGCATTAGATTAGGAACATGGTTTTAGAATAACCAAATGTAGTATTTTCATTTCCAATGAATGAGTTCATTGATGTATCTTTTAATGAATAATTTGTGAATGATTGTTGAGAAGTTGGGTTGTGAAGTCTTCCAGTTAAATGTGGGTCTTTCCCTTGTTAAAGTATTGTTTTGATTTCCCTTGGGTAGTGTTACAATTATCTTGTGTCCTCCTAGTATTGGAGTGGATTTCTTTGTGTTGCCTCCTAGGATTGGAGAGAGTTTTTTGGTTCAATTCTGTAGCACTTGAGTAACCCTTGGAGTTAGTTTTGTAGTGTGTTATCCAATTAGAAGAGTGGCTTTTGTTAGGGGCCGGAGCCCAAAGAGGTAAACCGGGAAACCTTCAGAAGTGATTTTAACAACTGAGAACTAAATTAAATATACTTAGCATATTAGGATGTAGTTCACAATAACCAAGATAAGTTAACCTCACTCATAGGCACAAGGGTTTGTTTAGACTTGGGGTGGGTGAGAAGGCCTGGAATGGCAAGATCACTATCTCGTCCCTATGAGAGGTAGTTGATTCTGCTTGAGTTAGTATGAGTGCCGGGATTCGGTTGAGGTCACCAGGATTTCTGGAGCCTATGAAGAATGCCCAGAGGATATCTCATGACAAACCTTGCGATGACACTCTGTCTAGGATAACACTGTGGTTTTGTTGTGCATATGTTTTCTTTAGCACACTTGATTATATTATGTCTGGAAGCAATGTAACCATGATTAGATTTTTGACTTTATTGTGCATATGTGTGGTTGAGTCAGTTTGTATCAGTATGAGTCTGCCTTTGGTTTGAGGTGGTAGGTTTCTCGTCCATTTTACTTGGTTACTATCTCCTAGCATGGGGGGTGGTCCTTCGGGTACCACATGGTTGGGTGGAACATGCACCATAACCATTGGGTCCCCTTGATCTTCAGTACTTGGTGGCGAGACTTCTTGATGGACATCCCACTTGTCCTTCTTTTGGATTCTTGTATTTTGTATCTCTTAATGTAATGATATTGTTCAACCCCTCTTGTGTATGAGGTGGACCTTGTAATAATCGCACTTTTGTATTTGTACTCATTCCGGGAATGAGGATTATAATAGATCCTTGTAATTGATTTATGTAAATGAATACTTTATCATATCTCGTTTCTTTCTATGATGTTGAATGTTATGACTTGTGTTATTTAGTTTCAATGTATTTTAGTTGATGTATGTTAATGGGGTTTTAAGTAATCTCAGTTATGTAGCCCTAGGGGATGTTGTCAATTTAGTTGAACATGTGGGTTTAATTCACTTCTTTAAAAAAAAAAAAAAAATTTAGTACACTTGTTTAGTGAATTGAAACTTCCTCTAGGGTTGCGTGGCAGGGCATTACAATCATCCTTAGAATTGAAAACTCCAACTCAATATGATACCCCCTTGGATTGCAAACTTTTATGCAATCAAATTGTGTAGGAAGGTTATGAAGGTAACCAATACATAACTTCACCTATCAAATAGCTATATGACTCTAAGGAGATAGGAAGGATATAAATAATCCACTTATTGGTAGCAACCTATAGTTGCAAAGAGTCGAGGATTTTTGGATTTAGTAAGAACACTATGAATCTAGGAGTATGCATTATTGGCATAAATTGGGAACTTAAATCAAAACAAAAATTAAAAAAAGGAAGTATCCAAGAGGTTGGATAACCCTTGACAAAATCTGAATTTGAACAAGATCAATATCTTGTGTATAATTAAGAAGTTAGTCCCTAGAATAAGGATAGAGACTATAATGGTTATAAATGAATAAATCAATGATGTGGACATGGTTCCACGAACCAAAATTAACAAGATCGAGTTGGAGTTCTGATTAAGATGAGAAAATGGAAACCAAGAAAATTTAAAAGTTCTTATCGTTATGAGAAAATAAAGTTAGGCACGAGATTTGGGAAAAAGGGCTCAGATGGAGCATCAATTGGTTGAAGTGTAAATTGAACTCATCAAATCATTAACGAAATTAAACCTATGTTTAGAGATTCTAAAAGGAAATGGGATACAGAGTGACACTATGTGTCAAATCAAAAAATTAGGATGGAAACAACACTCTAATTTGAAGACACGTCAATAAAAGAGGTTTTGTGGATATATATATTCCTCCACAAAAAGGAGATTAATATAGATGGAAAAAAAATTTGGAATAATAGAATAACTCTTAGCTTGTAAAGTTGTTGATTATTCATCTAAATATCTCTTTATTGATGATCCAAATGTCTGAATCTATGAGATTAGAGACCAATGATTAATATAACTTTGGAAGAAAAAGTATATAAAGGCAATCAAAATCCATTAATGAGGAATGTTAAATCAATTCAGGAAAGCAAATTTTTGCTAAGGGTTCAACTTTGAGTTGAACTAAAGTTATGGAAACACTAAGGGGGGGAGAAAGAGATTGGATTGACTCAAATAAAGTACCCCACACAATGAAGATCATCAGTGTATTTCCGATTTGGAAGAACTTTTGACTTCATCATAAGCCATGATTTCAATCAAAGCCTTATACCCCATCACCCCAAGGGTAGAGAGATTGAAATTTTTAGAAAATGATTATTAAAGGTCAATGATTAAGACCAATGAAGAGGGAACATTTATCACACAATTCTTTATATAATTTTGATTGTAAGATCAATTGCTATTATCATTCATGCCTTAGAAAAGGATACGAAGAATACTTGTTCATGAAAGAAAAAAAATATTGCCTAAGGAATAGGTCAAGGAAGATCTAATTACTCATTATTTGGAGTCATTGAGAATTTTTTATGCTTGGCAATTAGGTATGCAATTAAATTTGATATATTTTGGGAACCAACATATTTGAATGAGAATTGTTACTTGAATTAGTATAAGATACTCATCACGAAAGTTAGATTGAGCTGAAAACCAAATTACATATTTGGAATGATCAAACGACAAAAGAAAATGCATGGTGTGTGATGTAGGATCATCACATGAAGAAAAATCCCCATCAATAAAAAAGAGTTAATTTTATTTTTATTTTCCTAAGGTTTGGTATTTTATGTTTTTGGGGAAATAACTTGCAATATTTGGCCAAAAACATATTTTAAATAAATTGGTTTTTATTAGTTACAAATTTTTGGTGTTGGAGATAGTTGTGGAGGCAATTTTAAAAATTAAAAAATCAAACAAGAGATTTTGGATTTTTTGAAGATACACTCTATGACAACTCATTTATTATACCTTAAATTTAGCAATGGAAATAGGAATCCAAGATTGAGTTGTTTGATTTTTTCTTTCTCGAGGTCCTATTGAGTGGAGTGGGAGTCCTAGTTGTCAACCATTTTTGGAAATTTCATCAAAATGGATTCAAATATGAATTTTAACATTTTTAATATGCTCCTTTAATACATTTATGAGGATTTTTACCAGGTTGAAGATGGAAGGAGAGTCGCTATAGGAAATGGAGATAGTTAAGGAATCATTGGAGATTATTGAAAATTTTGAATTCATTATTCTTCGAGATTTTGGGGAAAAAGAGAGGTAGGTGTGGCTTCTCTTGGGAAGAGGAGAAAATGAAATTTTGTTGTAGCTTTTTGGAGGTGTTGCAATAGTAAATGGATTACGATATCCATGATTGAATATTAAAAAATTTGGCTGTGTAAGAAGGTAGATTGAAGGGTCAATTTCATAGTGCAGGAAGGTGATTTAAAGAAGAGGAGTCTATAGCTTTTATTTGATGTTGTTTGTTGTTCTTATAGCAGATTCAAATCTATTTTGTAATTATTTTATTCATCCTACATGGCTGCACAAACTCATGTAATCCGATTTTGTTGAAGTTGTGAAACTGTGTTTCAAGTTAAATTTAAGTAAGATTAATTATATTTTTTCATTTTTTTACCTCATGTTTGATGTTGCATAATATTTTCTTGTTTTTTTGAATGAGGGTTGGATTTCACTTCATCAGTGGTATCAGAGCAAGAGTTCTTGAGTGTGCAGGTAGAAGCATCGATTGGAAGCAGTTTACACCAAGACCTAAGGGTGGAATGTGTGTGGTGTGTAGACAAATCGTCGGATGTGAGGCAATCTATACTAGATAGGATAGGATGGGTCATCATGAGGCCCGTAGGAATTATTTTTTGAGAAAACTATAGGGAAAAAATAGAAAATATGAAGTACCTTGAAGAGTTTGAAAATCTCTAAGCTGAAGTAGATGTATTGGAAAAGATTCTTAAGGAGAAAGTGAGAATACGAGAAGAGAGATATGGCAAGAAAAAATTTCTCTTGAAAGAGGACAATGAAAATAGAAGCATAAAGAAAGGATGGAGAAAGAAAAAAAAAAGAAATGGTCACTGCATATCATAAATTTAATGGTATTTTTAAAGATTTTGTTGTATCTAAAAATGTTTTGTTTGCGGGATTTAGCAAGGACAAGGAAAATGGTGAAAATAAGAACATTGCAGCAGAAAAAGAGGTATCATTTAATTATGTTAGTGAAAATTTACATGCAAAATAGGTAGAAGAATTTGTGGATGATATTGTGGCAATTCAAAGAATGGATTTTGATAGTCCTAGATTTTACAAAATGGAATGATGAAGAAGAAGATAGTCTCCTATTGAAAGAGGAGATAAGAAAATTAGAAAAGTTATTTCAAGGAGAAATTATAGAAAAAGATGATTAAAAGAAAGAGTTTGCAGCTGATATATGCCTCTTTAATAGAGAAAATGTTTCAGCAATGAGCAAGGGGAAGAAAATAGAGGTAATTTTTGATTTATTGAATTTTGTCCATGTTGTTAAACAAGATATTTTTTGTGAGGGTGAAATGGTAAAGGGAAGTGAAGAAAGAGAGATGGCTAGGTGCAGCAATAACATGTTACAAGCTGAAATACAACAAGGTATGATGAATTTTGTTGACATAGAAGAAGAAGAGAGTGAAGGAGAAGTAGGTGAGAAAGATGTACAGATAGAATTCATTGATATCATGAATTAGTTAATGATGATTTGTGTCCAAGTGTTGGGAGTGATAAAGTGGGATGGAAAGATGAACCATGGTATAGCAAGGTGAAGAAGAATAAATAGGTGGATAAGGAAGAAAGGTGGATGAAGAACCACCACATAATCTATAAATATTTATGAGTTCAACTCATGAAACATTCCACATTACCTTGGGTGTCTGATGCAAGAGCATTAGGTGAAGGGCAATCCTCATCAATAAAAAAAGAGGGTATTTTATTTTCATTTTCCTAAGGTTTGGTATTTTACGTTTTTGGAGAAATAAATTTCAATATTTGGCCAAAATAATATTTTAAATAAATTGGTCTTTATTAGTTACAAATTTTTGGTGTTTGAGATAGTTGTGAAGGAAATTTTGAAAATTAAAAAATTAAATAGGAGATTTGGGAGTGGATTTTTTGGAGACACACTCTATGAAAACTCATTTATTATTCCTTAAATTTAGCAATGGAAATAGGCATCCAAGATTGAGATGTTTGATTTTTTCATTCTCAAGGTCCTATTAAGTGGAGTGGGAGTCCTAGTTGTCAACCAATTTTAGAAATTTCATAGAAATGGATTCAAAGATTCCTTTTAAGATTTTAATATGTTCATTTAATTCATTTATGAGGATTTTTACTAGGTTGAACATGGAAGAATAGAGGCTATAGGAAATGGAGATATTCAAGGCATCATTGGAGGTTATTTGACAATTTTGAATTCATTATTCTTCCAGATTTTGGAGGCGAAGAGAGGTAGCTATGGCTTCTCTTGGGAAGAGGAGAAAATGAAAAAAAATGGTAGCTTTTTGGAGGTGTTGCAACAACAAATGGATTATGATATCCATGATTGAATATTAGCAAATTTGGTTGTGGAAGAAGGTAGAATTAAGGGTCAATTTCATAGTGCAAGAAGGTGATTTGAATAATAGGAGCTTATAGATTTTCTTTGATGTTGTTTTTTGTTCTTATAGCAGATTCAATTCTATTTTGTAATGATTTTATTCAGATTATATGGCTGCACAAACTCATGTAATCAGATTTTGTTGAAGTTGTGAAACTTTGTTGCAAGTTAAATAAAGAAGATTAATTATGTTGTTGCAATTTTTTTACCTCATATTTGATGTTGCATAAGATGTTGTGAGTGTTTTAATGAGGTTCATATGCTCCTTCATCAATGGTATTAGAGCGAGATTTCTTGAGTGTGGAAGCATAAACGTCAATTGGAGGCAATTTGCACCAAGACTTGGGGGTGGAATGTGTGTGGTGCATAGACAAAGCGTTAGACGTGGGGTAGTATATACCAGAGAGGATGGAATGGGTCATGAGAAGGCCCACAAGATAAATTTTATTTTGGGAATTCTATTGGGAAGAAGTAGAAAATATGAAGTACCGTGAAGATTTTGAAACACTCTAGGCTGAAGTAGATGTATTGGAAAAGAAAGATGCTTAAGGAGAAAGTGGGAATACAAGGAGAGATATGGGAAGAAGAATTTTCTCTTGAAAGAGGACAGAAAAAATAAAAGAAGCATAAATTAAGGATGGATAAAGAAATAAGATAAAATGGTCACTACATATAATAAATTTAATGGTAGTTTCAAATATTTTGTTTTATCTAAAAATGTTTTGTTTGCAAGATTTAGCAAGGACAAGGAAAATGGTGAAAATAAAAAGGATATCATAGTAGAAAAAGAGGTATCATCTAATTATGTTAGTGAAAATTTACATAAAAAATAGGTAGATGAAGTTGTGGAAATTCATTGAATGGATTTTGATAGTCCGAGATTTGAAAAAGGGAATGATGAAGAAGAAGATAATTTCTTGTTGAAAGAGGAGATAAGAAAATTAGAAAATTTATTTCAGGGAGAAATTATAGAAGAAGATGATGAAAAGGAAGAGGTTTCAGCTGATACAAGCCTCTTTGAAGGAGAAAATTTGTAGCAATGAGCAAGGGGAAGAAAATAGAGGTTATTGTTGATTTATCAAATTTTGTCCATGTTGCTAAAGAAGTTAATTTTTGTGAGGGTGAAATGGTAAAAGGAAGTGAAGAAAGAGAGATGGTAAGGTTTAGTAATAACATGTTACAAGTTGAAATACAACAAGGTATGATGAATTGTGTTGACATAGAAGAAGAAGACGGTGAAGGAGAAATAGGTGAGAAAGATGTGCAAATAGAATTTATTGATTTTCATGAATTAGCTAATGTTGATTTGTGTGTAGGTGTTGGGAATGATAAAGTGGGATGGAAAGATGAACCATGGTATAGAAAGGTGAAGAAGAAGAAATATGTGGATAAGGAAGAAAAGTGGATGAATAACTAACACATAATCTATAAATATTTATGAGTTCAACACATGAAAAATTTCAAATTACCTTGGGTGTTTGATGTAGGAGCATCAGGTGAAGGGCAATCCTCATCAATAAAAAAGGGAATTTTATTTTGATTTTCATAAGGTTTGGTATGTTATGTTTTTGGAGAAATAACTTGAAATAATTGGCCAAAATAATAATTTAAATAAATTGGTCTTTAGTAGTTACAAATTTTTGGTGTCGGAGATAGTTGTGAAGGCAATTTTTAAAATTAAAAAATCAAATAGGAGATTTGGGCATGGATTTTTTGGTGATTCACTCCATGAAAACTCATTTATTATTCCTTAAATTTAGAAATGGAAATATGCATCGAAGATTGCATTGTTTGATTTTTACTTTCTCAACGTCCTATTGAGTGGAGTGGGAATCCTAGTTGTCAACCAATTTTTGAAATTTCATCAATATTGATTCAAAGATGCCTTTTAAAATTTTAATATGTTCATGTAATATATTTATGAGTATTTTACTAGGTTGAATATGGAAGAATAGAGGCTAAAGGAAATGGAGATAGTCGAAATATCATTGGAGGTTATTTGCAAATTTTGAACTTGTTATTCTTCCAAATTTTTGGGGAAAAGAGAGGTAGGTTTGGCTTCTCTTGGGAAAAGGAGAAAATGAAATTTTTTTGTAGGTTTTTGGAGTTTTTTGGAGTTTTTTTAGCAGAAAATGGATTATGATAATCATGATTGAATATTAGCAATTTTGGTTGGAAGAAGGTAGATTGAAGGGTCAATTTGGCAGTGTAGGAAGGTGATTTGAAGAAAAGGAGCCTATAGCTTTTCTTTGATGTTGTTTTATATTCTTAAAGCAGATTCAATCATGTTTTGTAATGATTCTATTCAGCCTATATGGCTGCACAAACTCATGTAATCAGATTTTGTTCAAGTTGTGAAACTGTGTTGCAAGTTAAATAAAGAAGATTAATTATGTTGTTGCAATTTTTTTACCTCATGTTTGATGTTGCATAAGATGTTATTATGAGTTTTTCAATGAGAGTTGGATGCCATTTCATCAGTATGGATGTCCTAAGATGAAGGAGATTTGTCTTTGCAAATGATCTAACCATTATACTTGAGAATAAAATGTGGCATGAGTCCAAAAAATTGGTTTTCATTTAGTCAGAATAGGCTAATATGGATTAAGAAAAGATCCTAAATACCCAAAATTTTGAGAAATTAAGGAATGGAAAGAGGAAATTAATGTCATATTTAGGACATTGGTATGACAAAATTACTTATTGAGTGAGGAACCTCTATAATCTGGAAAGAATGTAGCAAGTTGATGTCCAGAATGTCGGTAGATGGTGACATGGTGTCATCATTAGCAGGACTCATATACTCCATGAAATTCCAAAGGGGGAGTTGTAGAACACAAGATAGTTTAATCTATATATGTCGATGGAATTGGCATAATGTTATGGTGGAAAGAATCACCAAGGTAACCAATGCTGGTTGGAAATATTTATTAATAAGATTTTGGTCCTAAATAATATATTGTGTTAAGCTATTGCATAGTGATCCTGATAAGGTTAGCTCAGATGAGAACAAGAAAATAATGATAAGGTTGCATGTAAAGCATGATCATATCATGAGGAATTCAAATTGAACAAATTCTCAAAATTTTATTGTAAGATAGTTAGATAGGAAAAATTGATAACCAAATCTTGAAGGATTTGTAGAATACTTATAAACTTCTATAATTAAGGTTTGGTCCATTATATGGAAGAAAGGTTGAATCTATATTAATCTGAAATAGGCTAAGAAATAGGGTTAACCTTAGACCAGAAAGTTTTTCAAATGGAATAGAAGATCGAAAGATCAATGAAAAACTTTGATTGATAAAAAGTTTGAATTAGGAAGCAATTGTATGATTAAGGAAAATAGTTGAGTTAGTGATGGACGGTCTTGGCTTCTAAGTTGTTCTATTTTTTAAATACCAAATAAAAGGATGACCCCATGGTTTAGTGTACAATACACTAAAATTCATCATCTATTTGGGTTACACTAAGGATAAATTCATTAGCCAATGAGAACATGTTTTCCAATCACTATGACATAGGTGTCATGTGGTATACAGTTACTGTTGTACTTGTGTTGCACATATGAGGTATTGTGATTATAATGTATAAATCTCTTTGAGAGAGAAAGTATGCCTGAAGAAAACAGGTTCTTCTTGTATGTTAGGAAGGTCACTCTGTGCAAGGTCAAGGATGAGATTGCAAGATGTGATGCTATGAGGGAAGATTATTATATCTATATATCTATTTTTTACATGGATTGGAAAATGGTAAGTAAAACCTTTACTTAGATTTGCATATATCTGTTTAGTACTCTAAAATCATTCAAGATGATGATTCACAAGGGGGGAAGTATGTCACACCCCATATTTTTGTTACCGAGTTACTTCTACCTTTACAAGTAAATAGGATGATAAATGTAATCATGATTTTGATATATTTGATAAATGAATGGAATGTTGAAATAGGTATTAAGATTTTATTGCTTTGAAAGAGTAATTATGTTTATATTGATGAAAAATAATGAAATAATATGTATTATGAATATTCTAATGTTTTATGATGAAAGTGGATTTCATGTGAACATTTAACTACCATTGCAAATGTGTCAAGTTGGATGCAAGTACTACTTCAATCCTTTGGAAGGGAGGGGAAGTATCACTTAGGAGAATTGATTAGTTGGGTAACCCTTAATGAAACCTTACTGTGCTTACACACACTCATGACCTAGACTTAGTTTAGAAGAGTTGAGTCAGTTGGGATTCAGTAAGTGAACCCTTCATCTTAGTATTAGCTTATTGGAATTAGTTGGTCAACTTTGATTGATTGATCAAGTTATAAAGATTGAATCCTTGAGTCTTTGAGCTCTCTATATAGTTATCTTTACATTGATACATATCTATGTTAAATGTATACATGTATATGGGTATATATAATGATCTGTGTATGAGAGCATAAACATATACACATGTATGTAAGTAGAAATACTTATGAGCATACATACAAGAGGAATCGATTATATATATGTGTGTATATATACTTAATGTATATATATGTTGAAAAGGATATGAATGTATTCATGTTGATAAGAAATGATAGCATGGTATGTGTATGTATAAGCATATTAAAATATTTATGAAGGAGTCGACGTAATGATATATTTGTTTAATATATGTATGTACTAATATGTGTGTGTGATGTATGTAATGGAAATGTACATTACATATATTTAATATATAAGTATATATCTATATATATATATATATCATTATGATCCAACTGTATGTAGACATATATATGTGTTTATGTGTATGTATATATAGCCACACATTGTTTATGAAAATTATTGTGTGGATATATGCATTCTATATTGAATGATTTATTAGCAAGTGGTTGTTAGATATATATACATATATATAATATATACATGTTTATCTTTGCTATGGAGCACTCGAGTTAAAAGGAATATGGCACTATGATACATAGAAATTAAGTAATATACATAGAGCCTGCACATATATTTAAACAATGCACATGAATGATAACAAATTATGTGCCCAAAATAAAGCTTGTGCCTTTGAATATTGTGTAATGCATGAAGCATGAAAGTTAAACATAGAATACGATATGTATATGCACAAAAAGTAAAGGAGGCATGAAAAGATAAGGAGGAAGATACAACTTCCACATTCATAAAGTGAACTAAGTCTTTGGCCATTGATTTGAATGAGTTGGCAATAAGTATTAATTACAATAAGAATAAGACCAACATGTAAGGTAGACTACCATAGACAAATTCGATGCATTTTCCTAAAAGAAGAATAAATATCCATGACCAAGTTGACTATTTGATTCATAGCCAAGAGGAGTTTCACTTATTCCTCTATTTTAAAAACAAGCTTATGAATAGGAAATATGTTGTTTTTGGTGGCACCATTTTATGAGTTGCATAAACCAAATAGAAGTTGAGTTTGAAAAATCGATTTGTTGTATTTTAAACATATGTAAATAGGAATCAATCAAACTATAGCTAGCCTTGATAGAGTTTTATCTCTTTTTCTAATTTCTTTTCTAATTGTTGAGTATTTTCCTTTACTGTTTCCACCCTTTTCTTGAGAGAGTTGAGTCGACCATATTCTTCAGAGGTCGATTTGTGTAGAAAATCAATAGGAATTCTTATCTCATATTATTGTATAAATAGGTGATTTATTCATCTCATTTGGATGGGTATGTGTAGGATCATCATGGAAAATCCAAGCCCTTAAGTGGTGATGAAAATTCAGAAAATCAGAGTTAGGCAACTTGATGTAAAAATTTGAATAAGTTATATATATATTATTTCAAAAATATAAAAGAACAAAATCTGTAGAAAATTGAATGTAGTTTCTAAACTACTAGGTTTATTTTTATTTTTTTAAATCTATTTGGTGAAAATTTGGAATTTCAATGCAGTAGTACTTAAATTTTAGGGAAAAAATAAGAATTAGGTGTCTCTCTGACCACCCTAACCCCAATAAAATGATAATTATTTTTTATAATATTTTAGATGTAATTAGAGGACTCATCCCCCGATGTGATGCATATTTTTTTGTAATATTTTTCCAAGTAAAAAATTAATTATGATTTTTTTATTATAACTTTTTAAAAATATAAAAACTCGTATGTCTGACCACCTTAACTTGGTCAAAAAATCATGAAATTCATTTTTTTTTTCAATCCTATAGTATGTGAAGCATAGAATGTGAGGCATGTTTCAAATTCAAAAGATGTGACACCATTTGAAATCTATAGATGCTTTTCAATCAACCTATCAATCAGGACTTTAGTTGTAATTCAAATAGAAAATGAATAATAATTATTTATTAAATTCAAATTAAAGTATAATTTATATTGGTGGAAAGCTGAGAATCTCCTTTAAAAACCCTTTTCATTTCATTAATTTGGGTAAAAAAAAAGTGATCAGCCACATGGGCCATCATATCACTTACATATCACCACTTTTTGGCTCATCATGATCTTGCACTTACCCAGATGCCCATTCTTAGTTGCATTCTACTGCTTTTATTCTAGAGCTATTCATTTTTGAGTTGGAGATATTTTGTGAGAGCATAGTGAGGGAGGTTATTGTGATATTTTGCATTGAATGGTTATAGTGTTTTGAGGAGAAGCCTAGACAAATAATTTTGGAAAGTAGAGAACCAAGCTGGTCAATTGGATTAAGTGATCAACAGGCATGAGATTCTATTCTCCTTAGGTTTATCTTTTGATATGAAATATTTATTGTCTTGTTTGAATTGTTTGGAATTTCATGAGAACGCTTGCATTACATAAAAAAAACTATTTGGTTTTGGGAAGGAAAAGAATCATATTGTTATGTTTTCATGATGAGTATATTTATATTCTCCATATGAAGGAGTGATTGTCGTCATTACTATTATATACTAGGAATGATGAAATGTGATTGTCTTAAGTAAGAGTCTTAATACTCTTATATACCCTATAAGGGAACTCAGATAATGGTTCTATACAAAGATATGTTACACTACATGTATAATGTGAAACGTATTAATGTCATGAAGTTACTTGAAATTATTAGTTTATAATTATAGGATGCCTTAGGAGTGATAAGGCTTAGCAATCCATCAAAAATGATAGTATGAAAGATATGATAGAATGAGACATCATATTGCTAATCTATACTAGAATGATCACCTGATCATTACTTTAATTTTGAATGAAACCTAGGTTGAGAATAACCTACTTGATTCCAAGTTGCTTATTTGATCTTTGGTTGGATAACATAGGTTGGGATTAACCTACATGATTCGACTAGTCATTGATTGTTGACTTTATCCAAGGATTAGGATATTCCAAGGTTGAGACACACCTTTATGATTAAGCTGATCGTTTGAGTTTATGAGTTACTACTTGATTGGAGCCATAGTTAGGATTACCTATTAAGTTAGAGTGTATACCTATTTGTTTCCTTTATACTCTTGAAATGGAGTCATAATATTGACAATATTCTAGTTTTGAATAACCCTTTTTACTAAAGATGTTGCACTATCGAATAGAATCATTTATTGATATAATTCTTCTTCGATAAAGGTCATTTATTGATGAGTATTTAATTCTATGATAAGATGAAGCTTATGTAGCTATACTTTATAATATAAAGTTATTTATTATGAAATCCTTGTTAAGTTAGAGCCATAAGGGGAATAGGTTTTTTTTGGGTTAATGATTACCTATGGATGGTCATAATCCAAACTCAGCTATGGTAATCTATGTGAATAGGATGACTTTCATTCAAAGTACTGCGTGACAATACTTGGCCAAAGTAGTGTAATTTTCCACTATTTGCATTGTCAATTCACTATGTTCCTTTTACGTATTCTAGATTAGGATTTTCATAATTGTAGGTATAGCTACCATATGATTAGGTTCTAGATTTTAGGGCACGAAACTAAGCTAAGAAGATAGGTTATTTTTACCAAATTTTACAAACCAATCTCTTCGTTGAAGGGTAGGGGCATCTTGTCATATGTGGTAGATGTGTGGGGGACTGCATTTGAGTCTGTGGTTGGCGAAAGAGCACTTGAGTGATACTTCTCCTCATTATTTGGTGGCTGAGGTTTGTATATTTTTACGTCAATATTGGAGACAACTAGAGTGTGTGCACCAAGGAATGGAGACATCTAGAATGTATGCACCAATGCAGCAACATCAAGACTAGTTTGTATATCTACTGCCAAATGAATCTCAGAGGAGCTATGTATGTATCTTGTACCCATTTATATGGAATAATGTAATCATGAATGATAAAGTTGAGTTTATTCAATATGAAATCTATGTTATGGAAAGATTAGAGAAATTACAATGATATTCAATGGAAGTTTGGAATAGTGTTTATTTCAAATGTGCATGAAATTTACATTATGGAAAGAAAAAAATTTATTCCATGATGTTATGAAATCATGGATTTTTTCAATTGAGGTGAATTTTTTTAAATTTTACTAAGTAGAACACTAGGATTGTTACATACAGGCTAGCTGAGGAAAATAAAATTTGAACACTTGTACAAATTAAAATATAAATAAGGCATGTGCATAACTTTGTGACTTAGAAGGGGTAATTCCTAGGTAAATTAGGGCTTGGAAAAAATATTATTTTCTTGACCCTCAGACATAGGATAATTTGATCAAATATTTCAATGGGGCTTTCACTAGGAAGACACGGGTAATAGGGCCAGTCACAGAATGACCTTGAATGACATAAGTTGTAACTAACCTACTGGGAACAAGGCATAACAAATCAATGAGTGAAAATAAGAAAATACTAATGCACAAACAATTAGGGTTTTAGGAGGGTTTAAGCCGTACTATGCAAATTTATAACCCTAACTCAAATACAATTGAGGAATTTAAAAACCTCAAAGACCTTAGCATTTCAAAATGATCATGGATTTTGTAGGTGCCAAAAAATCTATTGTACTCTTGAGTGTAGGTTTAATTAACAATATTGGTTGATTCTAGGATTCATTTATTGACAATGAATTAGTCATAGTCCTTCATTGTAGGTATGCGTAGAAATAGTTCCAACATTACTTCTTTTACTATTATGTAGTATATGATTTTTTAGCTTGTGTAAGCACATATGCTAGGATGATATAGGTAGTCTTGAGTCTCTTGAAGCACACATAGTGCCAGCATCATCACAATCTTATGTTAGACCTAGTTGATAATTTAATGAAGGTCTTTCCAAGCGTTTAATGGACTATTAAGGTAGGTTTTCCCTTGAATTGTGTGTCTAACACCAATTCTACTAGACATTAGTAGTGTTCATGGGTGTTTTAGCACTTTATCAACATAGGTAACGCATAGGTGCATCACCCCTCTTGAAAGGAAATTTCCAACAACAAGTTGCTGAGAATTACCCCAAGGTCTCTCGAGTGTCAGGTCATGACATGCATTGAATTCTTAAGTTGGTATCTAATGTGATTTTGTTGGTAATCACAAGGTAGACTTATAGAAGTTAGGCTGGAAGGAAGTTGGATCTTAGGAAGGAGTTCTTGAAGTGGGAAGTTGGTGTGCGATTTTCTACAGGTCTAGACAACAATCTTAAACTCCTATCTTGGCTTGAGATTTGGCTTTACAATGTGCAATGAACCTTATCATAGGTTGTGTATTAAAAGAAAAAGAAAAGGGGCAAGGAAGGGAAGAGTTTCCTGGATTTGCAACTAGCAATGAATAGTTATCATGGAGGGTTCTACTATGGAAAAATTCCTCAAACATAATTTCACTTAACCAAATTTTTGCAAGCCTCTAAGGACTAAAAATATTCAACCATTCATTCACCATAAACATGCATGAATAAAAGACAGTATTTTGGAACAATTTTTAATTTATGCCTGGACTAACTTTACACAGTTGTCCACCATCAATAAACAACCAAAAGTATGGACAAGAAAGGCATCAACACAGCAGAAAACTACACAACCATTGAACAACATTAACTATTCTACCAAATATAACTAAAACCATCTAATCAAAAAAGTGAATCTTTCTAAATTAGCTAACTATGGGAGATGAACCATGTAACATGCAATATAAACACAAGAATCCACCAAAATCCAATGAACTTCTATTGATATTTCTACAGCATGACTTTACAACAACTCAACTCTCTTAAAATGAGAGGAGGAGACCCCTATTTATAGTTTTCAAAAAGAAAAACATGTGGCCAGGATTTAATCTCATTGTGTGGCCAATATTCACTTTACACTAGGGTTTCACCTACCCCCAAATATTTTACAATTTTAAATTACATTTTGTCTTCTAGCCTATTTTGTCCTTTATGACAATACTGTAGCTTTTTGTCATTTAGTAGATTTCTCTTTTTTCTGTAGCTACTTAGTGAGGAACTCATCATATGTAATAGGTGTCCCTACTTCTTTTTGTTGTGTGGTGTACTCAACAAATTTTACAACCAAGGGATGAAGTTAATCCCATTCCATGATATCAGACTAAAGCACCTGGAAATTCAACTTCTTGGATCAACAAGTGAGGGCCTCCCAATCTTCATCACACTTGGTTGTAATTTTCAGAACCTATTCAAATTGGGCAAAGGTGTGAGAAGAAAAAATCTTAAAATCCATGGTGAGCTCATTCACAGATCCATCTTCCATTTTCTTGTGAAAATGAGACTTCACCTTTTGAGGATCTATCTCTGTAGATGGCATCACGAATCTTATCATTAATTTGAGATAATCAGGACATGTTGTCCTGGTTTCGTTTACCTAGTCCAGATCTTACTCAACCTCATGGAGCACATGCTCTAGTATTTCCTTTCTATACTCCAAGCCCAACTTCCAGTTTTCCATGAGCCAGAGATCTTTCTCAGCCACGACGAGCTCTTTCTTTACTGTCCTACTAGGCAACTTGAGGATTGCCTCAACCTTAGGATGCGTGATCTTGTATACCTTTGGGAAGTCAATGTAGTTTTTTCTCATGTCCTCAAGGTACTTTTGCACATTGAGAAAAAAAAAAATCGTCCTAACGGCATGTCCAATGCCCATATTGCCATTATAGAGAACTTGTTGGAACCAATCCTCTGTGGCCTTGGTCCAGCTTTTCCTCTTCTCCAATTTTTTGATGTGTCTTGCTGAGAGCAACAATGGAGGATCTAACGACATCATGGGAAACTCGATAGTGGAAGACCATTGTTGGATGTATGTTGTCAAATTAGCCACCTATACCTTCAATTCCTCTTTAGAGGTTTGGTCTTTCTTCATTTGATTCATGATGGTGACAATGGATCCATGGAGATGCACACTCTTTTGCTCCCTAGTAGTTGTTCCTAAATCAATAGTGGAAATATTGTAAGTAACCCCTTCCTCACCTACCATAGGGGTGGCAATTTGCACAGTCCTTGACCCTAAGGAATCCATGGTTAGCTAGGATCTAACATTTGGCTTCTTCTTTTTCTTAGTGCTAATCTGTGCATGAGCCAAGATGGCCTCTAATCGCTTTGGAGTCCGGTGGGGCTGGGATCTTCTTTTCAATATATTTTTTGAGCCACTTAGGAATCTGAGCCTCTCCCTTAGGTGATTCATGACCACCTTCCTCTCAACGGGCTTGTTGCATCTGTGATGTTTTATCGCCCAAGACTTCCTTTTCTAGCTTCTTCGCTTCCTCTTCATCTGAATCTTGTATTACAACTGTCACTATCTTGGAGTCATTATTTGCATGCCTCTTAGGACTAATCTCTTCCTCAGGAGAATCTTCTTCCTTTTCTTCTTTTTTTTCATGTTCTTCATGATGTTCTATCTCTTGGTCCTCTCTTGTTTTAGTCATTCCCTCAGGCCTAACCTCTTCTTTCTCCTCATGTTCATCATGAAGAGACATCTCCTCATCAGGCTTGGTGCTTTGACCATGTTCCTCCATTAGAGACTTATTGTCCTCCATCTTTGTATCAACCACCTTCTCTTCCATGATGGGTTGTCTTTTAGCCTCTTTCTCTTCAATTTCCTTGAGTTGCTTAGCTAGATCCTCTTCAAGCTTGACATCAAAAGTTTCTTCAATAATCTTGGTGGTAGAATCCTCATCATTATCTTCAGAAGATTCATAGATGACCTTATCAATTACTTGGCACTCAAACATAGGATGCTCATGATAGTTATCCACCACCTCTTCCAACTTATTCATTGCCTCCCTCTATTGTCTGTCTAATTCCTCAAAAATTTGCATGGTGGTCTCCATCGAGGGTGGCTCAGTATGAGGAGGATAAATTGGGAGACTAGTTATTGCTTGGCTGATTGCAACCTGCATCGTGGGATTTACAAACATTCCAGAGAGCTTCGACAATACATTTTTTATGTATTTGATGAAAGAATTTGGAAGGGTGAGGGCAGGCATTGCGACATTCCAGTGGCAGTTGGAAGGGAGAATGATGGTGACATGGATGATGAGGAAAGTAGGGAGGTGGTGTTCAAAGAGGAATCCATAGTTATGACCTATACCATGGGAGAGGTAGAGGTAAGGTGGATAGAAATTTTCACCGTGGGTGGAGAGGTAGCGACGGCTGCATGTGGGATAAGCGGGGTGGTAGAAACATCAGTCATGGTTGTAGTGGTAGTGGATGTAATAGGAGGGGACTTTGGCTACTCCTCCCCTTCATGAAGAGGGTCTTCCTATATAGGGGGAATTGTGGCAAAACCGCCTGACCTCTTTGGCCTCTTCAAAGTTCCAACCTCTGCAATCTTTACTAGAGAGTCCTTTGATTTGGGTTGATCTTCAGCCACCTCCTTTCTCTTTTTCAATCTTTTGATGGGGGAAGATGTCAAGGTTTCTCATGTTTCATCAACAACTCGGGCTTCACCCTTGTGTGCATGTTCAAGCTCTACAAAAGTGAGCTCTACTCCTTGTTGCTTCAATTGGTCACTTGCCCATCAACCCATTGCATGGTTCTCGCTTCAATAGGCTTGGTGATAATATTGAGGTTGCTGGCCTCTTCTTCATTCCAATCCAAGGTTGGCAATGGAAATTTATTGATGCAATTATATCTTGGGTCTATCACAGTATTTTCCTCTTCCACCACCTACTCCGACACTGGAAATAAATTAACCATTTTGACAAAGTAGGCCACCATGTGCATATATTGCCACATACGAACCTCCTTGTGATCTTTAAAATTTTCCCAGAAGTCCTTAACATTGTGGAAGTTGGCATATTCCACTCCCACTATCTTCCTTAACTTTACATAAGGATCCATCCATGGTCGAGCAATATAAAACTTCAGACTGTATTCATTGAGCTCCTTATCGGAGTTTTTTGTACACTAAGAAGTATGGAGCTCATATTGTCCTTGCCCAAAGATAAGAGGATAGGGTACTCCTACCCGATGCTTCTCACTTAGGAGGGTATGTGATCGTTATAGCTGCTAGGATACTTCAAGTAGTATTATCCAGTTCTTTGGATACTAGGGCAGCTTATATGGTTTGTCTAAGAAACCCTCAGTTCGGATATAGATAAACTTCAGAAACTGAATGAATAGGAATCTGAACTGACGGATGAAGGCACTAACGTTGTGTGAAATTATTATTTTAAGATCTCCCCCAAGCAACCTGATGACATGGCCTAAGTGATCCCACAATAGTGGTTTACAATTTTTGGCCAAACTGGACACTGAAATTATTATTTTTAACTAAATCTTCACATTCGGGCACCTATAGCGGCTAAACCATGAGGAATTTGAAGATTATGCAAAATGGAGTCTTATCACATTTTTTCTGTAGATTATAAAAATATTTTTTTCAATTTTTTTTGAATCAGATTGCACTTCTCTTTCCATCTCCCACAAAAACTAGTTTTTTTCAGAAAACAACATTTTTAAAAAGTGACGCTCAATGTATACAACATAACTTTTTTTGTATGAAGGATAAAATTCTAATTTTTTTGAATTTAGATTTATAACTATGATATCTAGCACTTTCATTTGGTCTCATAAATTTTTATTGATTTTTTTTCCCTTAATCAAATTACAAAGTCAAACCAATTGCAATTCAGACATAGGCGAACTGTATACAACATAACTTTTTATGTATGAATCGAAATTCAACTTTTTTTTTTTTAATGGATCAAGGACATCAATATCCAGCACAAACATATTTTAAAATTTTTTATTTTGATAATTTTCTATTTTTCCACATGTGTAGAACAAAGACCTTCATTTTCAATGAAAAACCTATGTTTAATAAAACTAAAAAATAAATACATAATAAAACTAAAACATGTTAAAACTATATTAGATGGATAGCTCATTTTGAGGACTACCATAATCATTTGAAATAAATTTTAAATGAATTCATTTGATCCCCCAAAAGGTAAATCAAAAGTGATTTTTTATCAGCATTGTAATAGGTGTAAACGAGACTCATTTATAGGTATGGTTTAATACTAGCAAGGTTCTATCCAAGGGGGTTTGATATAATGTGGTTTGATCAAACCCTCTTGAATTTGAATCCTTAAAATGGAACTTTTTAAGGCTTAAATAATTATATTTTCTAAAAATATGTGATTTCAGCAAAAATCAGTTCCTCTCAGAAATTGTAAACCAACTTTGTGGGATCACCCGCCTATGAAGGCATCATTAACTCTACAATACTCCCTCTTGAAATTTCTATATTGAAGCTGAGGGTACCTATCATATACTTTCATCTTTGTTCGTAGATCTCTATTTGGTGCAACAAATGGGCCTCTGTATTGGGCATGGTCGAAGAGAAAATTCACAAGGTAAGATGTAATATAAAACTTTGAGGTCTTCTTTACTACCATAAACTATTCTTGTAGGCACTCACTAATCATTCCTTCTTAGTAAAAATAAGTTTCCCCCTAGATGATTTCCTCAATGAAATAAAACATCCATTCTTGAAAGTAAGCAGAGGTCAGAAGGCCCATGACCCTGCTTAGAATAGTTACCAAGTCATGGTAATCTTCAAAGAAATCACTTTGAAACCATTCTTGGGGGACCTTGTTAGCACTACCCATCTTATCCTTCAACCAGTGTTGGTTAATCAATTTCCTGCACTTAAGGGGATCTTCATCCATCTGCTTGTCATATTCTATGGTAGCCTATTCCATTTTACTGGCAGTGGGCATGTGGAAGGTGTTCCCAATGGAATTGGTGGACAAGTCAGCCAATATTTTTCTATCCATATCCATGATGGTTCTAGTTTCTACCCAGTAGACCTCTCTACAGACCATTACAAGTTCGAGGATGATAAGGGCTGGTAGGAATCCCATGGCCTTGGCCAACCCACTTGCTCTGATTTTTCAGGTGTTTTTTGTCTTAAGGTTTATCCTCACCCTTTGTTTAAACTCATTGAGGGCAATATGCCCCAAGTTGGTTTCTAAGATGTCCTTCCACTTAGTGAGGACCTTGGAGTTAGAAGGCTCCCCCTTGAACTTATACTTCATTTGATCCTTGTCTTCTTTGCCCTGAGGAGCCTTTGCAATTTTCTCCCCCTTGTCCATTTCTGTAGCTTCCCACGAGGTTCCAATAGTTCATTCCATATATCTTGCAACCAAAGGAGGCAATAAATGATACAATCATGAAATACAAGGAATGCTAGCCAACACCCTATAAAATAGCATTAGATCAGATAGTTCATGCATTAAATCCCTTTAAACATTACCTTCACCTTTCGTTTGAGGGAAATTATGCAATGCGGGCCCAAGGGTGTGACTTTCCTAGGTTGGCAACTATCTGTGTTTGTCGCTAAAATGACATTGGCAAGATGGAGCTCCGCAGTGTGGGATCTGTGGAGGTGAAGGACGATTAGGGAATGTAGACCAAGAGATATGGGAGGACATGAAGAGTCGGCCATTTGAAATGACGAAGAGGGCACAATGGCCTACACATGGAATTTCACTAAGTCGAATCTGCAGAAGGTTAAAACTATTTGTTCGTTTGGTTTGTTGATTGATCTATCCAATCACGAATGGAGGTATGGGATCCACAGAGCGGGAAGACATAGGTTGGAGGCTGTTTTGAATGATGAGGGAGTGACGAAGTTCTGTGGATGGACATCTGCAAGACTCCACCCCCATTGCCTAAGAGTTGGTCATTTTGGCATATTTAAATCATCAACACCCTTTTAGGTAGTGAGGTCCAACAGTCAGGAGGACGGTATTGGATGGTCATCTGGAATGGAAATGAGCTGATGGATGCCCACATAGCTGGGTCCGAGGAAGGTGATGGATAGGCAGTTTTAGCTTTAAGTTTTTTCATTGTTTTAATCACTTGGTCAGGTTCCCACAAGTAGAACGATGCTAGAGAATAGTCATTTGAAACAAAATTTCAAAAGGGCGAAAATCCTACAGAGACCCATGCAATTGGGTCCGTAAGGAAAGATAGGTAGCGTGTTCAATGTACAAGAGCTCAAAGACCTGTTGATGGAGTTTTCTGCACAGCAGCAACTCAGACAAAATGCAATATTCTATCTCTCTTGAAAGGTTATTTTCAACAATAAATACTGAAAATCACCCCAAGGTCTCTCGGGTGTCAGGTCATGACAATGCATAAACAACTCAGATAATATGTGAAATGCTAGTAATCACAATCGGACCTTACTACAAGCAAACTATACCTTTCCAATTATCAGATTGTGCGATATAATGATCTCAAATTCTAAATCTAACCAGATAATAAAGAAATAGCAAAAGACAAGGGTGCAAGAATATGATAAAATCTAAACTATTCCTAGAATGAGTAATGCAAATGACAGATATCTGGAATGGACCAATCTCGAATAACTAATTCTTGCTTAACCCACAATGCAATCTTGCAAGAATGGTGCAATCTTCTAAGGTATATAGATTTTCAAATCATAGACATCCATCCACAATCGAACTTAAGCACATGTAAATATATGGTCCAGGTTGACTTCACCAACCTACTACAATCAGATAGTTACTGGGAGTATAGACCAGAGATTGCTACAAACATTCCAAATATGGAATCATAAACATCACACACCAAACTAAAACTAATTTAATTCTGAACACTAAACCCTAAATCTTTAAGCAATCTGAAAAATAAAACAACAGAAACCATGCAAGATGAAATAACACAAGAGATTGCACTAGGAAAATCACAATGTCTTCAATTGTATTAGACCACCAAAATGCTGCAACAATTCCACTATTTGTTTACAATACCTACTTCAAGAAATTGACAAAATGCTCTAACTCCTCTTTCTAACTTAACTCTATTATCTCTTCTCTTTTTCTCTAATATCTAATGTCTTACAATGAGGCAAGAATACCTTTTATAGCAAATTCTCAAGATATGTCGGCCCAGCCAAACATTTACAAAACAAGAACATCCACCAAAATAGGTCGGCCATAGGAATTCAAAATAAGGCATACATTAAATGCCATCATCAAGGTCGGCCTAGGCATAGTCCCCAATGTAGTCTGGTTCAATACATGCCCTATAATAAAAGGGAAGCACAAATCTCAAAATAGGCATTAACTGCCACCTCCCTTATCCTCGCTCTAGGCCAACGATCCTTGAACCCTCAAAAATGCTCCATCCAATTCGGTGACAGGTGGCAAAGGAAATATCCTAAGCCGACATTCTATGGACCCAATCTCCTCCTTTGACTATTTAACCATCTTATTCCAATCATCCTTATTGGCATGATACTTATCCATTACTACCAGATATGTGGCTGCATCATCTAACTAGTGGCCAGTTATAACATTCTCAGAATCCAGAGTATAAACTTCATGCCACCACTCTCTTAGTTGTTCCAGACTTAAGTATTTAAGAGCAATCTTTCTCCTTCCAGTCATGACTTCAAAGAATGCAATGCACCCCTCATATAATCCAGTAAGATCACCATCTATTTGTTTATTTAATTTCTAAATCTTCTTCATGGCCTTATGCCGAATCTGCAGAGCCTCAAACCACTCCCAAGGTTCATTTAACCTAGAAGAAGGAAGAATCCCGTCCGTAACCAATAGATCCCTACCATATCCCATGATGACCTTAGATTTCTGCAATAGAAGATCAATGTCTTCCTTATCCTGAGATAGCACGTTTTCCAGTAGTTCTTTAGCTCTGACTGCATCTTTCCCAACTGACAGGATCTCCTTGATTGCATTAAATCCCTTTACCTATTCATCCTTCAGCCAATCTGTTGTGGTTTGAGCAGAGGCTTTCATTTTCTCAATCTCAGAAATAGTTTCCTTGGGTAGGAAACCAGGAGTAGCAGAGGAAGACGGGTGAAGGGACTATAGAGGTTTCATCACCTCCTCCAAGCACTTCCTAAGCCTTTCGTTTTCTTTTCTAAGCTCATGCTTGGTCTGAGCTTCCTTTCTTAACCTCCCAATTATTACTGCACTGGAGCCTTCATATTCATCAATGTCCTATTCCATAGAGGCTGGCCCAATGTTAATGGTCTGCACATTGTAATCCTTACCAGTGACCTCTTCTCTAGTTTTATCCGCAGCAGGGGTGGCAATGTGAATAACCCTATTACTCGCCTCATCCCTCTCTATCCTTGAAACAACCCTAGCTGCCTTCTTCCCCTTACCTTTGCCGATTTTAGATAGCATCTCACCCCAATACAAAGGAGTGTCCTCAACAACGACCTTTTTTTTCCTTGTGATCTCCTTTTCAAGCCAATCCGGGACAGTAGGGTCCACCCTGATTTCGTCAGTTTTTGCCTCTTCACCACGTTGTTCTGTTGTTTTAGATTCTTCCTTTTCAGGGAGCTTCTCACCTTGATCATCTTTTTCAATCTCCTCTTCCCGCACTGGTAATGGGGGTCTAACAGGGGTACCCTCCTTCTCAAGGGATCCGCTTCCTTTGCTATTCTCCGGAGAATCCTCATACTGCACTAAGGGAGAAGTATGCTTTCCCACCTCTTCTACTTCGAGCTCAACTGCCACACCAAAGAGTGCTCCCTCCTTGAAAGGTTTTGCCTCTCCACTAGTCTCATGTTCCTCAAAAGTTTCTAGTTCAAGCACGCTTGGTGGAGGAGAAGCAGCCTTAGA